>CM014272.1:16853567-16943373 GCA_004135705.1 Alloteropsis semialata
GCACACGGCCGGGGTGGAGCTGCGGCGGCGCGGGGAAGCGGCGCGGGGAAGCGGCGCGGCTGTCCGAGATAGCGGCGTGTGTGTGTCGGCGTGTGTGTGTGTCGGGCGTGTGCGGACAGCGGCTGTCCGAGGTGTAACGGTTCTTTCTGGTTGCCGTGTGCCAGATCGGCGGCACACGGCAAACACAATGTTTGCCGTGTGCCGCCGATCTGGCACACGGCAAACACTCATTTGCCGTGTGCCGGTCATGTTGGCACACGGCAAATCATTTTTTTATTTGAACCACTTAAAATTGTTTTCCGAGTATTTAACGTTTCCATAACCTAGTCACATTTTCCACATTGCACAAGTGACTACATAATTCACGTTGGATGATTATAAACGGAAAAACTTATTATTTCATGTGTTTCAAGTTCAAATTCAATTCATATCAAATAAATCATTTCCATAATGTGCTTAACTTAATTTGATTGGATGTACCTTAGATACATTGCCAAAGTCACTCGACAATTCATGTTTCATGATTCTATGCAAAAAAAATCTATTATTTTATGCAGTTACATAGCTCAATTCCAATAAATATCACACATGTAAATGAAAAAGAAAATAAAAATTATCAAACGTATCTGAAAAATAACCAAATTTTGGCATGAAGCAATCTAGGTTGTGTGTTGCATATGCAAAAAGTTTTGAAGTGAAACCACAATTCTACCGTCACTTTGCTTCGAAATCATAACAGCTCTTTCTGAACTCTATGAATCTTCTCCGGAGATGCTTCGATTTGTAAGTAGCGTGCATGACAACTTGTGTGAAACTTTCTCAATTTTTTACCATAGCCTCCACGTATGATATCATGATAACAGGACAAATTTTATGATTTTCAGAGTCTGTTTGCTTTTTATAAAATTTTAAAACGATTCAGCCACACGTTCCTGGTCATGGTTCGTCAGCTACATATTCGAAATGCCATTCCATTTCATGGATATGGTATCACATTGGACTCAATAGTGTGATTATCATTTTTCTAATCATTATAATCCATTATAGAAAACACTTCCAGTTCAAATTTGCGTTATCGGCAAAAAATCAATCTAATAAAATTAAATGAGTAAATACAGCAAAAGGACCAAGAAAAATTCTAAACTTTAAAATAGAATACAACGTCAAGTACGTGGTTAGAAGAAAAAGTTGGGAGGGCTAAATCAAAATTTTTTTAATCATTTTGCCGTGTGCCCTACATGTAACACACGGCATATGAATAAAACACACGGCAAAAATTTAGTTTTGCCGAGTGTTGCCTCAGGCACACGGCAAACACTGACGGCCGGGCAACGGCCGTCACTGGAGCTCATATTTGCCGTGTGCCTGACGTTAGGCACACGGCAAACATGTTGATGTTGCCGTGTGCTTATGTTTGCCGTGTGCTCCTCATCCATGCACACGGCAAATACACTATTCGCCGTGTGTTTTTACTTTGCCGTGTGTATTATTTCGGGCACACGGCAAAAGGGACATTTGCCGTGTGCCCGAAATAATGCGCACGGCAAACTTCCTAGCACACGGAAAACGTCCGATTTCCGGTAGTGACATGTGGTAGACATCGATCGGAATGTTTAACTCGACGATTGCTGTGTTCCTAGTGATTTGTGACCTTGATTCATGAGCCTTGTGCATGTCAAACCTTGTATGGTCGAATTTACTAGATCTCTGGGAGATGAACCCAGTTGAGAAGCGATATAGATCTTATCTCCACAGCATTTTTTGTTTGTTAGCAGTCATCATCAATATATCTGCTTATTTTCATTCATTAGGGTTCTGTATACATTGCCATACTCACTTGTGCATATGCATGATACAAATATAGATGGAATTTCTACGCACGAAAATTCTACTTGTTCGGTATAATTTGCATGAAGTATTTGAACCAAGATTTGCCATTGCATTCTCTCAATCGTGCAGATCCAGTCACTAAATCTGGTGCTAATATAATTTGCATGATGTGACAGGCTGGGTTGTTGTTAGCATATCGGTCGCTTATTGTAGCAACACAGCAGCTACTCCAAAAATGATGTCTGTATTGGAACAAGAACAAGCTAGTGGACCAGGTGACCTGCACTGATTTAATTTCCTGGTGCCTTCCAAACCTATATGAATGAGTGACGTAAGCTTCACATGAGGATAGCATGGTTGGTTCTTGAGCAAGGGTACATGCATGAGGACCTATCATGGGGGCACAAGGAGCCGGAACAAATATATACCGAGGGCAAGCAGTAAATTTAATGTGTTTAACGGTCCATCTAGGACTATTAATGGCAAGCATATAGCACAGCATCAGTTTATACACTAGTAAATTCGTCGAAACCAACCGGATTCAAACCAAGAATCCGAACCCCTATACCATTGAGTTAGTTCCAAAGTCAACAGCTAACATGTACAAAACTCATTTCAGCACAATGTCATATTCACACCACCATAACATCCATATCATAGAGTTTTACAATACTTGGGATAACTAGTAATACGTTAGTTACAAGCCCATTAGCCGATTCAACAATAAGAAATCTGAACCAAACACAATCTAAGTTTTAATCTTCAAGCTTCAGCTTCATCTTGATAGGTATTATTCCTCCCACAGACATCATGAAGAACATCAGCCTTCATTCGTACCATCCATCAATGTTGTTCTCGTACTTGGACTCATAACCTAAAGTCTCGGAGGTTGCTCCCAAGTACCGGAGCTGTTCCACGTCACCATCGGTATGCCAAAAGTGATCTAATAATTGTACAGAAAATTAACAAGGAAAAGATTGATGTTTCCTATGCAACAGCAACACATCTGCAAACCAAACCATTCTCAAAAACAAAAGGTTCCCGTCTCCGTGTCAGACTTCCACTCTCACTCTCTCGATGATGTGAAAGCTTCCGCCCATCACATCACAACTGTCGGACACAGTCTTAATGAACATAGGAAGGTAGAAATGTCCTCAAAAACAGGCGAACCAACATGTTTATAGATTTGTCCTTGACCATGGATGCGGCTACATGTAGAGTTTTGATTCTATAGAGTTTGTGTATTCGGACCCACTCAAGATAAACAAAGGGATCGGCTGACCGAGACACATCCCACATCACAGAGACCAACAAGGAATGGTACCCTCCTACTTTCCCCAGCTTAGGATACATCGAGATGCTACCCCAGTCCCAAGGACTTTGAAAACCTACCCACGGGACCAAGGGTCGGGTCGCTCGAGGAATCTCCTCAAAGAATCATAAAAAAACATGTACATGTCATAGGAAATAAGAGCATCTCCATGATTTCCTAGATAATAAGCTCCCAAAATGCTAGTTTTGGGACCTTGCCAAAAAGTATTGGGAGCTGAAACAACGTTGTGCCAAAAATTAGGTTCGAAAATTCAATTGATATCACATCATCGCAACTTATGGATCTATCTTCCACCAATTTACCTAGAAGTGGAAAAATAAATATGATACATGGCAAAATATAAAATATCATGAAAAAAGAACATACGTGAAAAAATCTCATGCAAAAAAGAATCGAACAAAAGAATATGTGTGGGAAAGAATTATGTGGAAAAAATTGCCGTGCAAAAAGATTGGCGAGAAAAAAAGAGTTCATGCAAAAATAAAAAATCTCATTTAAAAAAGAATCGGACAAAAGAATATGTGCGGAAAAAATTATGTGGAAAAAACAAATTTGCTGTGCAAAAGAGTTGGCAAGAGAAAAATAGCGGAAAAAAGTCGTCTGTGGGAAAAAAAAAAACCGTAGATTGTGGTCACGGAGCGGAGGGGCAAATTTGACTCAAGATAGCGCCATTATTGATCAGACCAAAAAATTGGAAGCGGGATTAGGCAACTATTGTAGCGCTATTTTTAACTTTTATTTCCAAAAATGATTATTGGGACTGTTTATTGGATACTCTTGGAGACGCTCTAAGTAAGATGTGTCCAAGCACATATCCCAAGCTATTGATACGAAGATTACTCACCCTGCAAGATTACCCATAACGCCTGCCCCTTTCCTTGTTCCCCCAAAACATGCCAAGAATCCTAGCACATACATCCCATCACACATGCACGCATTGTATGCATCTATTTTCTAAGGTTTAGACAATTTTCAGTCACTAGTTTAGCTTGTTCAGAAAAATTTAGTAAGCCCATTTTGTTTTGAGTAAAATGTACCAGAGGTCCATCAACTTGTATGCAGGTGTCATTTAGGTCCATAAACTTCAAAAGTGCATTTCTGGGTACATAAACTTGCAGTTTGTGTCATTTGGATCCACAAACTTTGAAAATGCATTTCTAGGTCCATAAACTTGTAATTTGTATCACCTATGTCCATACCTCTCGACCTAGCCTTCATTCACTAATGTGGCACTAACGTGAGTCTGCACCGTGTCCGCATCGCCAGAGTTTTGCTAGAAGGTGAAATCTGAGCCCCCCAACTTTGAATCCAAGGCATAGGGAGATAGGAGATGGAAGGGGGCACAGACTTTTGTTGGAGAGTTCTGATTGCTTGGGAAAGGTGGAGGAGGTCATAGAGGCGCTTAAAAAGGTGGGGTTATTATTTTCTCTATAGCATCATATTCCTCATTCGCATTGTGGCCAGCACCTGCCATTATGGGCTTATGGCACATGTGGACAGGCATGGTTGGGAAGATGGCTTTTGAGATCACTATCTAGGAGGGCCATGACAACGGCGACAAGACGCTTCATTAGGTAGTCTCGACATTAGCTCCACCTCTAGTGGCCACGCCTGCAAGCAACAACAGTGACATGCTTTAACCTCGCCCACAGCATGCACGATAAAATGCGAGATTGAAAGGGAGAGAGAGATGAAAGGGAGTTCTCTTTAGTAAACATATCATGCCAGTGCTACATGTACATGTGGAAGAGTATAGACCTAGGTTACACAAATTACAGTTTTATGGGCATAAAAATGCGCTTTTAGAGTTTTGGGCCTAAGTGACACAAATTACAAGTTCATGGGCCCAAAAATCCACTTTCAAAGTTTGTGGACCTATGTTTCGAAGTTTGTGGACCTAAGTGAAACAAGTTACAAGTTTATGGACCCAAAAATGTACTTTCGGAGTTTATGGACCTAAGTGACACTCCTGTACAAGTTTTTTTTTTTTTTTTGAACGGACAGCAGGGGAGGCCCCTACTGGTTTTTTTCTATTAAGGAGAAATGGATATTTACATGTTACAAGGCCTCAGGCCCAAAGTTGAAGAAAGGAAAAAAGCTAACGGAAATTACATAACCAAGATTCCAACTCCAGCTTCAAGGAAGGCTTAGCTCTATGTATAACAAGGCTAAATTCCTCCCTGAATACCATCTTCCATCGGCGCAGAGAGAGAGGTACCCCATCAAAAATAACTTCATTCCTGTGAGTCCAAATGGCCCAAGCGGCAATAAGTAGTAGCTCTCTGAAAATTTTTGAACCGAAAACCCGTCTAGCTTGAACAATTCTCTCACAGATTTGTAGTGCTGGGTCCCATTGAATGTTAAGAAAGCGCCAACACCAGCCAGAGAAAGAGCAAGTAAAGAATAAATGTTCAACCGTCTCTTCAGCACTAGAACCACACATGGGGCAGCTGTAATCATCCAAAATCCTTCTTTTTCTTCTCAAAATATTTCTGGTATTCAACCTATCTCGAAGAAGTAGCCAAAAGGTGAACTTATTTCTTCCTCTTGAGCATGATTTCCATATCCATTTGAAGACCGGACTAATAGGAGCCAAGCCTCTCAGGTGTTTATAGGCTTTCTTGGATGTGTATACGTCAGATCCCCAGATATATGACCATTGATCCATCATACTGTCATCAGTAACCAAGTTCTGGACAAGGGCAGTGAGTTCAACAAGCTGATCTGAAGCAATAGCTGATAATGGGGTGAAGAAATTTGCATGAGCATCTTGTGAGAGAAATCTCTTTACCGAAATCTTTTTATCTTTGACAAAAGAGAATAACTGAGGAAAATGCCATTGTAAAATGCCTAGATCCCAAAGGTCTGTCCAAAAACAAACCGTGTTACCTAGGTTAACCTTGCAAGTAGCAATCTTGAAGAAGTTAACATCTTGGGATAGAACATCACGCCACCAGAATGACCCCACTGGTTTTTTCATATGAGGCACAGTATCATTTGAATATAGACACTGCCAAGTGATGGAAACCCAAGGTACGTCAGCATGGTTATAAAATTTGTGGAGATGCTTCATCAGGAGGGTAGAGTTTTGAGTTCTCAAATCAATGATACCCAAACCACCTTGCTCCTTAGTCTTGCAAGCATTTTCCCATGCAACTAGACAACCTCCTTTTTTTGTGAGATCTCCTTTATCCCAGAGCATGTGCTTCCTATATCGGTCAATCTGATCAATGACAGTCACTGGCAGTTTTAGAGTACATAAATAGAATGTTGGCAAAGAGGAGAGCACTGAGTTCACCATAATTAATCTGCCACTATAAGACAGTAGCTTATTGATACCCATCATTCTTCTTTCTATTCTGTTCATCAAAGGTAGGTACTCTTGCACAGTGGGCCTTGTGGTACCCAGGGGCAACCCCAGATATGTGAAAGGCATAGCACCTACTTGGCATCCAATAGCTTCAGCTAGCGCTGAGGCATGAGACGGCTGCACATTGATGGGTACCAAAGAAGATTTTTGGAAATTGACTTTAAGACCAGTAGATGCAGCATAAGTATCCAAAATATTCTTAAGATTGAGAAGTTGACTTTCATCAGCCGGCATAACAATCAGAGTGTCATCTGCATACTGTACAATAGGATAGTCTCCCCCAAAACTGTCCCCTAACGGATGGTGTATCAGATTATTGTGTGCTGCATCATTGATCACTGCCTGCAGGAGATCAGCTGCGACCACAAAAAGGAGTGGAGAAAGGGGATCGCCTTGTCGAACACCCCTTTTGCATTCGAATGTTTTCCCAGGGACACCATTTAACAGGACAGAAGAAGTCCCTGAGGCCAAAATCATTCTAATCCAGTCAACCCATTTCGCTGAAAAGCCCTTCTGCTGAAACATTTGCAGTATTACTTGGTGTTCAACCTTATCAAAAGCCTTTTCAAAGTCTAGCTTGAGGATCACAATTTCTCTTTTACTGTGATGACAAAAGTGAAGGAATTGAAAAGCCCATGCAAGGCAATCCTGTATGGTTCGACCTTTAAGGAAACCATATTGATTTTCATGAATAATACTCAAAATGACTTGCTGCAGGCGATTGGCTAACAACTTGGTGAGGAGCTTTAAAGAAGAGTTAAGCAAAGAGATTGGCCTATAATCATTCACAGTGAGGGGACAATCTTTTTTTGGCACCAAAGTAATAAAAGACCCATTTATGCATCTCAAGTCTGAAGTGCCATTATAAAAACCATCACATAAACGATAGAAATCCTCAGATATAATAGGCCAACATTTCTTCATGAATAAACCATTGAATCCATCAGGTCCAGGGGCATGATCAGGGGCCATCTCTTTAATTACACTATCAATTTCCTCTTTAGAAAAGGGTGTATCCATAACTGGTAGCTCTACAGGCTGAACTAGGGAGGAGAGATCAAAGAAAATTTCCTGGAATTCAGAGGTACCCAATCTGTCCTTAAAAGATGACCAGAGAGCACCTGCCTTCAGAGAATGATCAGATACAGTAGTACCATCTGCTAGTAACAAAGTGGCTATGAAGTTCCTTCTGTAAGAGTGAGAAGCCATTGCCTGAAAAAGCTGAGTATTTTCATCTCCAAATTTCACCCATCTCACTGTATTTCGTTGTTTCCAATATATTCTCTTGGCTTCCAATAGTTTCTGGAGATGAATCTTGATCAATTTTCGAAAGTTTGCCTCTGGCGTGCTTAACAGTCTTTGATCTTCAAGGCCATCCAGCAAGGCTAAAACCCAACTGCAATTATTAATCAATTTATTCAGCTGTGAGAGCTCTCTGCTCCATTTCCTCAGGCCACATCTCAACTGCTTGAACTTGCCATTAATGGTTTTTGCCATATTTGCAAAGAAAGGGTTGGAATCCCAATGCAACTTAACAGTCTCAAAGAACCCTGGAAAGTCAACCCAAAAGTTTTCAAATCTGAAAATGGAAGCTTTTGGAATGTGGGAGTCCATTCTAATGACATAGGGGATGTGGTCAGAGATGGGCCTCGAGAGAGGTTTCACATTAGTGGCTGGATAAGAAAGGGACCAGGAACCTGAAGTAAAGACCCAATCAAGCTTTTCTAATAAGGGATCATCTTGCATATTACTCCAAGTAAAAAGCCGACCTTCGAAAGGAATGTCCACCAGGTCATGATGTTGAATGAGGTCATTAAAAAGCAACATATCACTAACACAACCTCCTGGCTTATTTCTATCGGAAGGTGAACGAATGAAATTGAAATCACCAACTAACATCCAATCCTGGAAGGTCGAGGAATCAAAGTTATAAAGCCAATTAACGAAAGAAGCTTTCTCAGCCGGAGCAGATGGCCCATAAATATTGGTGATATGGAAAAAAGCATCCGAAGCGGTAGAGCGAAATTTGATTGTAATCGAAAACGAATTTGAGAGAATGACATCTCCAGAAAAGAGGCGTTCATTCCAAGCCACCAGTAGTCCACCCGAGGCACCAACAGAAGGAAAGAAGGCAAATTTCCTGATATGCCGAGGACAAAATTTAGAAATGAACTGCTGATCAAACATTGCACGCTTAGTTTCCTGGAGACAGATAATAGAGGCACTACTATCAACAATCTTATTTCGAATGTGATCCAGCTTTTCCTGGGAATTCATCCCTCTAACATTCCAAGAAAGGATGTTCCAAATCCGATTATTCATTAAAAGATTGAAAGTTTCCATCACACCACTGTCTAGGTACACACCAAGACACAAAAGAAAGGAGCCGGTCTAAAACAGGTAAAACTAAAACTAGTGCCTTGAACAAGAGAAGGCACCACCCACTAGCCCTATTACAATTAGGCATCATCAGAGTCAAGGAGAGCTTCGGCAGACACCTCCTTAGGAGACATCTTAAGGAACTCTGTGCCAATAGCTTGGATGGTTTCAATTGGCAGGTGAGGAGCTGGGTCATCAACCGAAGTGGAAGCTCCTTCATATGCAGGGACAACGGCTAGGGGATCTGCAGTAATAACAGGACCACTTGGGCCAGAGATGGGGGGAGCATCAGTATGAGAGGAAGCACTAGCAATGTCCTTGAATCCCTGCAGCTTCTTGCTTAACCTTGAGCTCCTTCTCAGAAACTGGATATCAACTGGGCTCTTTTTCGCTTTGCGCTTCCTGGGAACAACCGATGGTGGCATCTCCTTTATTTCCTCCACATCAGGGTCATCAGATTCCACCATGCCAGCATCCTGGACAGGGTCCACCAAGGCCTTAGCCAAATTCCAAACAGCATCAGATTTTGCCAGATAAGCAGGAATTAAGGTATCCAGATTGATAGATACACTGTTAAGCTGAGCAAAAGAAGGACAACTGATAGGAACTTTAGAAATAAAAGCTGGATCAGTCACCTTATCGAGAAGGGAGCGTAGAGGAATGAGACTAGCAGGAGCAGAGACTTCGAGCGTCAGATGATCAGAACCACCCCGAACAATTCCACCTGAGGCCTCAAAATCCATTGCAGTCGGGGAAAGCACCACCTCCCTATCCTGATCCAGAGGAGTCACATTGGCAGTGTGATCAGAGGGAGGCACATGCTCATCAGCTTGATCATCAGAGAAATCGGCCTGAAGACCTCCACCAGCACCCATTGCAGCCTCATCAGCATCCAAATTCATCCTGACATTTGACCCCTCAGAATTATCATCTTGTGGCGGCATCCAGTGGGGGGCCGGATGCGGCAGAGGGTGTGCAGAGCCAACATCAGGCGGGAGCTCCTCATCACCGCCCACCACCAAATCAGAAGCAGATAAAATGAACACCGGCACTGTGAAAGTCCTAGAATTCTGCCCCTCTCCCACGTCCACAACAAAATCATCAGGAATATCTTGTTCACTATGCACCAAGGCTTTGACAATGACACGGGCAATAGTGACAGAGGGGTGAACATGTACCAGTTTAGCAAAAGGACAGAGAGCCTTGGCAATTAGCGAAACCGATCTTGCATCAGATGGATAGCACATAAGCATTAACCAAACTGCCCTATCCATTGGCCTAGCACGAAAATTGACACCTTCATCGTGCTTGATAAAGCGAAGGATGTACTGACCCATCTGGCGAGGAGGGCCCTGAAGAAAACCCTCTCGCTGCAGAGCACTGGCGAAGCGAACGTAGGCGTCTCCAATCGGGCAAGGTTGGATTTCAGGAGCGTAGACACCTTCATCAACCAGGTACTGGTGAAGCACACGAGCCATGGGAACATAATCTTCTTTGGCCACCGGGGGAGTCAGGTGAACAATGGCCAAGTCCTCATTGGTACGCTCCAGGGAAAGGCCAATGCAAGCGCGAAGGCGAGGCGGAGGGATGTGTGGAGCAGCCTGAGGGGTCCAGGTGAACCCATGGGGAAGGTGTGGGCGCGGATCAATGGCGAAGTTCGCCATCGAGAAAGGAGGGGGTGGATTCGGCGGCGGCGGAGGTGGCGAGGGAGGGGTTTCCGAGGAGGGTGAAGGGTCGGCAGGGGGAGAAGACGGTTCTGGAGGAGGACTAGGAGTCAAGGAAGGGTCAAGATGGCGATGAGGACCCGGCGTTTCAGCTGGTGGGCCGCAAGACGGGCCGGAAACAGGGCGATAGACTTTTTTCTTTCCCAGATTTGCACGACAGAATTTGGCAATATGACCAAGATTGAAACAACCACGGCACCTAATGTTTGAAAAGCAAGACGCCACAAGATGATCGGGGGAAAGGCAACGGAAACAGCGTAAATCACGGCTCCCCCTCAGGACATTCCTTGCTGGACCGAAATTTGAAACAACTCTTTGTGGTTCAGGACGAAGAACACGGACGGGAGACGAAGAACTCGCAAAGTTGCGATCATAATAGTTCTCTGGATAAGAGATCCTTGAAAACACAGAATGAGGATTTTGTTTTACTGCCTCCACATAAGATTTGCGTGATGACTTATTAGCAATGAAAGTCCAAGAATCTTCCTCCTCCTTGAGCCAAATAGCATAGTTTTTTCTCCAGTTCGGGCCACCAGAGCCCCAAAGAGAGAAAAACACCTCGAAACATTTGCATTCAAAGGACCTCAAACGATAGATGAGGAACCCAACATCTTTGGAAGCAACTGAGAAACGAAACATCATGCCCGATAGATGTAAAACTCTAAAATCCGAGCCCACTCCACCCAGGCAAGATTGGAGAATGAGGCCGACAGAGTCAACATTGAGCCTCAAAGAAGAACGCCCAAAAGAAGCGACCAGGAGAAACTCGCGAGGGGAGAAGGAGGGGGAAAAACTGACCGGAGAATTGAACCTTGATCGAATCGTGTTCTGGAGATCAAGACCTGGACCAAAATCCAGATCAGAAAGGCCTCCCATGATCATCACTCGCTCATGTGGGGATTTCCCTCAACTACAAATGGATTACCTTTGCCCCTACGATCCCACGCAAAGGAGCTGTTGATCCCACAGCTTGTCTCCTTGGGTCCCTAGAGTTCTTTTTTCCACTGGAGCACCCACTCCTGTACAAGTTGATAGACCTCTGGTGCATTTTACTTTTTTGTTTTTATCCAAGCCATCAGATTCTTTGTTTGGAAAGTGTAGGGTTAGTAGCCGAAGCCAATAAACCCAGACAACGGTTGAAACTGAAAGACTGGGACAAGCAACAATATATTACTTATCAACAGTATTCTTGGAATCAACCGCCTTTACATGTAGGAGAGGGGTCTCCTTTTATAGGGAGACCAAGAGTCTTTGCATCCCCATCATACCCCTGAGATCAAGCATCATCCTCTAGACTATGTAATACAAATAACCCAGGGACACTTTGGTACATTTACCCCTCCCAATGTGAATGCGTAGACTTGCGATTCCGTGTTTGACTTGGCTTAGACTTGGTCTTGTTGGACTTGGTCCTCGCCTGCTTCGCCAGCTGGAAAAAGCTATGTAGCTCCTGGATTTGGCTTCTTCCGGGCTGAGACGACCCTAAGCCATCTCCCGGCGTCCAAAAGCCGTTGGCTCCTCCAAGAACCTGCAATATAGAGTGAACCGAAGCTTGCCATTAACTCATTCATAGCTTTTGGCACTCAATAGTATCAATACTTCTCCCAATTGGCTTCTAACTTGGTTCAGATAACATCACTTTGGTATACTGTAAGACGATGACCGAAGCCGATTGGCTTTTGTATACAGTCGAGATGTGACCACCGAAGCCGATTAGCTTTGGTCTAACTTGCCCGACCGAAGCCAGACTAGAGTAAATGAAGCCGAAACGGCTTCATCTCCTTTGTTCATTGCTGCCCTTACGCATGAGAGAGAGCCAAACAAGTAGAAGACGTTTGTCGGCGGGCCAAATCCCCAACAGTAGCCCCTCGAGGACGAGGGCTTTCTTCAACAGGCCGAGCTCCACGAATTTTGGATTGCTTGCCAGCCCGAGAAACACCTCCTCCTTGTTGGAGAAAGCCCCTAAGTGTTTTGTCGTGATTATTCTATTTTTGCTTCGTTTGTCTAACTTATGTGATGTCATTTGGCTTCGCTTGTTTGAAACTGGTTAAATTATTTTAACCGTTGCTGTAACTTTTGCTTCGGTTTGTTTGGATTTGAAACGCTGGCTCATTTTTCGAGATTTTAACGGTCATATTTTACTGCCCTATAAATAGGACCGAAGGGGGGGCGATTTTTGCTTGCTTCGCTTCTCTGTTTTTTCACTTAGCTTGAGCTTGACGCTTTCTCTGGCTTTGAAAGCTTTCGAACTCAAGCTTTGGCTTTTCTTTCTCGACACAAGTAAGTTTCGCTTTTTGTGCTCTACTATTTGCTTCGTTTTTTTCTTTGTCTTTTTGCTGTTTCGTTTACTTATTGTTTTTTTCTGTTTGTCATAGCGGCTCATCTGATTGGCTACGTCTCCGACGAAGACAATTCGGACACTGTGGATATGGATTCTGCCGAAGCTGCAACTTTTGCTCAGGAGATTGAGGGCAACGTGGCCATAGCTCCCGAAGTGGAGTTGCTATGAACATTGATGATAGGGGCAAGGGGTCTACCGTGGAAGATGAGGCTGCCGAAGGTGATGACACAGAGGATGCCGAGTCTGCGGCCGGTGATGCCTTCGAGGGTGTAGAAGCCGACGTGTCAGATCTTGTGGACTATCGGAAGAAGCCAAAGACCACTGTTTTTGGTAAATCCTTTGTTACCCCAGAGTTGATCCGCTTTTATGAGTCAAAAGGATACTTTCCAGTCGGTCACGGACGAGCCCCAGGCACGGAGATTACCCCGACACCTCTTGAGGATGAAGCCGTGGTGTTCAAGGAGTTCTTCTGTGCTGGGCTCCGGATGCCCGTTGATAATATACTTGCTGATATCCTTGGGAGGTTCGGATTGCAATTCCATCACCTCACTCCCAATGCTATCACTCATCTGCTTCGCTTCTTTTGGGCGGTGAAAACGAGTGCATCGGATGTTAACGTGGACTGCTTCATTCGTTATTTTGAAGGGCATCGCCAGACCAAAAGTGTTAAGGTTGACGGCTTTGAATATGAGCCGGACTATGGCAGTGTTACCTTCTGCGCACGGTGGAGGCAGACTGATTCGCAAAAGGTAGAACTTACCTTTTGTCAGAAAAACACCTGGGACAAGAACTGGAAAAGCTATTGGCTTTATGTCAAGGTGCCAGCGCTGGAGACTGTGTTGGATGATGGAACGAAGCAGATGTCTTTTCCTCTGCGTAGCTCTATTGGGCCTTGTGATTTTGTGGCTTGTCCTCCGTTCGAAAAGCATGCTCCCGGCTTCGATCGCTGCGAAAGCGCTTTTTTCAAAGCCAGTCGAGTCTCCAACAGCCGGGACTTGATCGAGGAGGGACTCGCTGTTGGAGTAAACATTCTATCTGCGGCTTGGAAGCCATTTGCAGTTGAGACTAGGCTTTACAGAGGGATTCCTCATGTTTGTTTCCCTAAGTTTGGAGTGAAGAAGCCAGAGAACATGTCCGATTTTGCTTTCATTCAGTCCATCGAGTTGATGGCTGAAATTATTTGTGGGAAGTATACTTCCAAAGAGCATGAGAGTTGTTCGGCTTTGGTGGATGGAGTCCGGCTTAACAGGGTGTTTGATGAGATGGGCGTTAGTTATCCTCAACGTTCGGCCCCATCCAAGCCATCGAAGAAGTTCGTCGCTCAGGATCACCCCAGCGTGCTACCAGCCCCGAAGCCAGGTCGTGGCCGTGGGAAGAAAGGGCGTGCTGGAGGCCGTGGTAGCAGTCAGTCAGATGAGGGCGGTGACGAAGCTGAGGGCAGCAAAGCCGGAGCCCCTTCGAGCCGGGGCGGTAGCCAAAGCCGAGGACACACCTCAAAGGTAGCCGCCTCTAAAAAGCGGGTTGCCTCTTCCTTGGAAACTTCCAAGCGTACTTCTTCGCTGGAGACTTCCAAGCGTCAAAAGCTTGCAAAAGCTCTTCCCATCGCTCCGCTTTCGAGCGCTCCTCCTCGTCCTTTTGCTTCGGCTATGGAAGTGCCTACCACCGCCGCGCATGAGGAAGTTCATCCTGCGGCTTCCGCTGCAGTTGTTGTGCCCTCTTCTGGAGGTTTGTTTCTTATATACTTGTCTTTCTATTTTTAGCTTCGGTTTGCTTATTTGTTTCTGTCATCTTATTATAGTTAAAGCTGCTGCTCCACCTCTTCGTCGTGAGCGCCTCCTTGGATGCATCGACGACGAAGAGGATGAAGTGAGTTTCAGTCGTCTTTTGAGGGAGGACGAGACAAAGGATTTTGCACTTGGTGAGGCTGAAGTGTCGTCTGTCCCGTTCCAGCCATCGTCCTTGGACTTGTTGGCTGGTGCCGCGGCCAAGTCCCTTCAGACTTCTGAGGGGCTTACGCAGTCGGCTTCGGCTAATATTGAGGAGCTTCCTCGGACGGTTGGGGGTAACACTGAAGAGCCAATGCAGTTGGCTTCTGCTAATATTGAGGAACCTGTGCAGATGGCTCTTGCTCTTGAGACTGAGCGGTGTTCTGGTGATTTGACTCCGACCATTACTTTGCCGATTAATTTGGCTTATTCAGCTCATGCCGAACAATCTGCCCGTGCCAAGGACGTTGAATCAGCTCCTGCAAAGCCAGCTCCTGAATCGAGAGGTACGTTTCGCAAAGCAGTTATACTGGCGGTTTTAACTCTAATAACGGTTTGATATGTTGATTATTTTGCTTCAGAAGCAAGTTATGCTGGGTATGGCCCCCTTGCAGATCGGCTTCGACAGGGCGGCTTTTGTCCTCCAGATGACATTCCGATTATTGCTCCAAATGGTTGGTAGTTTTTGACTGCTCACATAAAGCTGATTGATTTTTGCTTTTTGTCTTAATATTGCTTTTACTTTTTCAGAGCTTCAGACTCGTGTGAAATCCTTGGATTTGGACACGCTCTCTGTCTCCAGCCTTAGTGGCGGTATCCAGGTTTGTACCTTTTGCTTCGTTTTTGAGTTTGCTGTCTGGCTTTTTGATACTTATACTTTTCTTGTTTTAGTCTATGATGTCCATGCAGGAGCTTTTCGCTCGCCTTCCGCTTCGTCTCAATGATGTTGAGAACGAGCGGGCTGAGCTCGAGGCTTTAAGGAAAGAGCGCGAGAGCTTCCTTCAGCTCAAGAAATCTTTGGAGGGTGAGAAGGAGCGGCTTCGTCTTGAGCGGGAGTCTACCACGTCAGAGATGGCTTCTCTTAAGAGCAAAGTCTCCTCCCTTGAGACTGCCCGTGAGCTCAATGCTCAAACTATTGAGGGGCTTCGTACTAAATTAGTTGAGGGATCTACTTTGGAATATAACTTGAAGAATCAAATAAAGTCTCTAGAAGCTGATAAGGAAAAGGCGACATCAGACGCTGAAAAGTATAAGAGGGAGCTTCTTGTTGCTGTTGACTTGAAGAATTCTCTCATATCTGAGACGAGTCAACTTAAGTCTCAATTGGGGCAGCTTAGGGCCGACAAAGAGAGCTTAGGTTCTGAGTTACTCAGCTGCAGCTTAGGCATCTATACTGAGTACGAAGCTGCTCTGAAACAATATGGAGCCGAGCCGCTGCCCTTCCCCTCTGATGATTTTGATGTTGAGAAGCTTTTCGAATGGCTGGATGACGAGTTTAAGTCCCTTCCAGAGCTTTTTTCCAAAGTGGGTGATTATGCTGCTCGAACGTGCGTGACAAACGCCTTTAAGATGCTGGCAGATAACGGGTGCTCCCACTATAAGAGCTTTTTGAAGAGGGACTTTAACTTCCCTTCGGCTTTGAATCCTGACAAAAAAGAATTTTTCACCGAAGCTGTTTTGGCAACTCGTGGAATCTTTCTCAGAAAATTCTGGTCTGAAACAGGGAGGGAGTGTGCCCGAAGCACTGCATGTGATCGTCTTGTTAAGGTTAGCTTGTTTTACCCCTTCGTTTATTTTTGCTTTTGCTCGTATCCTGTTTATTTTGCTTTTAGTACTGATTGGTTTGTTTATCCTTAGCACAAGGAGGAGCTTGCTCTTGAGCAGCAGCAGAAAGCCGAAGCCGAAGCTGCCGCAGCTGGCCCTTCATCATCTCATGCTGGTGTTGATGAGAGACATGATGGAGAGCCGAAGGTGTAGATTTGCTGATGCTATCACCTTGCTTGGCTTTTGCTGTGGATTAACACTTTAGCTTTTGCTGTAAAGTAACTCTTTAGCTTTTAATGTAGAATACACTAAGTGGTGTAACATTTGTATATATTCAGATCCCTGGCGAGGGAGTTGTTCTTGAACCCGTGCCAATCACCATGCGCGATGGTCCCTTGTGTGTATCTGGCTTCGCATGGGAACAGTATCGGATGTTGTATCCAAGTCAAAGACTTGATGATTTCTGGGAATTTTGCCACGAGTTCTTTAGTCATTGCGAATTCGATGTATTTGACTTTTTTTAACTCTTTCATCGTTCGACGTTCTCCTCGTGTCGAACTTGCTCGTGCAAGAAACGCCGAAGCTGCTCATCTACTTCCGGTTAAAGTGGAGCCAGAAGATTTAGATGATGATAGGGATTTTGCTTATGTATTTAATGCTCCCAGATTTAGGAGATCTGGCCAGCTTTTTGACGGCTATGTTTTTGAGATGTTCTGAGTCATCTCTTTGTAAACTCACTGTAATTCGATTGTTCATTGTTTTGATTCGAAACACTTGAATGAATGTAAGCGAAAGAAACGCCTCCTCCCCCCCTCAAAGTGGGGTTTTATTCGTTCAAGTGTTTTGTACTTGCAAGAGCTTGTGGTTCGAAGCCCCTTTAGCTCTTCTGAGCATTGTATTTGCGTGAGTTTGAGAATGTATGATGTTACGCTAAGTACAAGCACTACAAGAGATGTTAGGATAGGCGACGTTCCATTTCTGTTACAAAAATAATAAATTTTGTCATACTTTACATTTTGTGACATTTGCTTGACGAAAACCAGTTCGTCGCCTATAGTGTGTCATAAAAGATATACTATGACGAAAACATTCTTTTTCGTCATAAAATTTGTGACAATTCTTATGTCGTCACTAATTTGTGACGCAAAGTTTTCGTCACTATTAAGCGCAAAAAATGTCACAAAACCATTACCCTGGATAACTATGTAGGTGCCTCGTAGCGCAGAAAACGTCACAAAATGTTTTGTTCGTAAAACATGACGATGATTAGGAAGTTTAGTTTAGGCCAAATTCCCACTATGTTGCCCATTTCAGATAGGGACAACACATACATGTCGTGACAGCCCAAATGGACCAAAGCAAATATAAATTAAAATATTAGTTGTGCTTGTCTAAGCAAGTTTCGTATGTTCATTTGTAATGCTGTTAGCCGAAGCTGTTTTGTTTTAAAATAGTTGTCTGAGCCCAAGGCCCTTTTGCTATTTTTAGAGTACGGGTTTTTGGACCGAAGCCCTTTTTACTCCTTTTTGGAGTAAACTTTTCCTTAGATCTGAATTGGCCTCACTCTCGGTAGGGTCAATTCAGTTCTATTTAAGTTATCGAATACCAGCGACTTGGTCAAAGCCAGTCGCTTTCGATGCTGCTTTTGTGGGTTTTGACAAGTTGCCGAAGCCCCTATAGGCTTTCAGAGTACTGTTAGCCGAAGCTGTTTTTGTTTTACAATAATTGTTTGGGCCGAAGCCCCTTTTACTCTGTTTAGAGTAAGCGTTTCTGGACCGAAGCCCCTTTTACTCCTTTTCGGAGTAAGCTTTTCCTTAGATCTGAATTGGCCTTACTCTCGGTAGGGTCAATTCAGTTCTATTTGAATTGTCAAATATCAGCGACTTGGTCGAAGCCAATCGCTTTTGATTCTGCTTTTTTGGGGAATACCTCGTTCATATATGATTTGACGAGTTACAGTAAGCACCACCTCGTTAAAAACCTCACCCCTTGGTCAGGGTCCCCTTGTGAGGAAAAGAGTACGGGCTTTTGGAAAGAAAGTAAAAATGCTATTCTACTTAGTGACTTCATTTATAAAATACGAAGCCATTTTACATCTTTTTCATGGATAGTATTTGCGTAAGCTGTCTGCATTCCATGAATGCAGCAACTCGTTGCCTTCGTCGTCGCCTAAGCGAAATGAGCCACGCCTATTGCTTCTGATGACCAGAAATGGGCCTTCTCATTTCTGTTGCAGCTTTCCAGCGGGCATGCTTGGATTTTTCCTTAGGACCCAGTCCCCTGCCTTGATATCTTTCTTGACCACCTTTTTGTCTCGCCATTTTCTTGTCTCAGCTTGATACTTGGAAATATTTTTTGCTGCTTGGAGCCTGTATATCTCAGTGAGATCCTTGTCAACGGCTTCGCTATCTTTGTGAGCTTCTTGTTGTGTGCGAAGCCCTTTGTGCAGTATTTCCTCTGGGCATACTGCTTCTTCATCATAAAGCAGTTTGAATGGAGTAAACTGTGTTGCCCTTGATGTGGTGGTGTTATGGGCCCAGATCACCTTCGGCATCTCTTCTACCCACTTGCCTTTTTTCTTACAATTTGCAAGGCACTTTCGAATGGCTGTGAAGATTAAGCCATTGGCTCTTTCAACTGCTCCGTTTGTTTGTGGGTGGTAGACTGAAGCGAATTTCGCTTTCGTTCCAATTGACATGCAATATTGCCTGAATTCGTCGCAGTCAAATTGCTTCCCATTGTCCACTGTTATTTCCCTTGGTACTCCGAATCGGCACACAATTTGCTGCCAGAAGAATTTGATCATTGTTTTTGCTGTGATGTTAGCCAGTGGTCTGGCTTCGATCCACTTAGTAAAGTACTCAACTGCTACTATGACATATTTCAGATTTCCTTGTGCTGTTGGAAGTGGGCCAACTAGATCAATGCCCCATCTTTGCAAAGGCCATGTTGGAGTTATCAGCTGTGACTGCTCCGAAGGAGATTTTCTGTTTGCTGCACACTTTTGACATTGATCACATGTCTTGATCGTGTTTGTTGCATCCATGATGATTGCAGGCCAGTAAAATCCTTGCCTCATTGCCTTCCCAACTAGAGCTCTTGCCCCAAAGTGTGCTCCACATAAGCCACCGTGTATCTCTTGAATCAGTTCTTTTCCTTCGTTGTGAGAGATGCAATGAAGCCAAAGAGCTACAACTCCTTTCTTGTAAAGGACATCATCTATCATCTGATAGCATCGTGCTCTTTGTTGCATAGCTTTTAGATCATCTTCGTCAATTGGCTCATAGTATCCCGAAGAAAAGCTATTATTGGGGATCGCCAATCCTCTGAGCTTATTGCATTGATCAGCTTCGGTGGGTCATCTGAGTCCTTTATCGATGGTGATGTTAATGTTTGAAAGAATACATCAGGTGGAAGCTTATCCCCCTTTGCAGCTGCCTTAGCCAAAGCATCTGCCTCTTCAGTTTTTGCTCTTGGGATGTACTCCACAGTGAAACCTTTGAATTTTTTCTCCATTGAGCGTACAGTGGTCAAGTATTTGATGAGTTCTGGTTGCTTCGCTATGCTTTCTTTTTCAATGTGATCTGCTACCACCTTAGAATCTGTTTTGACAGTGAATCTCTGAGCTCCCAAAGCCCTGGCTTTTCTGAGCCCAAGTAACACAGCTTCGTACTCAGCAACGTTGTTTGTGCTTCTGTCACTGCATTTGCAAAACTCTAAATTTGCTGCATATCTCATTTTTACACCCGAAGGCGATTGCACAATTGCTGCGATGCCAGCTCCTTTGTCCCCCCAAGCACCATCACAGTGTATCAGCCAATTTTCCTCTCTGATAGCATTTTGTGGTGAAGGCGATGTCCACTCCGCAATGAAGTCAGCTAGGACTTGCGATTTGATTGATGTTCTCCTTTCAAAGTCCACGACGTATTCAGAAAGCTCCGCAGCCCACTTGCGTATTCTGATGGAAGCCTCTTTGTTGTTCAAAAGCTCTTTAAGAGGCTGATCTGTGAGGACTTTGATGTTGTGGCCCTCAAAATAGTGTCTGAGCTTTCTAGAAGCCATTATCACTGCATAGATCATCTTCTCAATCTCTGTATAAAACAGCTTCGATGAGTTCAATGCCTCCGACACATAGTACACTGGCTGCTGAATGTTTCTGCCGTCTACCAGCTTTTCTGTGATGAGCGCTGCACTAACTGCTGATTGTGATGCTGCAATGTACAGTAGCAGTGGTGCTTTTGGGTTTGGTACTGTTAGCTTCGTGAGCTGCGTCAAGTATTGCCTTAGCTCGTGGAATGCTTTTGACTGCTCTGGCCCCCATTGGAACTTAGCTGCGTTTCTGAGTGTTGCAAAGAATGGTAAGCTTCGCTCTGCTGCTTTTGCGATGAATCTGTTGAGTGCGGCAATTCTGCCCGACAGCTTCTGCACGTCTCTCATGCACTTTGGCTCTTTCATGTCAAGTATTGCATTTATCTTGTCTGGATTAGCTTCTATTTCATGAGCTGAAACCAGACAACCAAGTATTTTGCCTTTGGTCACTCCAAATACACACTTTTCTGGGTTTAGCTTGAGACCAGCTTGTCTCATGCGAGCGAAGGCGATTGCCAGATCTGATACATGATCTTGCCTTTTTGCACTTTTGACCAAGATGTCGTCAACATATGCCAATATGGTTTTGAACAGTTCGTCCTTGAACACTATGCTTGACATTCGGCAGAAGCTGCTTCCTGCATTCCGAAGCCCCTCGGGCATCCTGACGAAGCAAAAAGTGCCAACTGGTGTGATAAAGCTGGTTTTTTCCTCATCCTCTTTTTTCATCCAGATTTGGTGATAGCCAGAAAAGCAATCTAAGAGGGACATCATTTCACTTGCTGCTGCTTGATCAACAATCTTGTCGATTCTTGGTAGTGGGTAATCATCTTTTGGGCAAGCTTTGTTGAGGTCGGTGAAATCAATGCACATTCGCCATTTCCCATTCTTTTTCTGAACTGGTACAGTGTTTGCTAGCCATGTTGGATATTTGACTTCGTGTATGACATTGGCGTCCAGCAGCCTTTGCACTTCGGCTTTTACTGCATCAGCTTTCTCTTCTGACATCTTTCTCAACTTTTGCTTTTTTGGCTTCATATCAGGACTGATTGCCAGCTTATGCTCAATTATTCTTCTGTCAACACCTGGTAGATCTTTGCTTGACCAAGCGAACACATCCTTGTTATTTCTCAGGAATTCGATGAGCCTGTCTTCTTCGTCCGGCTCTAGATCTGAGCCAATGATCACTTCTCTGTCAAAGACATCAGGCTGCAACTGCACCTGCTTCGTGTCTGCAGCTTTCTGCATCTTTCTACTATCTTTCTCAATATTTGGCTTTTCTTCTGGGTAATATGGATCTTTTTCTTCAAGCAGATGCACATTTCGCTGACCAGGTGATCTGGCTTTCTCGATGTTTCTGGCTTCCCTCTGGTCACCATATATAGTTATAACTCCTTTGAGAGCTGGCATTTTCATGCATAAGAATGACTGCCTTATGATGATATCAAAGGCATTTATGACTCCTCTTCCGAAGATGACATTGTAATCAAAGACCATGTCTACTACATCAAAGGTGATGTATTCTGTTCTTGCATTGGATGTGTCACCGAAGGATACTTGCAGTGAGATTTTCCCGAGTGTTTGGGTTCGCTTCCCTCCGAAGCCGACCAACGGAGTGTCTGATGGCTCCAGGTTATCTGGGTTGATATTGGTCATGTTTCTCAGTGTTTTTGCTAGGATGATGTCAGCCGAGCTTCCTGTGTCCACTAGCACCTTTCCAATCATCCAGCCAGCAATATTGGCTTCGATCGACATAGCATCATTGTGTGGGTAATTGTGGAGCTTGAGATCTTCCTCAGTGAAGGTGATGGGCATATGAGACCATTCCGACTTTTTGTACGGGCCATCAACAGAGATGTTGTTGACTTGGCGGAAATAGCTTTTCCTTTGCTTTTTGTTCTCAACAGCAAGCGATGATCCTCCAGAAATGGGCATGATGTGTCCATAGCTTGGGAGTGGACTTGGAACTTCTTTCTGATTGGCTTTTTGTTGTGAAAGTGGTGGTGGTGGTGGCAGCTCCTCAACCTTTATGTTTTGCGAAGCCACTTGCTGGGAGGTTTGAGGGTATAAGTGAGGATATATGGCTTGTGGGTAATAATGCTGAAAGGTTTGTGGCGAAGGCAAATATTGAGTTGCCATCGCTGTTGATGGGTGCACAGTGTTTGAGTTTAGCGAAGGATATAGTGGGCAGTATGGTTGGATAGCTTGGGTAGGGTTTTGGGTATTTGGCTGCGAAGTGGATATTGGCTTCGTTTGGGTTGCTTGAATCTTCTCTGCTCTTAGCTTTTCTATTGTTTTCTTGATATCTCTGCACTGTTCTGTACCATGGGTGTGATTTTTGCCGTGGTATTGGCAAAACAGCTCAGGTCCCGCTGGACCTCTTCCTCTTCCTCGGCCTCTGCCGGCTTTTTCTCCCCTTTGAGTGGGCTCATTTCTCTGGTTGGGGTATTGGCTTTCTGGGTACGGTGGTTTGGTTTTGTAGGAAGAAGGCGGATTGTCTACCTTCATGATTGTTTGGTGGGAGTAGTTTTGGTAGTTGTGGCTGTGGTGATGGGTTTTGGCTTGTGACTCATATTGGTTTCTCATGATGGCTTCTCTAGCCAATCTCATTCGGTTGTCATTGTCAGAGCGACAGTATTTTTTGAACTCCTCATACAGGTCTGCCAGAGTAGCTGGTGTCTCTCTTGCGATATGCTGTGCAAACAATCCGGGGCGAAGCCCTTGTATTGCTGCAAATTTTGCTGCTTCATCAGGGATATGTGGAGCTTGAGCACGTAGAGTGACGAATCTGCGGAAGTAGTCCTCTAGGGGCTCCTTCGGCTGCTGGTGTAGTGTGAGTTCAGCATATGAGAGTGATTGGTCTCCCATAATGCCAAAATTTTTGATAAGCTCCCTCTTCAGATCATACCAGCTGTTGATTGATAGGCCAGGCAGCTTCGTGTACCAGTTCATTGCTGTGCCATCGCAGACAATGATGAAGGATTTTGCTAGAACAACATCATCTCGCCCTGTCGAAGCTATTGCAGCTTCATAGCTCATTAGGAATTGCTTTGGGTCGGTGAGGCCGTTGTATCTTGGTAGAGAGATGGGTTTATAGGAAGGTGGCCATCTTGCCAGTTGGAGGCTTTCTGAAAGTGGGCACATATGGTCGATGGGGTGAGTATGGAGTGTTTGGAAGCCAGTTTGGGATGAAGAGTTGTGGTTTGGTGGGTTGATGGTGATGTTTGGCTCATTAAGCTCTGCTTGGAGCTCAGCGACTTGCTTTTTGGCTTTCTCGAGTTCTTGACGCAGCTTTTCAGCTCTGGAGCTTGTGTTGTTCAGCCTCCTCTGCTTCGCTTGCCTCAGCTCCTCGAGCTGCTTTTTGACTTGCAGCAATTGATGCTGCTGCTCCTCTTCCTCCTCTTGCATTTGTTGCTCTAGTTCGAGCTGTGCCGCATCCAGCTCTCTCTGCTGCTCGAGGCGTCGAAGACGAAGCCTTTCTTCAAGTCGGTGCATTCTCTCCTCAGTGGTAAGGGTTTCTTCATCGATCTCTTGATCGTCGAGAATGGCTTCGGTTATTGGTGGTGGGTTTGTTGGTGGAATTGTCGGTCGGGGGGCAGCTTCGATGCTGAGGGTTGCATTTGGCACAGTGGTGGTTGGTTTGGTTGGTTTGATTGGCTTTTTGGGTGGCATGGTGGTTATCGTGGGTTTTGTTCGTGCACTGCACAAATAGTGGGCGCCAGTTGTTGGGTTAGTAGCCGAAGCCAATAAACCCAGACAACGGTTGAAACTGAAAGACTGGGACAAGCAACAATATATTACTTATCAACAGTATTCTTGGAATCAACCGCCTTTACATGTAGGAGAGGGGTCTCCTTTTATAGGGAGACCAAGAGTCTTTGCATCCCCATCATACCCCTGAGATCAAGCATCATCCTCTAGACTATGTAATACAAATAACCCAGGGACACTTTGGTACATTTATCCCTCCCAATGTGAATGCGTAGACTTGCGATTCCGTGTTTGACTTGGCTTAGACTGACTTGGTCTTGTTGGACTTGGTCCTCGCCTGCTTCGCCAGCTGGAAAAAGCTATGTAGCTCCTGGATTTGGCTTCTTCCGGGCTGAGACGACCCTAAGCCATCTCCCGGCGTCCAAAAGCCGTTGGCTCCTCCAAGAACCTGCAATATAGAGTGAACCGAAGCTTGCCATTAACTCATTCATAGCTTTTGGCACTCAATAGTATCAATACTTCTCCCAATTGGCTTCTAACTTGGTTCAGATAACATCACTTTGGTATACTGTAAGACGATGACCGAAGCCGATTGGCTTTTGTATACAGTCGAGATGTGACCACCGAAGCCGATTAGCTTTGGTCTAACTTGCCCGACCGAAGCCAGACTAGAGTAAATGAAGCCGAAATGGCTTCATCTCCTTTGTTCATTGCTGCCCTTACGCATGAGAGAGAGTCAAACAAGTAGAAGGCGTTTGTCGGCGGGCCAAATCCCCAACAGAAAGGAACAGGAGGGGTGGCCCAAGCCATCAGATTGTAAATGAGTTCTAAAAAAGCTCGCGCCAATCCAGTTTCTTCCTCTTGAATTTTATGGCGTTGCACATCTGCTCCCTGCAGTTCCTTAGGCAGGCACATAGAGTTGACATATATGTTTGTTCCGGCACGCACATACTCTCACGTTCCATGGGCTTGCATCCTTCGGGACTTTTCCTTGTGTTGGAGCCTTCCTTTTGGTAGTTGGTCGCGGGACCCAAAACTAGTTTCGGTTGCCTCAGCGGCTATATTGTTCTGAGTCATCTCTAATGAAATCACTTGCAGCCTATTGTTGTCTCCCATCCCTGTCAAAATCTGATTAGGACCTGCATTTGCATCCCTCTTCTTGTTTTAGCAATCTGAAGATCGCATCTCACCTCCATATGGTCAATGTATCCACAGAATAGAGAGAGTTTTGAGGCGTTGGTACTTGATACTGGATTTGGAAAGCTATCTCCTCGCCTGTAATCGCATCAACCAGCATTATCTCCTGCTTAACTCCATGTAGAAAGGAAACTGCACTCTTGTTCTGATGATTTTTTTCATTGATAGGCACATGGGTGAAAAATGCAGACAAGGGGTCAGCTCCATCAGCAATGGGTGAAAAATGCAGACAAGGGGTCAGCTCCATCAGCAAGGCCATCAACCAAGAAAGTGTCACCTTTATACAGCCAAGGATCTCCGAGGAAATGCTTCCAGTCCCCTTAGTCCTTAAAATCTAGGTTGAAATTCCGACCACCCTGCACCACTAGCTGGCTCTCTACCATTTCTCCTCTGATTTTCCAAACTTCTTTCAAGTGGTGAAGCTGTTGTCTTAACTTCACCATGAAAGGAATCGATGCTCGTGATAGCATAAGAGGGGGAAGGGGTGAATTAGGGTTTCTAAAAACTTAACCTACCACATGCCTTCTAATTGCAAATATGAAACTAAGACAAACTATCTAGATGTCCAACTAAGGTTTTCTTCTAGTGTTTGCACCCACCCAAAGAGTTTTGCAACCTAGAGCCAATCCTATCAAGATACTACTCTAGAAAGGTAAAGGCACACAAATTGCAAGTATGAAATGCGGAAGCTTAAAGGGTTAGAGGGATGCAAACTTGACACGAAGATTTATCCCGTTGTTCGGCTTACGCCTATTCCATGTTGGAGCTCCACAAAGGATATGCTCTCGGTCGCCAAGTCTTGTTCCCGGTCAAGGCCTTGAGCTCGCCACAAAGGCTCCCCAAGAGGGATGATGAGCAAGTCACTAAGACCTTGCTCTCAGCAACCTACTCTCCCAGAGATCTTGATGCCGCCTCCACTACGGAGCTTCTCCACCAAGGAATGGGGTCCTCTTCCCCCGCACAATGTTGTCGTCGCCTCTCCACACCAAGCCAGAGGGTCAAAGATTTGCCGGCGAGTCTCCAAGACTCCAAGGGGCCAGCACACCAAGATTACAAGAGGTGGCTCACTCTAGAACCAAGCACAAGGCTCAAACACCTTGCAACTCACTCACTAGGCCTATCCTAGCTCTCTCACTCACTATGGATGATTTATGTAGCACATATGGTGGCTTGGATATCTTGTAGGTGTAGATGAACTTCTCTGGACTCTAGCAACTCCAAATGGCCTGATGGGGGTGGTATTTATAGCCCAAAGGGCTCAACTGTCACACCCGGTTTTAAGGACAAAACCAGATGACTATCATATGTGCGCCAGGATCAAGTTTACACACATATGAGACTTCATCAGTGATATAAAAGACAGTGCAAAACGTAAATAATATTAAAGAATATTATTACACTCACACGAAGCGAATAACTAGCAGCGGATCTTCAACACTTCACCACAGGCAGCTGACTGGGGGAACACGTACGCCTAGAAATCTCCAAAATACTCCACCAGGCTCTCCTGTCTTAGCCTGAGCCGCAGATAAAACAAGGTTGAGTACACTTATGGTTGGTACTCAGCAAATGTAGAGCAAAGCATAATGACATGCAAAGGCTTAACCAAGGAAATAGTTGGCTACTAATTAAATTGCTTTAAGCACTTTAGTTGGTCAAATTTTATTTAGCAGCATAATTACTAAGATATAAGTGTAAACCAACCCTATTAAGCATATGGTAACCCATAAGCATCATCACCAACATAAATAAACCAATTTAATTCTTCTTTCGATATATTAATCATGTGAGGGTCCAGGCCGCTCATGACCGCGAGCACGGCTATTGCAATAGATTTTAGACACTCTGAAGAGGTTGTACAGCTTTCCCCACAATTCGTGTTTCCCATGTCGCCTGAGGTCGCGAGCCTCTTCAACACTTCCTTAGGTGAGGGGCTAGGGATTCACTACGAGGCCTTTCCAAAGACTCCCTCTATGTATGTGTTTGGCCCCTGACCGAACGGGTAATCGGAAGGCGCACCTTCGTTCCCCGCACATCACACACAACCAAACATCCGCCCAACACACACCTCCAAACACAACATAGAGTTCATCTAGTTACTTAGCCAAGACCAGAGCCATGTAGTATTATGGTTGTACGGGAAATCCTGGGTGGTTCTCCATGTTCCGATTAATCAATGTGATCTTGGTTTAACATTCTCATCAGATCATATATATCATATATAAAAGATATCACAATATTATTATCTTCACATTTAGTATAAACCATTCCCAAGTATAGCAACTAAGCAATGCTACCCAACATGAATATAAAACCCAGGTTGACAAGGCATGATTAAAGAAAACTAGTCATCCTAAATATAGGACCCATCATGATTAAGCATGCAAGCATAGCAATCTACAGTGTATAAGCATGTCATATGGTTATTAGGACGAAAATATGATCAAGAATACACTTGCCTTAAATCCAGCTAATAAATGCTATGGCTCAGGGACTTCTCAAACGAATCCTCGAACAAACCTTGAGAACCACGAACGTTGCTCCTATACGCAATCACGGGGTCACACATGCAAGGAAACAATACAACAAATAAGAAACAATACACCAAACATGGGCAACAGTACAAAGGAACGGTATAAAGGTATAGATCAAGTCCTTACGGCCACGAGAGCTGAAGAATCACTCGAATCGGAGTTGAAACGGTCAAGATAGGGCAAAAACGGTGTTCCAAGGGCTTATCCTGCGAAGATTAGAAACTACAGGGGTTAGCTTGAAAGAATCCGAGGGCTAATACACAATTATGCATATAAACTCGGGGTCTAACTCGTAAAAGAACCAGGCTGGACGGCGGGTTATAATACTTGAAAGTCTAGGGGGTTAAACCAAAGAAATAAGGACCTTCTTGTAAATATTTCCAACTGACCTTGGACTGCGGGTTTATTTCTGAATACTTGAGGGTCTCTTTAGCAAAAGGCCCTCGGCTGACCGGTACCTCCTTAGATTGACCAGATCTGGGGCGTTGATCTCCCGATGGACGGTCGTGACGGCTTGTGGTCGCCGGAGTTGGGGGGCGGTGGCGGCGCCGCGGTGGCGCACGGCGGGGAGCTCGCCGGCGTAGCCCAATATCGATCTACAAGGCACCAATACGCGCGATTCTTGGACCAGGACGATCGTGGGATCACGGCGAACTCAACCAGCACGGTCTCGTCGACGATTGAACGGAGATAGCGATGCTCGGCTCTCCGAGACGGCTCGGCCTGTAAATCGGAAAGACGGTGAGGAATTCCGGGGAACCCAGGGCAAGGCCATGAGTTCAAGCAACACCAACAGCTTCCTTACGTCCTTGCGCACCTCCTGGTGTGATTTTCGTCGACGGGAAGGCGGCGGAGCAGCGGATCGACAGCGGCGGCCGGTCTCGGGGTTCGGGAGGCGGCGACGCTGCTTGAAGCTCTTCGAGCAGGGGCAGCTAGGGTTTAGGGTCACGGGCGGCGCTAGATTTATGGGGCGGACGCAGGGTCTTGGCGTGCGGGCCCAGAGAAACCAGAGGCAGCGGCGCGCGCTCGGTTGGACTCGGGCTCGCCTTGAGTCCGACTCGGGGAAGACACAAATGACAGGTGGGGCCCCGACATCAGTGACTGGAGAGAGAAGAAAGGGTGTCGGGCTCAAATGGGCCGAGGGGGGGCAAAGCCAGGTCGGAAGGGAAGACGATCATCGAGAAAGGAAAACTGAGGGAGGAGAAACGGACTTTTCGAGAATTTAGGGAGAAAAACTGAACTTAAACTAAGAAAAACTAGACTAACCCAAAACAAAGCAAATCAATTTCGAATTTAAATAAATTTAAACTCATAACTGACTTGCAACAATACAAAAGCCAATGCAACAGCATGAAATGCGTCAAACACTTATTGAATCTATTAATTAATTATTTAATTCGATAAAATCCTAATACTTCCAATTAAATCATAGAGATTTATTCAAGCCTTAAATAAATCCTAGAAAATTACAGAAATATTCCTACAATTTCTTGTGATGAAAATTAGGGTGTTACAAACCTACCCCTCTTAAAAGAATCTCGTCCTCGAGATTAGGATGAACTTGCGAAGAGATCGGGAAATTCCGCCATTAATTCATCTTCTCTTTCCCAAGTTGCTTCATCCTCTCCATGACGACTCCATTGCACCTTGCACATCTTGATCACTTTACTTCTAGTAACTCTTTCAGCTGTCTCTAATATCTTCACTGGATACTCCATATAAGTTAGATCATCCTGCACATTCAATTCTTCCATTGGTAGTTGTTCTTCTGGCACTCTGAGGCACTTCTTAAGCTGTGATATATGGAAGACATCATGTACATCTGACAAACTAGATGGTAACTCCAACTGATAAGCTACTTCACCTTTCCTTTCCAAAATCTTGAATGGGCCAATGAATCTAGGTGACAACTTTCCCTTTACTTTGAATCTGCGCAAACCTCTGATAGGAGAAACTTTCAAATACACATAATCACCAACTGCAAAAGTTAACTCCCTTCTTCTAACATCAGCATAACTCTTCTGTCTAGACTGGGCTGTCCTCAGATTCTCTCTGATAACCTGAACCTGTCGTTCTGCTTCTTGTAGTATCTCTGGACCAAACACCTGACTTTCACCTATCTCACTCCAATACAATGGAGTTCTGCACTTCCTTCCATACAAAGCCTCAAAAGGTGACATCTTTAAGCTTGCCTGATAGCTGTTGTTATAAGAGAACTCTGCATAGGGTAAACTCTTATCCCAACTTCTTCCATGTTTCAAAGCACAAGCTCTCAACATATCTTCCAAAATCTGATTAGTCCTTTCTGTCTGTCCATCTGTCTGAGGATGATAGGCAGAACTGAAATTCAGCTTGGTATCCATAGAGTCATGCAACTTCTGCCAGAATCGTGATGTAAACTGAGTACCTCTATCTGACACTATCTTTTTGGGCACACCATGCTGACAGACAATACGAGACATATACAACTCTGCTAGCTTAGCACTAGTATATGTGGTCTTGACTGGAATAAAATGAGCAACCTTGGTTAAGCGATCCACTATCACCCATATGGAGTCAAATCCTGACTGAGTACGCGGTAGACCAACAATGAAATCCATACTGACCTCTTCCCACTTCCATTCAGGTATCTTTAATGGTTGTAGCAAACCTGCTGGTCTCTGGTGTTCTGCCTTAACTCTCTGACAAGTGTCACACAAAGCCACATATTCTGCTACATCCCTTTTCATACCATACCACCAATATCTTTCTTTCAAATCTTGATACATCTTCGTACTCCCAGGATGAATAGAATAAGCTGAGTCATGTGCCTCCCTTAATATCAACTGCCTCATAGCCTTATTATCAGGCACACATATCCTATCCCCAAGCCAAAGTGTACCTTCTTCATCCATCCTAAATCCTGGTGCTTTTCCTGTTACCATATGCTGCTTGATTTCCTTGATCTTAGCATCATCAAGCTGCCCTTTTCTGATTTCCTGTTCTAATGTTGGTTCCACTTCCATGGTAACAACTCCAGTGGGAGCAACAAATCCAAGATTCAATCTCTGGAATTCTCTGCACAGTTCATCAGGCATCTCATGAGTCAGAAGTGTGTTAGCATGTCCTTTTCTACTCAAGGCATCTGCAACCACATTAGCTTTACCAGGATGATAATGTATCTCCAAATCATAATCCTTAATCAATTCTAGCCAACGGCGTTGCCTTAAGTTGAGATCCTTCTGAGTAAAGATGTACTTCAGACTCTTATGGTCAGTGTAAATCTGGCACTTGTTACCAAGCATATAATGTCTCCAGATTTTCAAAGCATGGACCACTGCTGCTAACTCCAGATCATGAGTAGGATAATTCTGCTCATGTTTCCTCAACTGTCTGGATGCATAGGCAATAACACGGCCTTCCTGCATAAGCACACAATCTAAGCCTTGTCTAGATGCATCACAATATATATCAAAGCTCTTATGAATGTCTGGCATCACTAGCACTGGGGCTGTAGTCAATCTCTTCTTAAGTTCTTCAAAACTAGCCTGACAAGCATCTGACCATCTGAAATTCTTTCCTTTCTCCAAGAGTGAAGTAAGGGGTTTCACTATCTTGGAGAATCCCTCAATAAACCTGCGATAATACCCTGCAAGTCCAAGGAAACTTCTGATCTCTGGCACATTCTTAGGCGGCTCCCACTTCAAAACATCCATAACTTTGCTTGGGTCAACTGCAATACCACCATCCGTAATGACATGACCAAGAAAGGATACTTCCTTTAGCCAGAATTCACACTTGCTGAACTTAGCATACAGCTGATTCTCTCTGAGTTTCTCCAGTACTAGCCTCAAATGCTCCTCATGTTCTTCCTCATTCTTGGAGTATATCAAAATGTCATCAATGAAAACCACAACAAACTTATCCAGATACTCCATGAAGACCTTGTTCATCAAATACATGAAGTAGGCAGGGGCATTAGTCAAACCAAAAGACATTACTGTATACTCATACAACCCATACCTAGTAGTGAAAGCTGTCTTCTGGATATCTGATGGCCTGATCTTCAATTGATGATATCCTGAACGCAAATCGATCTTAGAGAACACCTTGGCTCCCTTTAACTGATCAAACAAATCCTCAATTCTGGGCAACGGGTACTTATTCTTGATAGTCACCTCATTAAGTGATCTATAATCAACACACATCCTCTGTGTACCATCCTTCTTCTCCACAAAGATCACTGGTGCTCCCCAAGGTGATGAACTAGGGCGTATGAATCCCTTATCCAACAACTCTCTGAGTTGTTTCTTCAGTTCTTCCAACTCATCAACAGCCATCCTATATGGCCTCTTGGAAATAGGTGCAGTTCCTGGTTGAAGCTCAATAAGGAACTCAATATCTCGATCTGGTGGCATTCCTGGCAAATCATCAGGGAACACATCTGGATAATCACAGACTACTCTAACATCTGCAACTGAAATACTCATTACTTCATTCACCTGAACAGAGTTAAGTTGCTTCCTGTTAATCTGAGTAGATCCTTGACCATTAGCCACTCGAGATTGTACTATAGCATGTACTGGTTTGTTCCCACCATACAAATGCGGATATTTCTTTGGGCATTTATCCAAGCTATGTCCTTTTTGCATGCAATGGAAACACATTACTGTACGTGGAGCCTTTGATCGGCTAGGCTTGACATGGGAAACTGCTGGCACCTCTTGATCTGCTGTTTGATAGCCCTGACATTGTTGCTGAGGGTGATTCTGCGATATGCGAGCTTGTGTGACATGGTCATCCTGTTGGGCTGGATAATTCTGCACTGCAGTCTGTCGAACAAGACGATAACGGGTGTTGCGGATTGCCTGTATGTGTTTCTCACCATCAAACTTCCTCTTTTTCTCATCTATCTCACGTCTCATGTCCTCTACCAAGAGTGCCTTACTCACAAGCTGGTCGAAGGTAGAAAAGGTATGCACAAACAACATATATCGAATAGGCATAATCAAACCATCTTGGAAGAGATCTTGCTTCTTCTCATCATTAGCCACCTCTTCTGGTGCATATCGTGACAACTGTAGAAACTTGTCACGGTACTCAATCACTGACATCCTTCCTTGTTTTAGACTGAGAAACTCTTTCTTCTTCTGCTTAATCACACTTGCAGGAATATGGTATGATCGAAACTCGTCCTTGAATTCCTGCCAAGTGATATTACCTGAGTCTGCATGAGCATAGCAAAATGAATCCCACCAATCTGATGCTGCACCTTCTAATCTTCCTGATGCATAAAGAACTCTCTCTCGATCAGAACACTGAGTAATCTCAAGCTTCTTTTCCATAGTCCTGAGCCAATCATCAGCCTCAAGAGGCTCAGCGGAGTGAGAGTATGTAGGAGGTTCATGGCGCATGAATTCCTTATGCTTGTTTCTTGGTGGTGGTGGTGGAGCTTGATTCTTCTGATCTTGAAAATTAGCCATAGTGTTAGCTAACTGATTCAACACTGGAATCTGAGTAGCCAGAAACTGATCCATTGCTGCAGGTGACTTATGGTTCTGACTCGAGTTTGGTTGTGAATCACCAGCACCAGATCTAGTCTTCACCATCTGCTTGGACAGAAAAGAGAACTCAGATAGGTGCAGATAGATTTAATATGTTCAAGATCTAGACAAATATATAACTTCCAACAGTAGCACTTGTATCATCAAAGTGGCTAAACAAGATTAATAAAGATAGCGTGAGTTGCAGAAAACTTTCTCCGGTTCTGGACAGATTCTGTTCATCTTCATAAAATTGATGTAACTCGTAGATATAATATCCAAAAATTGCAAAACTTTGCCAGAATATAGATTATGAAATTATGAATCCAATGCAACTGGAATAAACTAATTTGGAGTTCGAGAACTAAAGATATAAGGAAAACAATCCAGCTATGTCAGGTGATCAGGACAGATCCTGTATACTCCAATACAACGCAGGTATCTCTTTCTCAGGAAATCCAAAAATCGCAAACTTCTTCCAAAAAATAGATTATCCAATTCTGGAACTAACCCAACTGGTTTCATGTCAATCAGAGCTCTGTAACTAAAGATATGAAATAAACAAGTCGACTGTGTCAGATTACCGAAACAGATTCTCTGTATCCCACAAAAAGTCATTTATCTCTCTGTCCAATAATCCAAAAATCGTAAAACCTTTCCAGGAAATAACTTATGAAGTTATGGAACTAATACAACTGGATTTATATTAATCGGAGTCTTGTAGATCTGGATATGAATTGAACCGTACTGCTGTATCAGGGGGTGACGAGAATGGATTTGTGCACAAGAGATTAAAGATTAGATATGGTAAAGATGGATTTGGAGCTTACCTAGGTACTAAGATCATGAACAAAGACAAAACTCAACTATTTAATGGTTTAGTTGATTTAATAAGATGTAGTTGTGGTCATCACTCCACAAAAACATCACACTCATTACAAAGAACCAAATCAACCATTTAGCACACAACAAGCACAAAGCAAACAATCCTACACCAGAACTAAGCATCGACCTCAACGACGACTCTACTAACGGTGACATGGATTTAGAGGGGTTGATTTCCTAATCCTTGTGTTGAGATAAAGCATGACTGATTGCGTCTCCGAGATATCCATTTCTCTTATTTCCAACAATTCATACTTAGTAAGAGAAGACTCATTAATGGTGACATCCAATGGGAACAATGATGTTTCTGTGGGCTATAGAGAAACGTTATCTACGGGTTAGAGGAGGAATAGAAACGAGTGCAAAATGGGATGATGATTAAGAATGAAGTAGAAGGTGAGTCAAGGTTGAAGGGAAACAACAAATTTAGACAAAGATTGGAGCGGACAAGGTAGGACGAGTAGAAGAAAACATTTAAGACCTTAAAAACGACCATTACTACTCTAGGCTTACGTCCTACAGTCAACACAGCTCTGATACCACTTCTGTCACACCCGGTTTTAAGGACAAAACCAGATGACTATCATATGTGCGCCAGGATCAAGTTTACACACATATGAGACTTCATCAGTGATATAAAAGACAGTGCAAAATGTAAATAATATTAAAGAATATTATTACACTCACGCGAAGCGAATAACTAGCAGCGGATCTTCAACACTTCACCACAGGCAGCTGACTGGGGGAACACGTACGCCTAGAAATCTCCAAAATACTCCACCAGGCTCTCCTGTCTTAGCCTGAGCCGCAGATAAAACAAGGTTGAGTACACTTATGGTTGGTACTCAGCAAATGTAGAGCAAAGCATAATGACATGCAAAGGCTTAACCAAGGAAATAGTTGGCTACTAATTAAATTGCTTTAAGCACTTTAGTTGGTCAAATTTTATTTAGCAGCATAATTACTAAGATATAAGTGTATACCAACCCTATTAAGCATATGGTAAACCATAAGCATCATCATCAACATAAATAAACCAATTTAATTCTTCTTTCGATATATTAATCATGTGAGGGTCCAGGCCGCTCATGACCGCGAGCACGGCTATTGCAATAGATTTAGACACTCTGCAGAGGTTGTACAGCTTTCCCCACAATTCATGTTTCCCATGTCGCCTGAGGTCGCGAGCCTCTTCAACACTTCCTTAGGTGAGGGGCTAGGGATTCACTACGAGGCCTTTCCAAAGACTCCCTCTATGTATGTGTTTGGCCCCTGACCGAACGGGTAATCGGAAGGCGCACCTTCGTTCCCCGCACATCACACACAAACCAAACATCCGTCCCACACACACCTCCAAACACAACATAGAGTTCATCTAGTTACTTAGCCAAGACCAGAGCCATGTAGTATTATGGTTGTACGGGAAATCCTGGGTGGTTCTCCATGTTCCGATTAATCAATGTGATCTTGGTTTAACATTCTCATCAGATCATATATATCATATATAAAAGATATCACAATATTATTATCTTCACATTTAGTATAAACCATTCCCAAGTATAGCAACTAAGCAATGCTACCCAACATGAATATAAAACCCAGGTTGACAAGGCATGATTAAAGAAAACTAGTCATCCTAAATATAGGACCCATCATGATTAAGCATGCAAGCATAGCAATCTACAGTGTATAAGCATGTCATATGGTTATTAGGACGAAAATATGATCAAGAATACACTTGCCTTAAATCCAGCTAATAAATGCTATGGCTCAGGGACTTCTCAAACGAATCCTCGAACAAACCTTGAGAACCACGAACGTTGCCCCTATACGCAATCACGGGGTCACACATGCAAGGAAACAATACAACAAATAAGAAACAAAACACCAAACATGGGCAACAGTACAAAGGAACGGTATAAAGGTATAGATCAAGTCCTTACGGCCACGAGAGCTGAAGAATCACTCGAATCGGAGTTGAAACGGTCAAGATAGGGCAAAAACGGTGTTCCAAGGGCTTATCTGCGAAGATTAGAAACTACAGGGGTTAGCTTGAAAGAATCCGAGGGCTAATACACAATTATGCATATAAACTCGGGGTCTAACTCGTAAAAGAACCAGGCTGGACGGCGGGTTATAATACTTGAAAGTCTAGGGGGTTAAACCAAAGAAATAAGGACCTTCTTGTAAATATTTCCAACTGACCTTGGACTGCGGGTTTATTTCTGAATACTTGAGGGTCTCTTTAGCAAAAGGCCCTCGGCTGACCGGTACCTCCTTAGATTGACCAGATCTGGGGCGTTGATCTCCCGATGGACGGTCGTGACGGCTTGTGGTCGCCGGAGTTGGGGGGCGGTGGCGGCGCCGCGGTGGCGCACGGCGGGGAGCTCGCCGGCGTAGCCCAATATCGATCTACAAGGCACCAATACGCGCGATTCTTGGACCAGGACGATCGTGGGATCACGGCGAACTCAACCAGCACGGTCTCGTCGACGATTGAACGGAGATAGCGATGCTGGCTCTCCGAGACGGCTCGGCCTGTAAATCGGAAAGACGGTGAGGAATTCCGGGGAACCCAGGGCAAGGCCACGAGTTCAAGCAACACCAACAGCTTCCTTACGTCCTTGCGCACCTCCTGGTGTGATTTTCGTCGACGGGAAGGCGGCGGAGCAGCGGATCGACAGCGGCGGCCGGTCTCGGGGTTCGGGAGGCGGCGACGCTGCTTGAAGCTCTTCGAGCAGGGGCAGCTAGGGTTTAGGGTCACGGGCGGCGCTAGATTTATGGGGCGGACGCAGGGTCTTGGCGTGCGGGCCCAGAGAAACCAGAGGCAGCGGCGCGCGCTCGGTTGGACTCGGGCTCGCCTTGAGTCCGACTCGGGGAAGACACAAATGACAGGTGGGGCCCCGACATCAGTGACTGGAGAGAGAAGAAAGGGTGTCGGGCTCAAATGGGCCGAGGGGGGGCAAAGCCAGGTCGGAAGGGAAGACGATCATCGAGAAAGGAAAACTGAGGGAGGAGAAACGGACTTTTCGAGAATTTAGGGAGAAAAACTGAACTTAAACTAAGAAAAACTAGACCAACCCAAAACAAAGCAAATCAATTTCGAATTTAAATAAATTTAAACTCATAACTGACTTGCAACAATACAAAAGCCAATGCAACAGCATGAAATGCGTCAAACACTTATTGAATCTATTAATTAATTATTTAATTCGATAAAATCCTAATACTTCCAATTAAATCATAGAGATTTATTCAAGCCTTAAATAAATCCTAGAAAATTACAGAAATATTCCTACAATTTCTTGTGATGAAAATTAGGGTGTTACATCAACTAGCCGTTGCTCAAAAAGCTACACAGAAATCGTGAACGCCGTATGTTCCGCCATGCACTTCACCCCCATCGGCGGATAATACGCCGTGTGCTTTTCCACCGGTCAGATTCCCTTTTCCAACGACTCTTTGCACACGCCGTATGCTTTTGAACTTGTACGCCGATGGTCGGCGTTTCATAAGCCGTGCCTTTTCCTCCATCTTCTCCTGACATCGCCCCTGTGTAACTTGTACGCCGACTGTCCGCCGATGGTCGGCATATAATACGCCATATAAAAATCTTCAGCTTCTGCTTTGATCCAACATGCCGTATGTTCTGCCCTTCATGTGAACAGTGATAGCGGATCATATGCCGTTGCTTGTCTTCGGGACCTTCCACACGACGTAGCCTTCCAGACTTGTATGCCGTGCATCGCCGTATAGTACGCCGTTGCCTTTCTTCAGGAGCTTCACACGGCGTAGCCTTCCAAACTTGTACACCGATATTTGGCGTTTAATACGCCGTGTGTAATCTCTGCGGGCTTATCCTATTCAATCAACTTATGCCCTTTCCATGGTTTCACATGCCAATACCATGTCATGAATACTCAAAAATAAGACTCTCTGGTTTTTGGCTATGTTTTGGAATCATTCATGGGACGTAATTTTCTATGTAAATCACTTAACAAACTTGATAGTCCCAATGACTATGTTGTTATTCAATCACCAAAATCACAATATAAATGGCACATAGGGTCATTTTCGTTACACACCAGAAACATAGATAGGAACAGACAAATAGCCAAAAACTGAGAGCACACCACCTTGCGTGCTCCAGGCATATTGATGATCAAAACACTTTTCTGGATAAATACAATAGATTCAGCTATCTCCTTTCCAGCGACTTTACTCCTATCGTCAGTCCTCATCTTCTTACAACCACCAGGATTGGAGGTCTCTTCTACCCTTGCAAGACATTTTCTCAAACAGCTGGACCAGTCACCACGAAGTAGTTCCGCAAACAACTTATGTACTAGGTGGAATGGGGAACAGATTGTGGAAGAGATGGTGATCTCGATCTTTGTCGGGGGATTCAGTATCGCCTCTCCATTTACCTAGGCGATGAACAGACACGGACGGTTGGAGGGTCCTCGTTTCTGTACAAGGAAGAGCCTACAAACAACGGCACCATAGAATCAAGGTTACTTTCTTTCCAGAACACAAGTATAGACGTAGAACTCACACATACATGCATACTCACCCCTATGGTCTTAATGCCGACAGTTGAACAACGAGGTGTGCACTATAGCATCATTTGGCAATAATAAGCCCAGAACAAAATTTGCTGGGTAATGCTTTTAATTATAGCCATCTCCTGCTGGATAATTTGGTTGTCTGAAAAGTTGATTAAATCTCTGTTTACCTGTAAAATTAGAAAAGAAACAGTGCAGTGTTCTTTGATCTATCGAAAGGTGGAATTTGAACAATCGACCTCTTCTAGTTTAATATATATAGTCACTATTAATGCAGGTTCAACTATATTAGAAGTAGATCAACATCATGTAGGTGGGTCAAGAAAAATCCTTGCATGAACAGACAAGGGGTGAGCGCCATCTCTATCACGGGAGCTGAAGCATGAAGAAACTAGAGAGAGAGAGAGAGAGAGAGAGAGAGAGAGAGAGAGAGAGTATTTTTGTATTGAATTCCACATGTCCATTTGCCACATTGAGGGTTCCTTGTATAGAAAGGAGGATTCCACAGGTCCATTTGGCCTTTTACACGTATAAGAACCACTGAGGGTCCCAAATGGCTTAGTAGAACCATTGATATATAGTTACCAGGACACCATATAAACTAAGGCATTCATACACAACAGAAATCTGCCAAGCGTTAGGTAGCTCCGCAGTCCAGCGAGGCAAGCATATGTAAAGACGACAATTAGTTCTTGGATCTTGCGTGTTAGCATTGCCAGCCATGCATTACTGCAGAAACACCCATCCCAATCGGATCAAGGCATGAAGCTATCTTACTGCGGTTGACCATATCGTCGTAGCGAACGTGTCGGTTGGTCATCCAGGCTACAGCATCACTTCTGTGCATGAAACACAGTCACGTTGCACGCTGAAGTTCCCAGCACTCCTGTGGATGAAACACAGCCATGGTGGATGCTGACCGTCCCAATGCCTCTCCAACCTAGAAGCGCGCAGATGTACTGAACGTTAGTGACCCTTAGAGTTGTAGCAAGCTCTAGCACCAATAGGTGAGCCTGTATCTAGTTAGGGATATAAATATATGGACGGTGTGGATAGAAGAGAGGACAGTACATTGTGTTGGTTGATTGAAGGTGACTAACAACTGCCTGGACATAAGATTGGTCATCAATAATCAACTGAAAGCTGCACTGACAGATTAAACAATGCAATCAAGTGGGTGACTTGAACAATTGCTTCAAATGGCAATCCTTTAGGCTCAAGTGCTCATCCTCCTGGAGCAAAAATTGCACCACGTCTTTATTTTGGAAGCCTAGAAGCCTAACAATGCTCTTTGGCTCCGTGTCCAAGTTGGAAACAACTAAACGGCCGAACAGATCGATTCCTCATTCCTTACGGCCTCGCCCCAAACCCTCTCAACACACACAAGCCACCAAAACACGCCTTTGTGATCGTCTGGCTGCTCGGTAGTCAGCATCAGCATGTGCCATAGTCTCTGACAATCCTCCATCTCTGGATGGCTGGCACGGTGTCCCACACAGTTGTGCACCTGTGAAACAAAAAAAAAAGGAATGAGCTAGCAAAGGTGAAATTGGACTATTTTCATCCAATCAATCAATTCAGTTCCATTTTCGTTTGAGTGCTGTTCATGTGTCTAATCAATCAATTTTACGGGAAAATATTCGTTCATAAATGACTGAGTAAATATGTTATTCTACTATAGTTTTTTGTTGTTAGCGATCATGATGTATCTATGCTGTGTGAAGCTTTAGTTTTCTATTATATTCTTTTAGTAAGATTGAGTTATAATGGAATCAAGCAACCTGTTCAATCTTCCCTCCTAAATCTTTTGTCATGATTTGGTGGTTATTACATTATATGTCTGTATGTTGGTTAAAATTGCATCCTTATGCCCATAACCCGATGCAGATTCGATACTACCTTTTTAGCAGTCTCCTGCTCCTAATAGACCACGCATTGCCTATGTGATGCCTTCGGGCCACTGCCACAAAGAGTAAATGACAACCCTACATGTTGTGTCAAAATGCTGCCACATACCTTGTTACACCACTAGGCATTGGACTCTGTTTCATGATCATATTTTGTACTCCATGGCAGCAGAATATGTGATGAAAGAATTTGTGTTCACCAGGGGCCTCCCGATTCTTACAGTGGCTTTATCTATTATTTTCTCGAGTAGCATCCATATGAGCGCCTGCCATTGTGATACTAATTTGTAGGTTGTCTCAGTACAACCGAGGAAAAAGCAGGGATAGTTAAAAATAATTGTATGTATATGTATTGTATCGATCAGAGATGAGTGAGGATGATGCCTTGAGAGCCGGCCTTGGTCATGTATGGTAGGCAGTTATCAGTTTTGCATTGCACGAGTTGAAAAATGCAAAAACTCAAAGTCCATCTAGAGTTTCCATTGAGAGCCATATGCAGGGTGTTCATCTCCTCCAGATCACCTGGCTGGCTGCTGTGATGCTTTATCAGAAACACCCATCCCAATCTGAACGTGGCGTGAAGCTATCTTACTGCATCTGACCATATCGTCGTAGTGAACAGGTTGGTTGGCCATCCAGGCTACCGCATCACTTCTGTGCATGAAACACAGTCACGATGCACGCTGAAGCTCCCAGCACTGCCGTGGATGAAACACAGCCATGGTGCATGCTGACCGTCCCAATGCCTCTCCAACCTAGAAGCGCGTAGATGTACTGAACGTTAGTGACCCTTTGAGTTGTAGCTAGCTCTAGCACCAATAGGTGATCCTGTATCTAGTTAGGGCTGTAAATATATAGACGGTGTGGATAGAAGAGAGGACAGTACATTGTGTTGGTTGATTGAAGGTGACTAACAACTGCCTGGACATAAAGATTGCTCATCAATAATCAACTGAAACTGCACTGACAGATTAATAAACAATGCAATCAAGTGGGTGGCTTGAACAATTACTTCAAATGCGACCACAGGGTCTCTTGAACAATTGCTTCAAATGGCAATCCTTTAAGCTGAAGTGCTTATCCTCCTGGAGCAAAAATTGCACCACATCTTTATTTTCGAAGCGTAGAAGCCCAACAACTAATGCTCTTTGGCTCCACGTACAAGATGTAAACAACTAAATGGCCGAACAGATCGACTCCTCATTCCTTTTGGCCTCGCCACAAACCCTCTCAACACACACGAGCCACCAAAACACACCTTTGTGATCGTCTGATCGCTGCTCGGTAGTCAGCAGCTAGCGCCACACTCTCTGACAATCCTCCATCACTTGATGGCTGGCACGGCGTCCCACACAGTTGTACACCTGAGAAAGAAAAAAGGAATTTAGTTCCATTTTCGTTTGAGTGCTGTTCATGTCTAATAAATCAATTTTACGGGAAAATATTCGTTCATAAATGACTGAGTAAATATGTAATTCTACTACAGTCATATTGTTAGCGATCATGATGTGTATCAATGCTGTGTGAAACTTTAGTTTTCTATTATATTCTTTTCATAAGATTGAGTTATAATGGAATCATGCAACCTGTTCAATCTTCCCTCCTAAATATTTTGTCATGATATGGTGGTTACATTATGTGTCTGTATGTTGGTTAAAATTGCATCCTTATGTCCATAACCCCATGCAGATTCGATACTGCCTTTTACCACAGTCTCCCTGCTCCTAATAAACCACTCATCGCCGATGTGATGCCTTAGGGTCACTGCCACAAAAAGCATAGATAGTTATAAATAATTGTGCGCATATGTATTCAGAGATGAGTGAGGATGATGCCTTGAGAGCTGGCTCGGTTATGTATGGTAGGCAGTTTTTCAGTTGTGCATTGCACGTTGAAAAATGCAAAAACTCAAAGTCCATCTAGAGTTTCCACTGAGAGCCATATGCAGGGTCTTCATCTCCACCAGATCACCTGGCTGGCTGCTGTGATGCTTGATCTTAAAAATCACAATTCAGGTGCCTTGGCTCTGGACTTTCACGATAATTCTTTTTTAATCCACAAAACACCTGTGGTCGTTCCTCGTAGAATCCTTGCATTGCTCATTGCTTGAAATATGTATCCAGCAAAAAAAGATGGTGTGCCCCAAACAAAAGTACAAAAGGCAATTGTTTTGGGCATTTCAAATTGATTAACTTTGATCTCCTATAAGAGTTAATTCCAAGAAACATTTTCCAATGATAGTCTTTGGTGTTTCGCAAATTTGTTAACGCGAGCAACAACAAACTACTTTGCGACAATACGAGCTTAAGAGAGCTCTATCACTTCCAAGAATTATGTACGCTCAGAAATTGTGTATGACGTGCCTGAAGAGCATTCCAATCTGATTCTCTACAATGGTGGACACGGCTTGTAAAACCAAGAATGCTGAGCCCGCCAGCAAGGATATGCAACCGAGGAAAATACAGACCAACAGATAGATTATTACATTTAATCAGCTGTATTTTTATGTTGAAATGGAGATATTTCAGGGTCCTCTTTCCTGAATAGTGTCAGCTTCGAAACTATATATTGCGCCATTCATGAGGACCGAGATATCAGAATCTGGTTTTGATAATTAAGGTTATTAAACATCATAATGATGACACTTGAACAGCAATATTCTCCATAACCTTCTATATAAATTATGTTCTTTAAAAGGTTGATGAAATCCCAGACCTATTAAATTAGAATGGAAACGATGCAACCTTTTGTGAATAATGGAAGGGTGTCAAGATAATTTGAACAATAGATAGCTTCACAACAGTTACTATTAAGGTAGGTTCAACTCAAAGCCAATCACAGTGACAGGTGCACCATTGGGGAAAGGAAAAAATTTGCTAGACAGACAAAGGTTATTATACTTATTTGTCCAGATGTATGTATAGTTCTGAGTGCAATATACACATCAGCTCCTTTATCTTGAAATGCATGATACCCTTTTAGTTCTAACATCTAGGTCGACACATCTGTGATTTTATATATGCTTCGATCGACCTGTGTCATCGGACTAATTTATATTTTACTTTCTAGTAAACCCTTCCTATACATTTTAGCTCCAAAACATTATTCAGATCTCCTGTATATTCGTTTTCAATGTAGAATTTATGATCACAGGAAACCTGATCACCCTGTTTCAATGTATAATTTACGATACCTTCCCACATCTAATCGTTTTCTGTGTCAAATAAGGTAGTAAAAATTTCTTGGTCAAGAAAGTAACTAGTAACTTCAGTGGTGTCGAACAGAGAATTTTGTTTACCACTGGCTATTAGCATTTTCGGTATAGTTATAGAGTGATAAGTATAGTTTTCAATATTATAAGCTAAATGGCTTTTCTGCATCCTTTAATAGACTGTATGTTTGTACACAGTTTAGTATATATAGTGTATTTTTTATGAACGCTGCTGCAATGAAACCGGCATGAAGGGCATGTTTGGTTTATGCCCCAAATTGCCCTACCAAATATTGGTCATGACCAAAACATGGCTATGCCAAATCATATGGCGAAATATGTTTGGATCCTGACCAAACTAAATCTTGCCAAAATGTTAGTATGACATGTGGGGCTCACATGTCATTTAATTTTTTTACATCAAAATATGGTCAAGTGAGATCTCATTTTGTAGAGTTAATTGAGAGGAGTATTTATGTGTCAACCGATTTGAAATTAGATATACCAATTAGGAAATATTAGCTAGTAACGATGGTTGATCCACTTGCATTGGAAGCCGTGTACCCTCTCCTAGAGAGCCATGTGTCTCCGGTGCTCTTCAGCTTTGCGCCAACGATTTGGCGAGCATTTTTGCCGCCCACAAATCGCCCAGGTCTAACACTTGAGATCATTGGCAGCAGGTTGGCATGCCTAATTTTGGCAATGATTCAAACACCTTCCAAATTGTGTGGGCTAACCAAAAATTTGGTAAGGCTGAGATTGGCACCCATCCAAAAGTGCCCGAATAGTCAGAGCAGAACAAAATGTGTCTAGAAAGGTTGCTAATAGTATTTTTCTCTATCCATAAGAGACCTCCTCAATATTTGTGACCTGTGCGATATCCACATGTTAGGAAATTAAAGCCATTTTGTCCTTTACATTGACTTAGGGTACGCTCAATGGACAGATGGCAGTCATCTATATAGTGACACATCAACAAATTCATCCGACATGTACCGAAATTAATGATGAGAGATGCCACCGGCTTATGCTCCAAAGCAAAATTGCCAGCTCCTAGCCCGTTGTACACCCTCGGTGTGCCTTATCAACGGCTCCCCTGATCTGCTATGTGCAGCGGCATGCAGAACAGGGCTCTCACAGATGGCGACGTGTGAGACTTAAGATGCGAGAATGCGAGATGCGGACATGGACACGCTGGCACAAAAGGATCCAACATGGCTTTTCCACGTAAATGTGCTCTGTGGGTTCAGACCAATTGGACTCCATCAAGACCTAAATAAAGTATAAGGAGCCAACTCTGAATTTTAGAAGTTTAAAGACTATAATGACACAGCGAGACAAGTTCAAGAACCAGCCATGAACTTTACCCTTTTATATACGTTCATCTTATTTGCTTGATCTCATTTGTTCAATGAAGCAACAAAATGGTATGCAAATATCTTATTCAGGCTTGATACCAAATGTTTATATAGGCAGTATAAAAGACGGGCTATTTGTACAAGTTGTCTGTATAGATGGCTGTGTGTGATGTGACAGTTCGTGAGGACGGCAGCCATCTAAACTAATGTACGCGCCCTCATTCTACAATTCACATTCAAATGCTAAATTACACTATGTGGCCCCCATTGCCTGGGCAATATATCAAGCTAGTAAAATGGCCCCGCAGCAGCTGTGGTCGTGCCGTCCTTATGAACTATGCGGCACCCGTAGTAATGTGCCTCTTTCTAAAATATCCGGGAACTAGCATGTTCCATAATAGGTACTCATGCATATCTCAGATATAGTTGTGCACCCCATTGGTTTGCATCGCCGAGATCCGAGATATTTGGCTTTGCACACATGTGGAGCTCTGACGTGTGCATGTTCGCGCGGGAGGGCACCATCATTGCACCACGGCTCAGAAGATTGGGATGGCAGGCTTCGTCAAGGAGAAGTGGCGTGCATCTCGGTCGGTCGAGCCAGGTCTTTAGGATTATAAATTCGCAGCATAAAAAGCGGGACTGTGTTTTCTCAGTTACACCAGTGATCACGTGTGTTCATGTGTGTTGGTTCAGGAGCTCGCCGGCGACGTCGCTAAACTTTGACAACCAATCCATTATCCATTTTTTGTTAGATCTTTGAATAGGGCATTACATAGCTTGCCTACCGATTGTGTCCCAAGTTCCCAACTAACGATCGACACAGTCAACTATAGATATAGGAATGCACGACAAAGCAATGCCACTATTTTTGAATCCTTAGTGACTATTGTTCAAGTCATCAGAATCTAGTAGTTTCTAGAACAGAAACGTGGGACTGTCATGTTTTCAGCTAACACACGCGGAAGAGCCTTTTTGACATTTTTAGTGGTCTCGGCTTTAAACTAATAAGAAAATAGATGCGCGTGCCCAGACGCCTTTCTGTGAAGTAAAGTGCAGCTATGGAGCGAATCACATGAAATCCATCTCAATGATAGCTAGCACACTCAATCCGATGTTGGTTCCTGGATCTGGACGGCAACAGTTACTATATTTCCATATTCCTAATACTTTTCCACAAAGGTCTAGATTTACGGTTTCCATATTCTAGGATGACCCAATTCTATTTTCTATTGTTTGCAATTTATGATGCCTCCCACACCTATATGAATGAGTTGGTATATTAATGAAAAACGTGTCAAGGCACGGTCACTAAAAAAAATGAGTTGGTATGGGCAATGTTTTTGAGGAACATGTGAGATATGCATCAGGACCTATCAGGGGAGCATGAAAGCTATATGGATGATGAGCAGTAAATTTAACGGGGTGGAGTGCAGTAGCTGAGCTGGGAAAGGAGTTAACTGAAAGCTGTTTTGGACTTACAAAATCAACAAGCATGCATGGTACGTTCTTTTCAGGGTCTGATGCAAACAAGCAAAATTTAATCATATGTCAGTAGTTTTTTCTAGATATATAGGTATGGGAACTATGGGGGTGAAGAAAAGGAGCTAGTCCGAGGTGAAAGGTTGTTGTATGTACTCTTCTGCATTTATGTATATTTTAAGAGCGCCCAGAGAAGGACCATATACAAATCTTTGAAATAAAACATTAGGGATAATGGTCGACCATTCTCTCATGACTATCAATAATGCATCGACAATACATGTGCGGTATTATCCACGTCAGCTGAAAGATCAATTACAGTTAGGTGTATCATATTCATCTTGAAGTGCATGATTTCTTTTGCCACATCTGGACGCACTTGTGATATCGTACATGCATTGACTTGTATTTTTACTTTCTAGTATGTCATCGTATACATCTTATCTCAAAGAAATTATTCAGCTCATTGACGTTTTTATCCCCTGCAAATGACTTCCGTTATATGTTCATGCCCACCAAAGCCTAAACAAACAGTTATCTAGTACGCGCTTCAGTTTTGAGCAATCTAATTGCAACAAATGAAGTTCATGTCAGTACGAAGGGAATGTACACTACCGGAGAACCCTACATCCATCCTCCCTAATAGGTCACGATTGTAAAAAGCCCGGTACCAATGCTTGCATTGGTACCGGGTCTAAATGTGTTGCCCCCCGAGAACCCTTTGGTACCGGGCCGTGACACGACCCGGTACCAAAGGGTGTCCTTTGGTACCGGGTGATGTTACCACCCGGTACCAAAAGGTCCAGGACCTTTTGGTACCGGGTGGTAACATCACCCGGTACCAAAGGACACCCTTTGGTACCGGGTCGTGTTACGGCCGGTACCAAAGCCTCCGTAAAAATCTAGACGCCCCTCTCTCTCTTTTATCTCGCGCCATCTCTCTCATCCGGACTTATCTTATCCTCTCTCTCTCACACACACCCGGACTCTCTCTATCTCTCACGCGGCGGCGGGCGAGCCTCCCTGCGGGCGGCGGCGGGCGAGGGCCCCTGCGGGGCGAGGCNTGCGGCCGGGCGGCGCAGCCCTCGCGGGCGGCGCGCTGGCGTGGCGGTGGAAGCTCGATAGAAGGCCCTGGGGAGCGTATGAATCCTGTGTTTGTGAATTGGTTTTTTGTCTGTGAATCATCTGTGTTTGTGAATGAGAATTTCATGAAATCTGTTGATTAGGGATTTGGTAGGTTTGTCTTGAATCCTCTGTGAAATTGGTTTGAAGCATATGCTTGAATGTTTGTGAAATTGGTTTGAAGCATATGCTTGAATGTTTGTGAAATTGGATGTATAAATGCTTGAATGTTTGTGAAATTGGTTTGTGAAATTGGTTTGAAGGATATGCCGGAGCTTCTGAGAAGCTGGAGCACGGCGAGAAGCTGGAGCACGGCGGGGTTTGGCGCTATTTTTTTTTGTTTTTTGTTTTTAGTCATCGGTACCAGGTGAAAATAACCGTGACCGATGGCTTTTCTCATTGGTCACGGATGCGCGGTACCGGTTCGAAAACCCGGTACCAAAGGGGGTTTGGAACCGGTACCGATGGAGGGTTCTCCGGTAGTGGTAGTTGTTGGACCGCAGGAGAAAGCTACGGCACTAACTTGATTGCTCTATGATTATTGCTGGCGAACACAAGCAGATGAATGTTGTTTCTATGACACACAAACGTAGTAACAGTGAACTTTAAAGAACTCTCTCGTTTCATGTTCTATTCAGTTTTGTGCATGAAAAAGCTTAAAATTGAAAATTCGGTAGTGGGCAAAGACATCCGCAGGGTGGTAACTGGCATTGCTTCCAGCACCAGAGATCCAGCTTGATCATTTGATTGAAAGCGGCTTTGGAAAATTGCACGCAACGTGCATGGTCAATAACTAGCTTCTAATGCAACGGCAGTATGTAATAAGTAAAAAGATTGGATGTATGTATAGTTGTGATTGCAGAACGAAGAACCATTTACGCTGTTCTGACATATAGCAATACGAAGTTTCTCTTATGCATCCCGATTAGGCGCAATATACACAACTGCTGATTGATTAAATTAATTTAGCTCTGCCATCACGAAATGCATGGATCCTTTTGTACTATCTATCTGACAACTTTAATTTTGTATCTGCATTTACTTGTGTCATCGGCTCGTCTCTATCATTTGTGTTTTGCAGTTTCCCCACAAATGTTTTTAGGTATATGTATCTGCATTTACTTGTGTCATCGGCACAAAAAGCATTTATCTAGTAAAGCATTCACCAATTAGCACCAACGTCCAGAGGTGAGATTTTATAACGAGAATTACTTCGAGCCCATTAGTTGTTCGACATTTCCTATGGAAGAACCACACATCCATTTGCATGCAGAACCTTATCTGGTCGTCAACGGGTTTGTTGCAAATTGCCATCCAGACTATGTTGCGCGCCGCTTCTGTGGATGAATTGAAGCTCGGCCATGCCTCCATCTTAATCGTAGAGTCGCATCAATGTAAGGGACAAGTAGTGACCAGTAGTTTTCATAAAGGACTACGGGAGCCTATAGCTAGCCTGGGACAGAACATTATAGGCCGTGTGAGTAGAAGAGAGAACTGGACACATAGTTTGTTTTGATATGTGTACGAAGTGCCTGGACATTAAGTGTGGAAGCTCATGTTGTCATGAACTGGTTGGTCGTCCCTATCCAGATTAGCCCTCATCTTGTGTGGATGAAACTAAGCCATGATGCATGCTGAGGATCCCATTGCCTCTCAATCCTAGATTCCAAACCCATGGATGTACCGGACGGGTAGTGACCCAGGAGCTGTGGCTAGATGTAAGTCGCATCCATATGTTGCTTGGGGGCTGGAAATACATAGTCATTGTGAGTAAAAGAGAGGACAGAACACATATGTGGATTGGATATGAGTAATTGGTGCCTGGACATTAAGGTTGGTCCATCAATCAATTGAAAGCTACCAATTAGCTTCTTTTAGATAAATGAAACAATGGAAATGATGACCAGTACAGACTTTACATATATGTATACATTCAAACACTAGTAAATGGGCAAGTGGAATTCACATCAACATAGTATGCTATCTCGAAAAGCAACTTATTTACGGGGTCATAAGAAAGTTCACACAAAAGTTACTAGAATCCTACTGGTAGTTCAATGCTTACATCACCATACTTAGTGGATCAAACCCATAAAATGCTGCCTTAGGGCATCTCTACTTTATATCATTTCATCGTTTTCTATCATGTACCTTATTTAATTTCCATGTTTATTCTCTTTCTATGAAGATTGACAATGAAAATGATGACCAATACAGACTTACATATATGTATAGGTTCAAACACTAGTAAATGGGCAAGCGTGGAATTCACATCAGCATACTATGCTATCTCTAAAAACAACTTATTTACGGGGTCATGAGAAAGTTTGCACAAAAGTCGCTAGAATCCTACCTGTAGTTCAATGGTTACATCATCACTACATATAGTGATGTATGTATTAGGGGATCAAACACGGTGAAATGGTGCCATAAGGTATCTCTACTATATATCATTTTTTTTCTTTTTCCCTGTATCTTATTTCCACGTATATTCTCTTTCTACAAAGATTGATAAATTCTTAACTGGTACATACCCATCCAGTCTCAAGAAACTACCTTGTGTTCTTGTAGATAAATAATTTTTGGTGAACTCATATATAATGCATATATTACAAAGTTCATACTCTGTCTGATGATAATTTTGGAAGGCGTGTGCTTGAACATGCCTACCATTGCCGGGCTGTACCTCATTCTAATCATGCATTCATGCTTTACTAGTTTTGTTAGCCATCGAGAGTTTGTGGCCATAATGCATTGTTGCAAACATCTTGGATCATTACAATCCAGCAATTCAGTCACATTATCATTGTTATTCGCAAAGTGAAATCATTGTTTTTGGTTGCAGAGTATTCTCTATGTTTGCTGATGCCTTCCACACCTGTGTATGGGAGCCGGGGGAGCTATGGAGTAATTGCACTTGGAGGAGAAGAATCGTATTACTTGGAGGAGAACTAACATGCTACAACTTTTATGTTGACATTATCTCCATCCAGTTTGACAGGTCTGTCAACATTTTGGCATCTAAACAACCTCAAAGAAAAAAAAAATACCAACTACAAAGTTTTAGACTTGTCGAGCTCTGTAACTTTGATGTAAAATTTATTTTTATCCGACTCAGTATTAAAAAAGTGATATATCTTTTTGTGTCACTGGTGGGCCAGGCCTGCAGCTCAAGTTTGGAACCCACAGTGATAAGCTGTTTCAAAATAGAAGTTCTGCAGTAAGGGCTTCATCAAAATGCATGCTTATGCTTGCTACCTTTCAGAAACTTTCATTCTAGAATATTCTTGAACTTGTCCCATTTCGTAGTTATACATGCCCTACATGTCCACTTTTTGCAAAGCGCGAGTACAAATATTTAACTACATCTTACCCATCCATGTGTCGAGAAACTTAGCGGTAGGTGAATCAAGATATAAAACTCGAATATGTTTAGCTAGCTTTGTGAGCCGGTGAGAAGTTTGTCGAAATGAGAATGATTGCTGAATTCAAGGATTACCACACTAAAGCACTTAGTAATACGAATGCGTGTACTCGGACATAAGGTGTACATGATATTATTAGTATGAACAATTATTGAAGGACAATAGATAAGATGCATCAGGACCTCACTTGAGCACGAAACTATAATGAACTTTAGTAGAATAATAACTGGAAGGGCTGAGCTTGGAGGACAGGCGTCGTGTTTACTAGAGATCCAGATCTGTCAATTAACTGAAGGCTCCTATGAAATAATGCAAGAGACAGGTATTTGATCAGTGCCTATCTTCTTATGCAGCAATGGCATCTAATGTCAGAGGATTATAATTATGTTGGAGCTGGGACGGTGTGTATTATCCATATACATATAATTACACCCTACTAAATTGACTTCATAAAAAGGAAAAATTATGTACTCAAAATTGAGACTAGTTTTAATTTCAGATCAAGTACACATTATAATGCCAATGCAAGCTTCAATTTGGTTATGCTATCATATGAATGGTAAATGTACATGTTCGTCTGGATATATGTACTGGAGTTGGATTAGCAGGAAAAGAATTAACCATATAAGCTGCTCAGAAACAAAAAAAAAGGTGCAGTATACAGGCCAGCTGATAAATTAATATACCCACCATTTCGTATATGCATTATTGACTAGTGTCATCGATCTCATTTGTATTTTCAGTTTCTAGACTGCATCAGTTTCTAGGCACAAGTGCAATCCAGATACTAGCATGTATCCTGAAGTTTAACCATATCCACAAGATCTTGAAGATACTCTTGAAGATACAAATGTGCCAAATCAGAGGTTGTGTGTGCTAGTCCTTGTAGTTCTTGGCAAGTTCCATAAGCACGTAGTGATTTTTTGCATAATGGTTGTTGAATTCCATAACGTCAACACTGAACACACTTTAGTCACATTTTCTACAAATTCTACTAATCAAGAATGAATACTAGTTTTTGGGACTTCCCTAATGGCTTCCATACCTATAGGAATTATTTGAGACCTGAAATGCACAAAGAGAATGGAATCAATGATGTTATTTTGGGATCAGGAGGCAGGAATGGGTCACCTAGATGTAGCTATAACATGAATTCTTCATGGTAGCGACAGAGCAGAGATATATATAAGTAGGTGTGGGCGAGTGGGAATTAAAACGGACAAGGGGAAGGTCTGATGGAGAACTATAAGGATATATAAGCAGCTCGATGGTGGGTGATGTTGGTGCGAGAGCTATGTCCTTCAGCACACCTTTTCAAACTCTTAAAATGCAGTGAAATCCACCAAGCGCATCATCAGATACTTTTCTGTATTTTAGAAACAAAATAAAGACCTGAATCATATATAGACAGGCCCATGGTGCTCACACGTTTGTCAACTCACTGAAGGACAAGCTTAGTAATTAAATCCCCAATCTACTATATTTAATTTTACACTTAAATAATTTTTAGTAAATATATAACTAGGAACACATAAGTAATTTTATTTTATACATAAATAATTGTACGAGCCCATGTTTTCCAAGATTGAAGAAATGTGCAACACATCAACACTACCACTTCCCTAAAAATAATTGGACATGTTACATGCAATTCAGATACATATGTTACGTATAATGCAACAACTTTCCAAATAAATTGGACTCGCTTCGTGTGATCCAAAATTGTTATTGATGTAATAAATTATCACATAGTAAAACAAATTGGAACTAGCATGCGTTATTAAAAGATGCCACATCATCTATTATGTACATTTTCCATAACATGACATGTTTGGTTGCTGTCATCAAGATATATAGAAAATTTCACTAAATAGAATCGTGAAACATATGTGTGCACATATCACGTGCACGTTACAAAAGTTACATCTGAGCACATGTCACGTTAGGGTCACATAAATCTTTTTAAACTAGTTTGTCACGTACTTATTCTTGTTAGAATTTATAGATCTTTTTTTGCAGGTTCCTCACGTACATGTCATGTTAGATCATCATAGAAAATTTATATCACATTAGGGTTACGTACATACTTTTTCATGTCTGTCACCTGCCAGTCCTGTTATATATGTTAGATCAAATTAGGCAAGTTAGATGTGATAGAATAATTATTATCTAGTTCTCCAATTTTATAAAATAAAAATAGAAATATATTCTTTTTAAAAATGCGAGATATGAATGTATATTCTTTCAACAGAACGTGAGCGAAAAAGAGCTTACACCGTAGTGTTGATCACCCATCTGTGAAGTTTGTCCCGTTGGTATTAGCACAACAAAATCCATAGTAAAGTAGCTCGCACGTGAATGTAATTGGTGGTCAACATTGCATCGCTTGACATCATGCATGCCACATCCATCAAAAGGACCATTTGAACCACTAGAGAAACGTGGAAGACCTGGATGGTGGGCATGACACTTTACGCACCAAATTCAACAATGGATGGACTCAAAATCCTACATGTGTACACCCATTTAGGCCACATGAGAAACTAGCTCTGCCACGAAATTACATTCAGAGAACTTTATTTCTAACTGTACTCAACATTCAGAGCATTTTGCTCCATGCTGCAGGGTTAGGATACAAGGGAGATGGTCCGCTTGGTCAGCAAGGCGCTGCATCGTTATTCAGAGCATATTGCTTTGGATATTTTTGCCAAAAATAGATGGCGAAGCAATAATAGACTTCGATTTTTATGTCTTCCTTTCGTCTGCGTACCTTGTTTCTCATTATTTAGATCAGCTTGCAGGCTGAAATAACTGTAAAAATTGGCTGTGTGCGGCTGCAGATGCCGGAACTAAGTTTATTCTCTAAAAAAAATTAGAAAAGTTTGTGTTGTAGAATGATAAGAATCCTGTAATTCTCCCACATCATCCTGCTATCAAGGCTATCGCTTGGCTGTTTCTCCATATATAGCTTGAAGATGAAGGGATTAGATTCAAGGTGTCAGTGCGAGATTCAGGGTTCCAGGATCCCTTTGTGCACACCATAGCTTGAAGACGACTAGTAAGAGGATTTATGTGTTCCTGATACCTCCAATTCTAACAGGGGTACAATTGTTAGATCGAATAGTGAATGCGCGGATATCCGTAGCCTTTCATATATGGGGCACCTCATAACAGCGAGGGATTTGTTGGCTGAGAAGCTGTGCCGTATTTGTTTGCGATCTCCTGACACCTTCAACACCTATATTAATCAGTGTGTTGTACAGCAGAAAAAAAAATATGGAGACTAGTATGTGACAAGGTTTAAGGATATCAGTATGGGAAAGGTTTTTGAAGGACACTATATATGCATGAGGACCAGTGATGGGAGCCACGGTGCATGAAAAATATAGGTTGGGTGAGAAGTAAATTTATTGGGGTGGGAGTGGATACATTAGCTTGGCTGGGAGACCAAGAATAATCATGATTCCAGGAGATCCAGCAAGGTTAACTAATTTAAAGCTGCTTTAAAATAACATAGGTGGGTGATAATTTGAACAGTAACATGGTCTTATTGCGCCGACAATATATAAGTGTAACATCCAAGCATGCATCTGCTCTTCAGGATTCATTGAAGATAAGCAAATTTTAATCACAGCATGTCCAGATTTTAGACCAATTATTTGGTGACATACTTGGGTTAACGGAGGTGAGCTAGAAAAAAAAGATAGAAAGCAGTTGAATGGTGATAATACATATTCATTTCGATTTATATATAGTTGTGAGTTTGGTGTGAGGAACCATATGAGCTGCTATGAAATAAAACTATTGGAAAATTGATCAGCCTTTCTGTCATTATAATACCATGGGTCGACAAGTTGTGCAATACACACCACCACTAATTATAGTTGGGTTTATCATTCATCTTGAAATGCACGATACTCATTTTATTCCAACATTTAAATCGATGGATTGCTGATTTTAAATATATGTATTGACTTGTGCCATTAGTCTTATTCGTATTTTTACTTTATAGTACATCATTCCCATACATTTTAGATCCAAGAAATTCTTCAGCTCATATCTCAGCGTGTATCCTCTCAAAGTGACTTTTCATATGTATTTACGCCCTACAAAGCCTAAAAACAATATTTCTAGTTCTAGCTTCTTTTACAGACTTCTTTAATTTATCATATTTTCTATGACTCAGTGTGTAGGGACTGTTCTTGTTGTAACTTTCCTGATGCCTTCCATTGTTATAGGAATAAATCAAGATCGAATATGTATAGGAGGATGGTGTCCAAAATGTTGTTTTAGGGCCAGAACACATGCATGAGGTTACCAAGATGTAACTATAATTTGGATTCATCACTGAAGCTCCAGAGCAACAAAAAATCTATCCAAAGGTGAGCGAGTGGAATTAAAAAGAATAAGTGGAGTAACTGGAAGAAGATCGATTAGACTATGTAGTTTGGATGGATGGCGGGTTACGTTTGTGGATGTACTATCTGAGCCATATTATCTGGCCTGCTTTAACCAAGCTCTGAGGATGCAATGGTTGTGGTCCAAGCAGTTGGAATATACCAAACTGAAATAAGCCCAGGATTACAAAAGACATGACACCACATCGCCATCTGTATATAGTTTAAAGAGGTCAGGAAAAAGTAGACCACCACAGTGAGCTGATGTTAACCACGCCATCGGGTCGGGCATAACCCATCGAACAATAGTGGACATGGCTCACAACACCCTTAACAATAATCAATTCTAGAAAAATTACGATCTGGTAGATCAATTTTGATCACTTGAGAGACTACAAACAGTGGAGCTGATCTTGAGGACCTAGAGATCAAAATCACTTTTAGAGAATGAAGTTTAATAAACAACATAATGGTGACATTTGAACAACAAGGTGTGCATTACAGCACCATCTGCCAATAATCACAGCACGAAGTTTTCTTGTTGAAGCTAGTAATATTGGCCACCATCACATGCTGCATAATTTTGTTCTCTGGAAGGGGTGATGAAATCCCAATTTACATTTACAATTAGTAAGGAAACAGTGTAGCGGTTTGGGAACAACTAAAATGTGGCAAGATACTTATGGACAAATACCTATTCCTGTGGAACAGTCAGTATTAAGACAGGCTGTGCTGTTGGGGCACAAGAAAAGTCCAAGGGTGAGCACTATCAACAAGGGAGCCCAAAGCTCAAAGAAACTAATGAGTTCCTGCATAGAAATGAAGGGTAGGGACGACATTACTTCAGTACCCTTGGGGTACTTGTACAACATACAAATGTCAGTGTGTTCAATCATTTCACCTCTTTACGTATGTGCGTAAGAACCAGGGAGGGCCACAAACAACCTAATGGAACCATTGAACCCTATCTAGACACAATAAGCTGAGGCATTCTCCCAGCAGCACTACATCATCCTTTTCGTTTCAAAGTCCAAAGTGCTGAGCTCATGTAAAGAGAATTTGCTCCAGGCCATTGGAATGTCGCAAATCCTGTGATATTTCTTGCCCATGCATTACCGGAGAAACTGAGATAAAATCGGATTGAACTGAGATAAAATCGCCTGTTTGCCATCCAGGACGGTTTGCTTGGGCATCCAGGGTACCTCGGCAGTTCTTTCGATCATGCTCCGCCATGCTGGCCCCTTGATGCGTAGTGCATACTTGTGACTTGCGATTCTGTGGATATATCAATCTATTGGTTTTGTAAATAAAACAATCCAAAAATGCAGCCATCTAGTTAGTATTGACTATTAGCATTTTCACGATAGCATTCCACACCTAAATATGTGTGTTGCATTGATCGGGATAGGTGTAAAGTGATATATATTATTTTCAAAAATCTCCAATTATATTCAATATTATATGTTCAGTGACTTTAATGCCTTCTGTTCTTAATAGGCTATATGTCTGCACAAATTTATATAATGCATGACTGGCTTGGATAGTCTAACAAACCGTAACTAAGAACGTTGCGTTTTTTTCTAGACCTAGAGGCAACACAAAGCTACCCACACGTTGGCGCATTACAAGCCACAATTCATTTTTTTTTCAAGCTATAGACATTCTCGTGCCGCTTCAGACTCTGAACCCATGTTCAAGTGTTTTCCACACAAAATATATTCTTGATGCAAAAGAGGCAATTGAATTTGAAAATGAAGGAGTCGCATTTTGCACATTCCCGATCCGTCTTAATCCCACTGTTGAGGCAAGAAACGTTCTTGTCTAAGTAATCAAAGTGCGAGAGACCTCTCATTTATGGTGCAGTGTAAGAGGTAGAACCTGAAAGGGCGTGAGAATGACTCCCCTTTTTATTGTCCCCCTTCAGGACTTGTTATATATAAACGAGCGGTAGAGGAAATTACCTCCCTGTCCTTTGAGCCCAGTGCGATATCCATGTGCAAGGAAATTATTAGACCTTTCTACCCCCATGGCCTTGGCCATATATCCCATCAACGCTCACGAACTTGTGTACCACATGTACCTGTGTACCAACAATATCAAGTGTAGTCTCTGGTAAATGGCCCCGGCATGCAAATGTACCAGTAGTACTAGTGTATCTCTTTTTATAATACCCAAGGAAGCAGCTTGGCCTCAGATTTCTGTGAAGCTTCTTTAAATTTTTATGTTCTATACGTTGTCCCCGACTTGTCTGATTTCCAATCGCACACGAATGCAGTATTCCTTTTATTACATACTATTACCTACCCATCGTGTGCCCATTTATGCGAATTAGCTATTGATAAAAGAATGCAGGAGAAAGCTATGGCACAAATTTGAATTTTCAGTGATTATTTGTTCAAGTGATTACCTACAGTCATCAGAAGTTTGTTAATCACACATATAGAAAGAGATTCTAGAATAGAAACGTAGTGCAGGCACACTTTCAGCTAACATGGCGTGAGAACCTTTTAGTCGTATCAGAATTGAAGGAGTGAAAACAGTGTGCACTAACAGAAAATGCTCTATCGGTCACCCCTCATAGGTACCGGTTGCTTAGGGCCCGGTACCAATGCTTACATTAGTACCGGGTCCAACGGCTAGAAATTTTGGGAGCACATAGGTACCGGTTGGTGGCACCAAACGGTACCAATGGGCTCACATAGGTACCGGTTGGTGCCACCAACCGGTACCTATGAGTGCCCCTTTGGTATGGGTTGGTGCCACCAACCGGTACCCCTTTGGTACGGGTTGGTGCCACCAACCGGTACCAAAAGGGCTGTGCGTATATAGCCCCTTCTTCCTCCCGCTGCCCGAGCCATGGCTCATTTCTTCATCCTCCATTGAGCTCGGGTTGGGGGAGGTCATGCCTGATTTTTTTCATAACTTTTGAAGGTTTTGCCATCCAAGTCCGCTAAAAGGTTAGTAACTTCGTCCTCTCTATTTTGACCATTAGCATGGTCTATTTCATGCTCTATGTTTTGAGTATTTGAGTGTTTTGTGGAATGGATAGGAATAGGAGATTTTAGAATTATAGATCAATTTATTATGATTTTGTTGTAAAGGTGACCCATATGATGGTTGTAGCATGTGTAGAGATGATGCTCAAATTTTTAATCATTGTTTAGATTTTTTTGATTATTTGTAGAAACTTTAAATGATTATGATATAAATGTTATTCATATTTTGCTTATTAATTATGAACTTTAGAATTACATATTTTTAGAGCATCAAATGATGTTCATATTTAGGGTTATTACAAATTTAAGATTTTCATAGACTATAAATGATATTCATATTTGTGGCTTCAAATGGTATATTCATGTTTGATAGTTTTGAATCTTTGCGGACGCGTTAAATTATGTTCACATTGGGGCTGGATTTTTCTTTATTTTGGGAATAGATGAATCGACAATGGATGTACAACGCGGATAGACGCTCATCTGACTTCATTAATGGCGTTCATCAATTCCTCGACGTGGCAGAGACTAACTCGACCTTAGGTTTTATATGTTGTCCATGCAAGGTCTGTGAGAACAACAACATCTCAAAGAAAGTGGTTCACACACACTTGCTAAGACATGGTTGCATGCCTAGCTATATTTGTTGGACAAAACATGGCGAAAAGGGGATTATATTAGAAGACGGTGATGAAGATGGTGATGACAACATCCCAGACTTTGCACAATACAGTGCCTTTGCAGATGATATTGCAATGGGCGAAGGTGAAGCAGTTGCAGAAGATGAGGATGATGATGCCTTAGGTGGCATGATTCGTGATGAAGAGAAAGACTGCGAAAGTGCAGGAGAATATCAAGCGTTTGTTAGAGGACCATAAAACATTGTTGTACCCAGATTGCAACGAGGACCTGAAAAAGTTGGGTACCACACTGGAACTATTGCAGTGGAAGGCAACTAATGGCTTGTTTGACAAGGGTTTCGGATAGTTATTGAAAATGATAAAGAAGATGCTTCCAGAGGGCAACCCCTTGCCTGAGACAACATACGAGGCAAGAAAAATTGTTTGCCCTCTTGGACTGGAAGTAGAAAAGATACATGCATGCCCAAATGATTGTATCCTTTATCGAGGCAAGGTGTACGAATCTTTGGATACCTATTTGGTTTGCAATTGTTCGCGGTATAAAATCAGGCGAGACGACCCTGGTGAAGTTGAGGGAGAGCCTCCCAAGAAGAGTCCCTGCCAAGGTGATGTGGTATTTCCCTATAATACCACGTCTAAAACGCTTGTTTAGAAATAACGAGCATGCTAAATTGATGCGGTGGCACAAAGAGGATCAGAGGGAAGACAATATGTTGAGACACCCCGCTGATGGGTCCCAATGGAGAAAAATCGATAGAGCACTCTCAGACTTTGCAGAAGATGCAAGGAACATAAGATTTGGTTTGAGTACGAATGCATGAATCCTTTCGGTGATATGAGCAGTAGCCACAGCACTTGGCCCGCGACTCTATGTATGTACAACCTTCCTCCATGAATGTAAATAAAGCAGAAGTTCCTTATGATGTCAGTGCTAATCTAAGGGCCAAAGCAGCCTGACAACGACATTGATGTGTATCTAAGGCCACTAGTTGACGATCTATTGTTGTTATGGGGCAAAGATGGAGTAAAGGCGTGGGGTGAGCACAAGCAAGAGGAATTTAACCTACGAGCATTACTGTTTGTGACCATCAATGATTGGCCTGCACTTGGTAACCTATCGGGACAGTCAAACAAGGGATACAAAGCATGCATACATTGTCTAAAACACACAATACATCTATCTAAAACATTGTAGAAAGTGTTTGTAGCCATCGTTGATTTCTTTCTGAGAAACATCCACTAAGAAAGAAAGGAAAGCATTTTGAGGCAGAAACTCGTAAAAAACCAAGGCATCGGGATGGAAAATATGTATTTTCTATGGTAAAAGATGTGAAGGTGGTCTTTGGGAAGGGACCTGGCAGCCAGCCAGCTACAAACAAAAATGGAAAGGCACCCATGTGGAAGAAAAATTCAATATTCTAGGACCTAACATATTGGGAGTTCTTAGATATCCTCGATGCAATTGATGTTATGCATCTGACCAAAAATCATTGCATAAACGTGCTAGGGTTTCTTGGTACGTACAGAAAGTCGAAAGATACGCTAGAAGCATGACAGGACCTGAAACATATGAAATAACGAGATCCCCTTCATCCTGAGAAGAGAGAGAAAGGGCATTGGAACTTACGTCCTGCTAGCTACACTCTCAGCAAGGAGGAGAAGACCAGCATGTTTGATTGCTTGAACAGTATTAAGGTCCCGTCCGGCTACTCATCGAATGTAAAGAGTCTAATAAATATGAAAGAGAAGAAATTCGTACACCTCAAGTCTCATGACTACCATGTGTTGTTGACACAATTGCTTCTAGTGTCGCTGAGGGGAATTCTACCCGTTAATGTCCGAACAACTATTGTGAAGCTATGTGCCTTCCTCAATGCAATCGACCACAAGGCAATCGATCCCAGTAATCTAGCAAGGTTGCATGATGACGTGACCCAAAGCCTTGTCAGCCTTGAGATGATATTTCCTCCGTCTTTCTTTAATATTATGACACATCTCCTGGTCCATGTTGTTAAAGAGATTGGTATTCTTGGTCCTGTATTCCTACACAATATGTATCCTTTTGAGAGGTTCATGGCTATTCTAAAGAAATATGTTTGTAATCGTTCTCTTTCAGAAGGATGCATCGCCAAGGGATACAGAACAGAGGAGGTCATTGAGTTCTGTGTTGACTATATCCTCGAGTTGAAACCGATTGGGCTACCTGAGTCATGCCATGAGGGGAGACTAATTGGAAAGGGCACATTAGGAAAGAAACAAACAAGGTGTAGCGACTACGATTTATTCATGATAGCCCATTACTCTGTATTGCAGTCGTCAACCATGGTGGCTCCTTACATCGAGGAGCACAAGACTATCATATGCTCCCAAAATCCAAGGAAGTCTGACACCATGGTGCCCGCTGACAAACGCCTTCTACTTGTTTTGCTTTATCTCATGCGTGAGGACGACAATGAACCAAGGAAATCAAGCCAATTTAGCTTTTGTTTGCTCTACATATCTCTATTTTGGCTTCGGTGATCACATTTCGCTTTATACAAAAGCCAATCGGCTTCGCTGATCACGTCCCGCCGTATACGAAAGCCAATCGGCTTCGGTGATCACATCTCGCTGTATGCTAAAGCCAATGGGCTTCGGTCATCATGTAGCAGAATGCCGAAGTGGCGTTATCGGAACCAAGTTAGAAGCCAATTTGGTGAAGTATTGATACTGTTGAATGCTAAAAGCTATGAATGGGTTAATGGCAAGCTTCGGTTCGCTCTATACTGCAGGTCCTAGGAGGAGTCATCGGCTTTCTGATCGCTGGGAAGCGGCTTAGGGTCATCTCGACTCAGAGGAAGCCAAATCCAGGAGCTACAAAGCCCTTGGAAGCAGGCGAAGCTGACATGGACCGAGTCAAAGGAGACCAAATCCAAGCCAAGTCAAACGTGGAATCACAAGTCTACGCATTCACATTGGGAGGAGTAAATGTACCAAAGTGTCCATAGGCTATTTGTATTGTATAGTCTAGAGGATGATGCCTGATCTCAGGGGTACAATGGGAATGTAAAGACCCTTGGTCTCCCTATAAAAAGGGACCCCTCCCCTTCATGTAAAGGTTGTTGATTCCAGGATACTGTAGATAAGTAATTTATTGTTGCTTGTCTCAGTTGTCCCGTTTCAGCTGTTGTTTGGGACCAGTTGCTTCGGCTATTATCCCAACAGACACCCTGGCGCTAATGGATCCAACATGATTTCCACGTAAGTGTGCTGTGTAGGTTTAGACCCAATTGGACTCCATGAAGACTTAAATAAAGTATAAGGAGCCAATTCTAAATTTTAGAAGTTTAAAGACCAGAATGACACAGCGAGACAAGTTCAAGAACCAGCCATGAACTTTACTCTTTTATATACGTTCATCTTATTATTTGCTCGATCTTATTTGTTCAAAGAAGCAACAAAATGGTATGTAAATATCTCATTCAGGCTTGATACCAAATGTTTATACAGGCAGTATAAAAGGCGGGCTATTTGTACATGTTGTCTGTATAGATGGCTGTGTGTGATGTGACAGTCCGGGAGCACGGCAGCCATCTAAACTGATGTATGCACCCTGATTCTACAATTCACTTTGAAATGCTAAATTACACTGTGTGGCCCCCATTGCCTGGGCAATATATCAAGCTAGTAAAATGGCCCCGCAGCAGCTGTGGTCGTGCCGTCCTCATGAACTATGCGGCACCCGTAGTAATGTGCCTCTTTCTAAAATATCCGGGAACTAGCATGTTCCATAATAGGTACTCATGCATATCTCAGATATAGTTGTGCACCCCATTGGTTTGCATCGCCGAGATCCGAGATATTTGGCAGCATAAAAAGCGGGACTGTGTTTTCTCAGTTACACCAGTGATCACGTGTGTTCATGTGTGTTGGTTCAGGAGCTCGCCGGCGACGTCGCTAAACTTTGACAACCAATCCATTATCCATTTTTTGTTAGATCTTTGAATAGGGCATTACATAGCTTGCCTACCGATTGTGTCCCAAGTTCCCAACTAACGATCGACACAGTCAACTATAGATATAGGAATGCACGACAAAGCAATGCCACTATTTTTGAATCCTTAGTGACTATTGTTCAAGTCATCAGAATCTAGTAGTTTCTAGAACAGAAACGTGGGACTGTCATGTTTTCAGCTAACACACGCGGAAGAGCCTTTTTGACTTTTTTAGTGGTCTCGGCTTTAAACTAATAAGAAAATAGATGCGCGTGCCCAGACGCCTTTCTGTGAAGTAAAGTGCAGCTATGGAGCGAATCACATGAAATCCATCTCAATGATAGCTAGCACACTCAATCCGAGGTTGGTTCCTGGATCTGGACGGCAACAGTTACTATATTTCCATATTCCTAATACTTTTCCACAAAGGTCTAGATTTACGGTTTCCATATTCTAGGATGACCCAATTCTATTTTCTATTGTTTGCAATTTATGATGCCTCCCACACCTATATGAATGAGTTGGTATATTAATGAAAAACGTGTCAAGGCACGGTCACTAAAAAAAATGAGTTGGTATGGGCAATGTTTTTGAGGAACATGTGAGATATGCATCAGGACCTATCAGGGGAGCATGAAAGCTATATGGATGATGAGCAGTAAATTTAACGGGGTGGAGTGCAGTAGCTGAGCTGGGAAAGGAGTTAACTGAAAGCTGTTTTGGACTTACAAAATCAACAAGCATGCATGGTACGTTCTTTTCAGGGTCTGATGCAAACAAGCAAAATTTAATCATATGTCAGTAGTTTTTTCTAGATATATAGGTATGGGAACTATGGGGGTGAAGAAAAGGAGCTAGTCCGAGGTGAAAGGTTGTTGTATGTACTCTTCTGCATTTATGTATATTTTAAGAGTGCCCAGAGAAGGACCATATACAAATCTTTGAAATAAAACATTAGGGATAATGGTCGACCATTCTCTCATGACTATCAATAATGCATCGACAATACATGTGCGGTATTATCCACGTCAGCTGAAAGATCAATTACAGTTAGGTGTATCATATTCATCTTGAAGTGCATGATTTCTTTTGCCACATCTGGACGCACTTGTGATATCGTACATGCATTGACTTGTATTTTTACTTTCTAGTATGTCATCGTATACATCTTATCTCAAAGAAATTATTCAGCTCATTGACGTTTTTATCCCCTGCAAATGACTTCCGTTATATGTTCATGCCCACCAAAGCCTAAACAAACAGTTATCTAGTACGCGCTTCAGTTTGAGCAATCTAATTGCAACAAATGAAGTTCATGTCAGTACGAAGGGAATGTACACTACCGGAGAACCCTACATCCATCCTCCCTAATAGGTCACGATTGTAAAAAGCCCGGTACCAATGCTTGCATTGGTACCGGGTCTAAATGTGTTGCCCCCCGAGAACCCTTTGGTACCGGGCCGTGACACGACCTTTTGGTACCGGGTGGTAACATCACCCGGTACCAAAGGACACCCTTTGGTACCGGGTCGTGTTACGGCCTGGTACCAAAGCCTCCGTAAAAATCTAGACGCCCCTCTCTCTCTTTTATCTCGCGCCATCTCTCTCATCCGGACTTATCTTATCCTCTCTCTCTCACACACACACCCGGACTCTCTCTATCTCTCACGCGGCGGCGGGCGAGCCTCCCTGCGGGCGGCGGCGGGCGAGGGCCCCTGCGGGGCGAGGTCCCTTGGCGGGCGAGCTCCCCTGCGGGCGAGGCCCCCTGGCGGGGCGAGGCCCCNCACCGTCGCCCGTGCGCCCCGTCGCGCGTCCTCCGTGCACCCCATCGCGCGTCCTCCACGAGCCACCATCGCTCCGCCTGCGTGGCCTCGTCGGCGGCCTCTGCGCCCGGCCCTCCCCGGCCCTTGTCGACCGCCGCCGCTGTGTGTACGTGTGTGTGCATTGTTGTGTGCTGTTGTGCATTATGTTCATGTCCGCGTGTGTGTGTTTTTTTCTCTTTGATTATTAGGAAATGAAATGATTTATAGGAAATGGTTTAGGAAATGATATATATAGAATATGAAATGTGTTGAAAATGATATATAGGAAATTGTTTGGGAAATGTGTAGGAAATGATATATAGGAAATGTGTAGGAAATGATTTTAAGAAATGAAATGTGACATCTTAGAGGAAATTGTTTAGAAAATGATATAAGCTTATAGGAATTGAAATGTGTTATCTCCTCATCATTTATTTCTTAGGATTTTTGTTTAGGATTTGATTTTAGGAAATGGAATGTGTCATCTTATAGGAAATGATATAAATACTTATAGGTTTTCCCTTGAATTGTTTTAGGAAATGATATATAGAAAATGGTTTAGGAAATGATATAAGTACTTATAGGTTTTATCCTATAATTGTTTTAGGAAATGATATATAGAAAATGGTTTACGGAATGATATAAGTACTTATAGGTTTTCTCCTATAGTTATTTTAGGAAATAATATATAGAAAATGGTTTAGGAAATGATATAAGTACTTATAGAAATTCATAGGAATTTATTGAAATTCATAGAAATTCATACAAATTTATAGAAATTCATACACATTCATAAAAATTTATAGAAATTCATACAAATTCATAGAAATTCATAGAAATTCATACAAGTTCATAGAAATTCATACAAATTCATAGAAATTCATACAAATTTCATGTTAGGGATTGTCTTATCATTAGTGTAATTTCGGACAATTTTAGATGCCAACATGATAACGGAAGATGAAATGAATGAACTCATTATGATGAATGCTATTGCACAAGGCAGTGCACGTGCCGCTGATATCCTCGACACCGAGGAGGAGGCAGGTGGTTACGATGGCAGCCAATACCTGAATATGTCAGGTGATGGCATTGAAGAACCTGCTGAAAATGTTCGGGCGAAGGAGGTATATATATTGTCAATATCGATGATATATATATATAAGCATGCGATCTTGATACATTTTTTTCTCGTACTTGTAGCCCTCAGCCTCACAACCTTCTTGGTCATCATCATCGAAGAGGACGAAACATGGCCCGACAAAAAAAGTTAGAGGGCAGACTTATAATCACAGATGTGGCAGAAGATGGTCGGCCAGTTGCGCCAGAAAAAGCTGCTACTAAGATGGTAAATCAGTGTGCACTACAAGAAATCCGTTAATCTGTGACAGAAAATTTTCATCATAGATCGATGAAAAACCATCATAAAACCACATCCATGACGATTTTGCATAACGTCATGTATTAAGCGTCACAAATCATGCCTGGTGACGTTATGGACACAATCGTCATGGATCAGCATAGTCCATGACGTTTCTGATTCATCATAAAACGGCCTTAGGCCCGGTTAGCCCAGCCCAAATCCAAATTTAATGACGAAAATAAACGTCATAAACGGTCGCCACGTGTGTTGATATTCTCCATGAACCAAAGTTGCCATGTCAGCAGCAAGTGACATGGCAGATGACATGGACGCTGAGATGGCGGCTGACTTGGATGCTGAGATGGCTGATTACATGGCATATGACGTGGACGATGAGATGGTTTTACGGGTTGTGAAATATGCCCATAAGTTTTTTTTTCTGCACACTATTAATTTCACACATCAACTCAAAATTTAGCCCATTAACAGTCCATAAAGTTCCGCCCACTTAAGTTGGGCTGATATACAACCCATTTATCATAATATGAATTTCAGCCCAAAACATAAAAGAAATCAGCAAATTCCAGCCCAACAAAAATTCAGTACAGCCCATAACACATAAATTCAGTAAATTACAGCCCACAATACAAACTTTAGCAGTTCCAGCCCATATTTCAAAACCAGATCAAATACATTGTTCATCTAGCATCAAAACAGGTTCAGCATGGCACATAAGCCAACAACAGCATCAACACCAAGTGCCAACAACCACAAAAGGAGCTACTCCACATAAAGTTTTGGAACAATGCATCAGCATTCATTGACCAAGCACTAGAAACAACAAATGCCAACCAGTGCAGTAGCAAAACATTGCTACCAGCAACTCAGCAAAATTCATACCATCATGTAGCTTATCTTGTTGAACCCAGCAGACACTCCAGTTTTGCCTCCAACTCAGCATGCTTTATCTTCATCTCCTCTTGGTTCCTTATCCTTGCAAGCTCTGCTTCCTGCAATTTCCTTGACATGTAATCCACTTGTGATCGAAGCTCAGTGTTCTCCACTTCCAGTTCCACTTGAGCATTCCTCGGCCTTGCAATCTGGATCCCCACATTCTGAAGGAAGTGATTCCTTTTGGTGTTGTTACCAAGCACAACAGCTACAACATCAGTCGCAGACTTGGGTAGTTCACCTTCTGTTGGTGGTGTAGACAGCTGATTTTCCATTTCATTCTAGTAAGCAAGTAGCAGACATGGTTCATGATCATGAGACATTGTTTAAAGTAAGCAAACTTCATAATGGTACCATGTGAAAGCTGACTTACAATAGCCAATTGGACATTAGGTGTGTAGTCTTTTTTTTATTGCTGAAGTGGCACACTTTGAACAAATCAAGCGCATCAGGTTCCTTATCCTTATACTCATCTCCCTGAAAACAATATTTATATGGGGCTAGATTACTTAATTGGTCACAACAATTGATGTTGGTGCAGCAAGAACTAATGTTCTGCAAAATTATGCAAACTGGTATTGGGAACTTATGAAACTAGAAACATGCTCACAACATAGTAGATATTGACAGAACATGCTAATATATGACAGGTGCAGCAAGAACTAATGTTCTGCAAAATTATGCAAACTGGTATTGGGAACTTATGAAACTAGAAACATGCTCACAGCATAGTAGATATTGACAGAATATGCTAATATATGACAGAACATACTCAACAACAATACTAACAGTACAGTAGCTATATGAAAACATGCTCACAGTACACTAGATATCGACAGATCATGCTCAACAACAATACAGCAAGTGAAAACTTTGCTATTGAACCACAAAGTATGACACAAGTGAATTCTCAAAGTTTTGGAAGATGGCTGTAAGCAACATTGAAGACAACAGGCATGCACATAAACATGGCTAACTTACCAAATTTTCAACAAAAACAGGATAGCTACATGAGCCAGTTGTTTGATGGAACTTAACATTGCCTCGGTTGTCTCTGTTCTTTTGACATGCCTCCTACATCAAAGACAGAATACAAGTTAGGCATGCGCCATGGCAGCATGTACAAGGCAAGTGTTGATTTTTAGGACAAAACTACCATTTTCTTAGGATTCTTCCAAAATTCCACAAGGGCACTCCACTGTTTATTACTCGTTGATTTGATAGGAGAAGTTTTCATAACCATATGTAGTGGAAAAGGATCAAAATATTATTGTTTCAGCCTGTATCATTGTTGACGAACTGCAGATTTCATCATCTCAAGACAACCCTTTCTAACTATTGCATAAATGTGTTCAGGTGAAAACATTCTGCCATGCACCCAGCTTCGATCCATCTATTCAAGCATTGCATAATAACCCAAATGAACAAGTCTGCACCAATTCAGAACTACATTCAACTAACAAAAAAAAGGATTAGAGAGATATACCTTCACTACCGGTGGTTGTTGAGGTGGGGAAGGTGTGCCTCGCTGGAGTAGTCAGGGCAGCGCGCCTGTGATGTGACGAGGAGTCAGGGAACGAACGGACTGAGATGGCAGTGGCTGCTGACGGGGCCGACGAATGGTGGGGGCGCCGCGGCCGACCGGAGCAGGGGCGGGGCGGCGCGGGAGGGAGCCGGCGGACGGAGCTGGGGAAGAGAGAGAAAGCTCGGCCGAGGGAGCAGGGGAAGATAGAGAGAGCTCGGCGAATGGTGGGCCGGCGAATGGTGGGCGGCGGCGATGCCAATCATGCTGCGGGCCTGAGGCAATGGGGTGGCGGAGGTGCGGCTTGGCGCTGGTAGGCGGCGGCGAGGCAATTGACAGCGACGGGGCCGGCATTCGCTGGCCAGTGGCGGGATCTCGCCGAGCAATGCTAGCCAGTGGCGGCGTACAAGTGCTGCGTCGAATCTCGGCTGTTGTTTTTGCGTTGTGAAAAAAAAAGAGTATAATCTTCAGTACAAAAATTGAAATACCAACTTAAAACCACAAGCGACTAATCAGCTCAGTGGTAACGCATGGGCTCTTCCTCAGCTAGGGCACAGGTTCGGTTCACACCAGCGCTCTTTATTTTGCCGTTTTATTTTAACATTTAATACCTGACAGCATCTTTATAACATTACTTAGATAGAAATGTATTGACACAGAACAAACAAATGAAATAGTGGGGTGATAAGGCAGCCAGATTGTTTCAATGAGGACTCGAGTTCGAGCCCTACCAGCGCCATTCTTTTTGCCATTTTGATTTCAACACTCAATTACTGACAGAAGGGCCCACGATGACCGGACCGACACAGCACGCCACATCATCACCGACACAGCACGCCACATCATCTGGGCCTATACATATTATGGCAGTGTTCAGATGGTGATGCAAATTTTTTGCACCCTACTTTGACCACTAATTAGGGGTATTAAATAAAGTCAGTTTACAAAACTACCTTCACAACCCCCGCAAATTCGCGAGACGAATCTAATGAGACCTTTGACCGCATGATTAGAGGATGATTACTGTAGCATTACTGTAGCAAATCATGGATTAATTAGGCTCGTTAGATTCGTCACGCAAAGTTGCACTCATCTGTGAAAAGGTTTTATAAATAAACTTCGTTTAGTACACCATGCATGCAAGATTTCTTGGTGACAATTTTTTGGCCGGAGAATCTGAACACGACCTATGTGTATAAAATACATGAGTTCCAAAACTTTCAATAAAAGAACTAGCAGCATGGTGGTAAAGCTTTGTGCATTATCAATAGAAGGTCCTAGGTTCAATTCCTATATTGTTTGACTATTTTTTTTATTTTTTTATTTTTTTATTTTTGGTTTAATAAAATATTAATGCTCCACCTTCTCTATTTTTATGTTGATCGTGATGAGTCTCCTAAAACGTCAGTAGTTTATGGGCTGGTGGTGTTCTAGTTAGAGACCACGTGCCCATCAGCTTGCAAAGGTAGAAATTCAGCAATGAAACATCTTACGTCCCTCAATCAGAGAAAGAAATGCTATGGGCAAGGTTCAGAGCAGAGAGTGAAAAATTGGGCTCTAAAGACGATGGCTACATCATTTCAAACTTGAAAGAAGAACTTGTACAGAAAATATGGCGAGAAGAACCTGAGACCCAACTTCGATGATTACCCACAGCTTAAGGATCAATGGGAATCGTTCGTGCAGTATAGGCGATCGGAGTTAGGTGAAAAAAACTCAATTCAAGCAAGAATCAATGCCACAAAGAAACAATACTTTCACTCACTTGGACCAACTGGCTATAAGAAGAAAATTCCAATCTGGGACAACATGGAAGAAGATTTGCTCGCTAGAGGAATCACGCTGGCGACAATCAATTGGCCAGAGCGATCAAGGCATTGGTATTACGCTCACGGGGGCACTCTAGATCTCAATGATGGGTCACTTATGTACAACAATGAGATAAAAGAGACGGCCACTGGTATCCTTGTTGTACTTAAAGAGAAAGCCGATGGGAGATTCATTCCCGACAGAGAAAACGACGAGCTAACAAGGGCTCTAGGGAATCCCGAACATCCCGGATGAGCTAGAGGTGTCAGCGTCGTCCCATGGAAGGTTGCATTCTTTGTGGACAGTGACACCTACAAAAGTCGTACGCGCACCAAGGCTGCACAGGAGAGAAGAGTTGAGAACTTGGAAAGGGAGGTTCAGCAGACAAAGGTCAGCATCATAGATGAAGTGTCTAGACAAATACAAACATTGCTGAGCCAAGGGCAGACGGTGCCGAGAGGAATACTTCTACCCACCAGAGTTGGTGGTTCAGGTGGTGTTAGCTCTCCTGATGAGGACATCGCCATGCTAAACATACACGCGTCATGATCTTCTCCAAGTTGTAATTCGTCCCCAACTCAGATACCATGTCCGTCTCGGATTCAGCCGACACCCCAGCACAGTTTCAGCGATATCTCCATCGTACGACATCAAAACGAGGCGATCTTTGATGTGCTGGAAAGAGGACGACGACGCCGTCATTTTGGTTCTTGTCCCAGCTCCAGAACATTTGTGGATCATTCTGTGTGACCACGACAATGTGCTGCATCACCTTTTTGGGCCACGTCGGGCCTTTGTATCGTGTCGGGCCTTAAGCCCAAGTTGTGGGCGCCCACTGGCCGCCCCCAACCCTAGCTCGCCCTTTGAGGGTATTAAACTCAGCAGCTGCTGCCACTTTAGGTTTGGGTTTTGTTTAGTCAAGTTTTCAAAGTTAAAACTGTGATAGATTCATTGTAACTGTGGTGACAAGTCTGTTTACAGTGATCCAAGGCCCCCGTTCTTGTTCTACAACCCTATGGCGATTAGTCCTTTGTTGATCAGAGCTTGAACACCATATTTTTCGCTTCATACAGATCTGCAAGTTTAGATTGCGAGTTTTCACTTTCTTGCTTATGTTCTTCGATTCGCTTGCAAGGAAAGCCTTCTCGGCGAGGTCAATCAAGTTATTCTTGGTTGATAACCAATGGAGCAGTGGTGTAACGGTTGCAGGGTTCGAATCGTGTTGATTTGAAGCTGGATCGCCAACGTCGAGTTCTCCACCAATCGAACTTATCATCTACCTCTCGGAAGATCGGCCAACGCCTTATCACGCCCTCACAACGTCGAAGCAGTGTTGCTTCCACGGAGCTCCCACCTACCGATGCCGAGGATGACAGTACAAGCTATCCAGTGGACAAAATCACTCTGCGTACGCCATGTGAGCTACATATACCATTCAGAAACTTATCCACTAAGGCGGCTTATGGTATGGCTTATCTGATGGAGCAAGGGCAGACCATTCATGGGGCACAATCTCCAAGGGGCTATTGCAAGGTGGGGGTGGAGCAAATTTGTGAAAGATATGATGACTTGGAGCTCGACATCGAAGGTGGCGACGGAGAAAGGACGTTAGCGGATGCTGCCCACGGCAGTATCATTCTATGGAAGAAGCGTTACGTCAAATTTGCCAGTCAAGGGCCATCATCTACTGCACCCAGGGATCGCCCGTAGCCACCGTCACCTTCAAGAAGGGACGAGGATGAGCAAGAGCTGCCACCTCCAAGTAGGGATGATGCCGGCTCACACATGTCTCCTCCTCCACCAGCACGGCATGCCCCGAAGCACCAAGCTGCGCCCCCACGGTGGACTACTCGCCAGAAAAAGCTATATCAAACGGACGAAAAAGAGCCTACCAAAGAAGAAAGGATGGCCGCCGTAAAGAAGAAGTTACCTTATGACCAAACTGACGAGGAAACTACTTCGGTGGTCAAAGAACATTTCAAACCAGATGAGCCAGAGAAGCCGGTAAAAATAGATCCGAAAGCGAAGAACTTTTTCAGATCAATGAGCGTGGCGAATCAGAAGAGATTCTTAGTATCTGACTACGACCGCCAGCTTGCAAAGTCTTATCAGAAACAAGTTAGTGAAGGCTCTGGTAACAAGACGGCCGCTAGTCAACAGAAACAAGCCAGCAGTGGAGCCTCGAGCAAGAAGGCGGCCACTCCTAAGAAGAAACATGTCGGTCAGAGCTCAGCTAGGAGGACGGACGCGGCTGCCCAGACAACAAGTGCAATAGGATGTTGACGACGGAGCACTTGCTCGGATGGTCGCGGATACGGGCCTCTCACCGTCACAACTTTTAGAGGGCGAACTTCCTAAGGCAACAGTGACACATTGGGAATTTCGGTGCGGAGAACCAATGGTGCCCCCATTTTCTGTTGAAGCTACTTACCACTCAAGCGTATTGATTGCATACGTGGTACATGAAGGTGTCCAAACAGGGTAGAGAGATGCTCAATGTTTTGATACAAGGTCGTGATTACTTCCGTGGGCCGGGTCTCTTAATTTTGGATTTCAAGGATGTGTATATGTTGTACCATCAAGATGCCATAGACCTCTCATTGATGAGCTGCTGGGTTATGTAAGTTTGTTTCACTAATCTATTCTCGCAATACTTGCTGCCTTAATTACAATTTGCAACAATAACAATCTATTTTTGTCATGTAGGATGGAGATCCATACATGCCGCAAAAAATTATACGATGATGACGACTTCATGGATCCATTGATGGTAAATGTCGTACTTGTATCCGGCAAGCCACTACAGACGGTGGACAACATATACTTGTACCTGGAGAGACAAAGAAGCAAGAATTACATTCTTCTGCCATACAATTTCAAGTGAGTACTTCTCTCTATATATGTATAACTTTAAGACTTTGTTGTCAATACTTGTGCATGTATTTATATATATATCTACAACTTCCACCGGATACTCCATGTGATCATTATAAACATGCGTCTTATTTTTGTCTTGGACTCAATGCGGAAACCACAAGAGGATTACCAGCTAGTTTTAGACCTAATTGACATGGCATGGACACGTTTCCGTGCAAATGTTCGAGAAAATTTCAAAGACAAATTGGATGTGCAGACGGACTTTTCCGATATATGGCTAGAGTACCCGCATATCCCATCATATCACACTAATATATAGTTGTCACGTCTAACTTTATTCTTCTCCACTTTTAGTGTGCCAGACAAGAACAAGGGATGAATCTATGCGGATACTACGTCTGCCAGTGGATCCACACTTTTATTTCTCCAAAAAAACTGACTAACGAAGAACTCATGGTACGAAATCAAACAATTCATACTTACATATGACTTGTTCTGTAATGTGTATGATCTAGTGTTATCCAATAGATAATGAGGTTAAATGTTGTCATTTGTGATTAATGCAGAGGATGTTTTACCATGAAGAGCTCCCAATGACAGAAAAAGCAAAAGCTATTGCGGACCAACTATTTGGATTCATTATGGACCAAGTTATAAATCCAAACGGAGAGTACCACCATGACGGACGTGATATCTCTCAATATCGCTCCCTTTCCGCCCCTTCTTCCAGTTCTGCTCGTCAATTGTAAACAACTTGTGCATATGTAACTTCTGTAATATATATATATATATATATATATATATATTATATATATATATATAGATATATAGATATATAGCTGTGATAATTTTAATTGCGTGAAAGATTGTGTAAGACATATGACGCGTACTACACATGTACTTACATATGACGCATACGTACACATGTAGACGAATTGCATCTAATAAACAAAAACATCAAACATTTTAAAAAAGAAAACACCCTTTGGTACCGGGTGGTAACACCAACCAGTACCAAACGGCCTCCCCCTTAGCATACGTGGGAGGGCCCTTTGGTACCGGTTGGTGTTACCAACCGGTACCAATGGCTCTCATAGGTACCGGTTCTGTACCCGGTACCAAAGACCGAGGCCTTTAGTCTTGGTTGCGCGGTACCGGTTGCAGAACCGGTACCTATGAGGATTACCATCCGGTACTGATAGCGAGTTTTCCAGGAGTGGTGCCTTCTCGGTCGACGGTTTTCTATACACGGCGCTCCGCCAATCTGCTGAGCTATGGAATGAATTAAAGGCAGCCCATCCCAATAGATTCAGCCATTACTCAGCCCAGTGGACTGAATATTCCTTATTGGATGCATGGCAACGGTTGCCAAACTCTTGGATGATCACCACTCTCAAGCCCTTCGTTCACATTCTCTGTTTTACTGACTTAGGGGCTGGTGTTATGCTTGTTTGCAATTTACTGATGCCTTCCACGCCTATCATTTGAATGAGTTGTGATGTAAGGCCTACAGGTACTTGCAACGTTCTTCAAGAGTAAATTTCAAGGGACGATCACATGTTTGCAAAGTTCTTGCAATGTGAGATATGCAGGAGTACCTTTCATGGGAGCATGGAAACTATATGGAATGTGTGTAGTAAATTTAATGGGATGGAGTGAATAGTAGCTGGACTGGGAGTACAGTTAATAGAAAGGTGCTTGACATAGCTACATCATATATTTATAAGGAAAACAACAGTCTGTAGATGCATTGCTTGATGACGATTACATGTTTGACTTGAATGATTTCATCTGTGCTCAATGCTTCTGTGTTTCTTTGACAGTAAATTAAAGCAATTAATTGTCTGCCACAAGCAGCAAGCTTTATATACGCGCTTGCCACAAATACTCCTTCGCTCAAAAATAAGCGTCATGCTAGATTTTTTTTTCCAATTCATGTAAACCCCCACGAATGCTTGGTTATGGAGATGCAAGATTAAATAGTGAACAGCACAGGTATTCATTTGGACCTTGGTTAGGTTGGTGAGTTAATATATATGTGATCAACTAATGAATCAGTCTTCCACTCATGCCCAACTCTAACTGTATAGGTGCTAGCTAGCGTCTTCGAGTCACAGCATCATGCTGCATATGTGTTCCTGTATTATCACTCTAACGGCAATATGAGGTTGACTTTGCAACTCCTGTTCCTTTCTATTCAGTTTACTATGGCATTATTAAACAAATGAAAAGTTGTAATGTCTTGTGCGTGGTTCTGTTGTACATTCATTTTCTTCAGTGAAGGATATATAGATATTTTGAGTATGTCCATTCTGAAGCGGGAGTTTCATAAAAGCCACATGTAGTACCTATTGTTCTGTCCTAGCTGCCGCGTTCCTCGTTTTTATGGAATGCAGGCATAATGGCTCTATATCTTGCAATGAAATTGTTTCTTATGTTAGATTTCTGTCAAGCATATGATTGCTTTGAGTACAGATGAAGTGATCATGTTCCCTGATTCATGAGAGACTCTTTTGGCGACCGTGCCTTAACACGTTTTTCATTAAGCAGAAAGCAGTTACAGACACAATCTCAATGAAGCCAAGCAGAGCTTGGCCATCACGAGAGCACAAAGGAGAGAAGAAAGAGAAACACTGAAGGAACACACCACAACCACCACGCGACACGAAGCAACGGGAACAAACACACTCCACCCACAAACCCAGACACAACCGCACTCCTGAACCTGCAAAAAGATACAACCTCGACAAGGGGGCGAAGGTCCCAGAGCCTCCAAGGTGGCAAAGCACCCATTCAAGCAGCAGAAACACGGCGACGAAGAAATCGACCCGACCAAACACCCAAGGTGGCAAAGCATCCACCCGAGACGATCGGCGACCAACAGTGGCGGCAAAGTATCCACCAAAGCACGATGGGGCGGCAAAGCATCCGCCAGACGACGACGACCAAAGCAGCCCAAGCGAGGTGGACGAGGTGAAGCGAATGCAGGTGCAGAAGAAGAAGAAACCTCCCAGAGGAGAGCAGACGACCACCACGAGGGGCCCCGACCGGCCGGGGGGGAGCCATCAGCCACGATCCAAAAGAGACGACAACAAGAATCCGCAGAGCTTGCAAAACGACGCCTCCAGGGAGGGGGCGACGCCACAGGCGCCGCCGTCGTCCGACTCTTGTGGCGTCAAAACAAAATAGTGTCTATACATTATGCTGCAGCCATATCACATCGTCAATTAAATGTGACGTCCATCGTAAAATATAGTCTGTGATCATCTATGGTTTGAAAGTGAAGGGAAATTATGTCTGTAAAGATTTCCGATTTGGAAAAGTATATCGTAAAATGCATGTAAAATATATAGTCTGTTGTACTTAGCTGTAGGTTGCACTTGAACTTCGAAATTCTTTTCTGTCAATAACATACTTTTTCCAGTGCTATCTTTCCAAAATAGATGGTGTTTTGGCTTTTCTAGGTACATACCTTTTGCTATGCATTTAGATATACACTATGTCTAGATAAATGATAAAAACCATGTATCTACAAATGCCAAAACGTCTTTAAATTTTGGAAAGAGGAATTACTTGCTTTCTCCCTAAAAGCACAAAACCTTCATGTCTTCTCTCTATAGTTATCTACCCTCATGCAAACCACTCAAGGATCCATGTGGTGCCTTCCGGCTGCGACCATGATGGGTAAGAGACAATTCTAGTGTGTCTTGCCCTAATGCTTCCATTTGTTACGCCTCTTGCCATTGGACTAGATTATATGATTTAATAAAATATATACTTGATGGCTACAAGTTGATGGAGTCATGAAAGAAATTGTGTTTTTCCAGATGTCTCCTATCCTTACGGGTGCTTTATTATCTGGGCGCCTACAGTTGTGCTAACAATTTGTAGTGATTTGAGTACAACAAAGGAAAAGGGACGTGGAGTAATAAATAGTTGTAGATATATGCATAAGATGGAAGATGGTACGAGTAGTAGGTGCTTGGAGATCCAGTTATATAAGAAAATATATACCCTGTATTATGAAAAATTGGAAGACATACTCGAAATAATTAAAGTGAAGGCCATGATGAGTCACATTCTTTGTGTTATCGGCTAATTAGAGCGAAATAATTGTTCTTTTAGCAAATCCTGGTGCTTTTCGCATCTGCGTGGAGAGCCACGGAGCGGTAAAATTGTATCACATGGTGTGGGAGGGAGGGGATCAAGTTGTTGGGATATCCATTTAGCAGCCCACGTTTAAAATCTGACTGAAAAATTAATCTCGCACATGGAAAGAGATACTGACAGGGATTATAAATTAGCCTAACTGTACAACAACAATGGACGGGAGCATTTCAGGTCTGAAGATCGAAAATCCGCTTTCAAGTAATGCAATCTGAGTACACTGAGCATTGCACTAATTGTAGGTTGCTTATTTTGGACAGCCTCTGTACATCAAAGCATGCCTAGTGGCACTAATGCATCTGAGTACACTGAGCATTGCACTAATTGTAGGTTGCTTATTTTGGACAGCCTCGTACATCAAAGCATGCCTAGTGGCACTGAAGGATCTGATGGTGACTGGCTTTGTTTAATTTCACTTTCTCGATGGTGTATATCATCCATGTAGACTGCAGATATGAAGTTAGTATACTTGTACATACGCCTTTGTAAATTCACGTCTCTACTAAAGTTTTTAAAAATCCACCTGCAATAATTTCTTTTTTTTAAGCTTCACCACTTTGGAACGTGCAAACGCTCAGACACGCACGAAAGCTAGCTCTATGAGCTCTTTTTTTTGGCGAACGTGCCTTAGCACGTATTTCATTAAGAGGAAACAAAGCTCTATGAGCTCCTTAATTAGTCAGCTATTCTAGTCTTGACTGATGAAGTCACCACAATCGCCTCGTTGTCAAGGGTTACGTTGCCTACAACTGAAAGAGGGCACGGGTTAATTCCTATAATAAATCCAGGAAAATACGAGCATTAAGCCGAGTCTAGGACTCGAATCTAGTTGGACAGGACCTAACCAACTAAAGTTCACTCATTTTGCAACCCGCACTAATTTCGAGATATGGTAGACATCGTATGTTTCACTCGATGTGTTCCTAATGATTTGTTACATCAATTTTGGGAGCTTGTCAAACAATGTATAGTTTAATTTTACTGGGTCTACTGGAGTGGAAGCAAGTCGAGAAGCCATATAGATTTTTTTCTTCACATAAATTGTTTGATAGTAATGATCTGTATATATGGAATTTTTTCTATCATTAGGATTTTATACACAGTGCCGTTCTCACTTGAACATATGCAAGATAAAAAATGTAGATGGAATGTTACGCGCTAGCATTCTACTGGTTAGGTATAATTTGCAGAAAGTATTTGGACTGAAAATTTCCATTGCTTCACAGTTCCCTCGATCTTGCAGAGCAAGTCACTAACTGGATATATGCCTGTTGGCATCACCGTTGCTCATCAGCACAGACAGAATTGTCGTCTGCAGATCAGTCACTTAGTGTGACAACACAGAGCCATAGAAAAGTGACGCGTGCATGGGAACATGAATAGGAACAAGCCAGTGAGTGCCTTCCATACCATTATGAATGAGTTGTGACATAAGCTTCCCAGGAGAATAGTATGGTTGGTTGTTGGGCAAGAAGAGATATGCATGAGGACATATCATGCATGGGAGACAAGGAGCAGGAGTAAATATATATTGATGGCGAGCAGTAAATTAATAAGTGGGATGAGGATGGGACAAGTAATTGTTAGAATGGATCTACTATTTAAGGGCACCCGGCTGTGCTTGAGGAATACAGTGATTTAAAGGCGTTTAAACTAGATTTCTGACCCTGATGAGCTTCATGCCATGAGTGGGTATGTATATACCCTAGGAGGCGGTGCGGTTTCATGGAGTTGTGTATCCATCTTCTTTAGGAAGTCATAGACACCGCCGAAGAAGTCTATGTGGGGAGCCACAGCAGGAACAACCCATAGGACACAATGTCACATTCATAGCCAACTCTGTTGCCGCCACAACAGATTGCAATGTTGCATGTCTAGTAGTGCTAAATTATGTGTGACTTAGCAAATTTTATGGGCTCATACTGGATTTTAGAGGGACATAGCATTAAGGGCTAAACGGTAACTATCCTAGCATTTAGTCTTCCTGGAGGCTATATATGGCTATACAACAGATGCTATAGCCAGTTAGTTTGTACATTGGGTACTATTTTTAAGTGATGGATAAGTGTAGCTTTAGGCTAGCTCTAGGTGGAAGTTCAACTTAACTCTCCGTTCAGAAACACTAGTATATATATTAATTAATTAATTAACAATGGGGCTGGAAAATCTCTTCATGGGCACTGGACACCTGGGTGGGGATTGACGGAATTTTAGGCTTTAGCCCATGAACAAATTCAAAGAATTCCTATTAATTTTCATAAATGAATTTAAAATGACCTTGGATTCAAAATTTTTTATGAAGTAAGTAAATTAATTTTTGCTAATTATACACACTATTTAGAATTTATGTATATTTGTAGTCTTTCATTAGAATCATTTCAACCTTGAACTACAAGTGTCCCAAATAATATAAAATCTTCGCATTAAATAAATTATATATAAGTACGTGTATACATTTCATGATCATATAAAAATTTGCAAGAAAAATCCAAACGTTTATCTACTTTTCAATCTAGTTTTCTTAGTTGTGTAACAGTTTCTACTGATTATTAACAATACCCAAGTTTTCTTGTAAAATTCTAGAAATTTGTTACGGGATGAAAAGACAATTTTATGAGGGCTCCAAAAGAATACGATGGTATTGGTATAGGAAAAGGAAGGGACCCAGCAGCAAGAAGCTCAACGACCATTGCTGCCTTCTATTGATGAAACAACACGAAGGTCACTAATATCGCTCTAATAACAGAGCACACATGCGCATTTAGGTCGGACATGCAAATGATTGTGGTATCCATGCCTGCGTTAATTTAACAACTGTAACGGTACCTTTGTTGCCAGCATTAGATGAGCACTGGTACCAGACCCGTACGTGGCACATCTTGTAGAGTCGGTGATCAGTCTGGCACGGATGGGATTTCTGTACTGGTGTTCTTTGGGCAGGCATGAAGCACGGATGGGCTTTCTGTAGTGGTGTTCATTGGCACATTACAGTGTACACAAACGCAACTGGAAACCCGAATTTCCTTGTGTGTTGCAAACCCGACAAGGAAATATAAAAAACCGGCAGGGAAATTGAGAAATTATCCCTGTCGGTGAAATGTATAAAACCGACAGGGAATAACCGACAGGAGTAGAGCGACAGGGAAAGCAATCCATGTCACCCATGATGTGACGTGGGTAGGGTATTGCTCGGTTTCGTCGGCCGATTTCTGCTTGGGTTTGCAAAAAAACAATGGTTCAAAAACACAATAATACAATAAATTACTCATTTTTAGTTGATGGAGCTGCATTTTTTAGTCTAGTTTTGGTCATTCTAACTATGTAGGCGAGACAATTAGTACCCATGAACATAGAGCAGAAATAGAACAGGTTCGACAACAGAACGACGCCATCAGTCGCATTGTGTAACTAGTTCGACAACAGAATGGGCGTCAGTCGCAATGTACTGGTACGAGAACTTGGCTGGGGATCATCTATCAGACGGGGCCCAGTGAAGAACAACGGTACAAGAGCTGCCGCGGCTGCCATGGCGCAGCCCAACTCCATCAGGCCGGCAAGGAAAATGAAGTCCTGCTTGTATAGAAGGAGACGGGGCTACCGTGGAAGAATATGGCAACGTTGAAGTCAGTAGTCGCGGCTACCAATGCCACCAAACGCGCTGTGTGAACCACCTCTGCTCCGAGGGCACAATCGTCGCCTGCGGTGTCCGTGCGGTGCCGCACCGCGGCCTCCACGGCGATGTCGCCAAACATCTCCTCGTCGTCGCCCCCGAGGAGGCCCCCGAGAGAGGCCATGTGGCCGTCATTGATGCCATTCGTGTCGAGGATGTTGTAGGGATTGCGGTCGCCGGTAATTTCCTGCTGCCTTCCGTACCCAGATGAATCAAAGCAAGCTTCATAGGCGATCCATATAAGGTTGGTTATTGGGCAAGAGGAGATATGCATTAGGACCTATCATGGGAGACAAGAAGCAGGAACAAATATATAGCGAGGGCGAGTAGTAAATTTACACTACAGGAAATCCGGGGTTTGCCGAGTGTCCCAAACACTCGGCAAAGGCCAAAATACACTCGGCAAAGGCTTTGCCGAGTGTTACACTCGGCATAGCTAAGGACGGTAATGGGGCTCTTTGCCGAGTGTAATAATACGGGCATTCGGCAAAGCCTTCGCCGAGTGCCTGGGCCCACACTCGGCAAAAAATGGCCCTAACGCCCCAGCGGACGCCGCGCCGCCGTCTGCTGACGTCACGCCGACGTGGCGGCGACGGCGGCTGATGGCTGACGGTCAAGCTTTGCCGAGTGCTACCTGGCAGCACTCGGCAAAGGGCCAGGCTTTGCCGAGTGCCACGTGGCAGCACTCGGCAAAGCCGCTCCCGTCCGAGTGACGTGGCAGGGCGGCTTTGCCGAGTGTTGCCAGGTGGCACTCGGCAAAGCCTGGCCCTTTGCCGAGTGCTGCCAGGTGGCACTCGGCAAAGCTTGACCATTAGGTGGCACAATGGTCACCCTTTGCCGAGTGCCCGAAATAATACACTCGGCAAAGGCCCGGCACTCGGCAAAGGGTGACCTAAAATAACAGAAATGGCACCTTTGCCGAGTGTACACTCGGCAAAGCCCCTTTTTGCCGAGTGTACACTCGGCAAAGGTGCCATTCTGCCCCGTTTTATTTGTTTCATCAGGTATAACGTGCCCCCACTCAATACACATCACCGGCAGTTCATATAGATATATACACATTATAGGCAGTTGATATAGATAAAATCCACAAGCATAAATCCACAATAACCATAGCAAAGTAGTATCGCATTCATAAGTTCACAAGTAACAAGCACAGTAAAGTTTATTCGTTCACAAGCACACTAAGTTCATAATCACAAAGTTCATAAGCACAAAGCATCGCATCACTGAGAAGGCCCAGGCGGTGGGCCGAAGAGACTGCGGCCCAGGCGAGTCGGCAGGTCTTCTTCTGCCGCAGGATGCTCACTCGACGCCGCCGCCGATCCAGCAAAGTTCTACACAGGTTTTAGGCCAGAAACAAACTAGAGCTAAGTCTTCGAAGCTACGGTTGTGAATCAAAGTTTTGTAAGGTTGTCATTGATCGAAATGGAATTATAAACTTTCAGCGGTGACTCACAGGAGAATATGTCGGAGGTGACATCATTTGTGGGGCGAAAGTCATCGGTGGCGGAGATCGGCCCATGTCCCTTGCCATGCCACTGAACTAGTTGTACCACTCGGCCATCTGCTGCGTGCGGAGCCGCTCGGCCTCGTCCCCCTGCCTTTGCTCTTCCTCCCGCCGCTGCCGCTCTTCATCCAGCCGGGCCTCCAGCATGGTGGTTCTCCTCCTGCAATATTCCATCAAAGTGTTAGAATTCAACGGTAAGGAAAAATGAACTAAAGTGTAATAAAGCAAAAATAACCTGGATTCTTTGCATGTTGAAGTGGCTAGCGGTCTGCGGCTGGCGTATGTCGGGGTTAGCGCTACCGGCTTTGATTTGGGAGAGAGTGGGGGTACTGGCCGTGTCGATCGTGCTGTCGCCGACGGTGTACCTCCCATGCCTCTTGCCTCCTGCCATCCTCATGATGACTTCTCCATCAAGCGGCGCGGCGGCCGGATCCCACTCAGGCCCATGCTTTTGCCTTCCCATCTCCGAGTAGGCGGTGAGGCGGGCGTGGACCATGGGATTGCTGTACGCCTCCGGCCCGGCTTCGGGGTTGTAGCGGACTTCGGACGTGGCCCTGCCCATGTGGGACACGGCAATAGCCTGGAAGTCAGTCAGCTCCTCGCCTCCATGTGCCGCCGACTACAAAACACAAAAAAAAAATATGATTACAAATATTGCAGAATTGAGCGTTTCAATTATAAAATGAGATGTCATACCCATCTTTGTTTGTACTCGGGGAGGGTAAGGCTGCCCTGGTGGTGTGCTGTACCTGTCATCTGCAAACGTCGCTCTCGGGCAGCCAGGTGTTTCTCCATCCACTCGGGGGAGCACCAGTAGGCCACCCACTTCTCCCAAGCCTTGGGATGCGAGGCACACCACCAGGGAATCACCTACGCAGGATGAAGTAGAAGAAGATTAGATTATACGTGCTTAATCATAGAAGGAATCGTAATTAAAGTTTTTTATTTACGGAGATGTATTGATCGTGGGTCAGGTAAATGGTTCTGGCTTGCTCTTTGGAATGCTTTGTGCCTTTGTCCTTCCAGTAGTCAATGACGGCCTGGATCCGCGCCTCGTAGTACATGTCCTTGACCAGTTTGTGAGCCGACCGTCTTTGCCTGCTCACCCGCCTCCACCTCGTGGCCCGGGGCGCATCTGTAAAAATCCTGCATATATATGCGATATAGTGGTGACAAATGTAGAAAGCATGCATATATATATGTGTTGAAATATGTATTGCGGGAAACACTTACCCACAGCTCGGCAAGCACCCGCTGGGCCTTGTTGGGGAAGCTCCTGCCCTCCCGTTCCTCTTTGTCGTCCGTGGCGTCGTAGTAGTGGCGAACGACTCCGCCGGCTCCTCGACTCCTTGGTGCGTAACTATGCCAGGGAAGTTTGCCCTGCACAGAAGACCCAGGATGCCGTTGACCTTCCGGTTGTGAGCAGCACCCCGCTCTACCACGTCCCAACCCGTGCAAAGTGATTAAGATAGATTGTTAGTTTCTATAGTGATATTCAACATATTAAATAAAAATGGAATGATAACATATAAAGTTTATTACCTCCCACCGGCTGGTCGGATCATCAGACGGTGTGCTGGGGGTATCGGCCTCCTCGGGAGTTGGGAGGGACCGCGCGCCCATAATCGGGCATTAGAAGCGGAACCCTCCCCCCCTCCTCCTCCAACGACTCCACCTCGCCCTCCACCACCGCGGGAGGAATCTCCTCTTCAGACGAAGACGAGGACGACTGGACAGGGGTCGGTACCCTGCCCTTCTTCCCTCGACCCCTGCGTCCACCCTTCCCTCGCCCCCTGGCTCCACCGCTCCCAGACCCTGAAGGTGCCTCCTCCTCACGTGACCCCCTCTTCACGTTCCTAAGTCCACCCACCATCTGCATTGAAAAAGACAAAATAAACATAATTAGAAAGATATATAAATAAAAAAATAGCTAGGATCATACATGCATTAGAAAATAAACATAATTAGCAAAATATATAAAGTAATTAACATGCATGGTATTACAAATAAAAAAATAGCTAGGATCATACATGCATTAGAAATAATCATCGTGACCGAGATTTTCTTCTTGGTTCTCATCATCACTATCACGCATTTCGAGATTCTCATGTCCGTGCTCCTCAGGTTCTTTCATCTCATCATCACTCCCAACGCCTAAAAGCATGTTTTCAAGTAACTGCACGTCCTTCAAGTTAAGAACCACATCTCCATCGTCCACTTGTTCATTCATTTGCTCTACTTCCATTTCGTCCGCTTCGGTTAAGTCTATCATAAAACTCCCTTCTAGCCCATCTTCTTGGAAGAACTCTCCGGCACACGTGTTTGGATCGAAGTTGTAATCTTCATTGTTTGGGACTGGTAGTTTTCCGTGTGGTGATACCTTGTACACAACATCCCAACCCTGAAGACGCTTGTCGGTTGTGCACGGATACGAGAGGTAATAAACCTGTGTGGCCTATTGAGCCACAATATATACATCTTCTCCGACATAGACGGATGATGGTTGAATTTCAACTAGCCCAACGTTAGGGGTCCGTCTCACAGCTGAGGGATCAAACCAATGGCATTTGAATATGACAGGATTAAGAGGTTTGCATCCACCAAAATTGAGTTCGTATATTTCTTGAATTATTCCATAATACTTGACCCCATCAAGGCCTGGCGTACAAACTCTGGTATTTGTGGTCCTTCGATTGGGCATCTTCTGCTCATGGCTCTTTGTGCGAAAACGATAACCATTCACATCATAACAGCCAAACGACTTGACCCTATAGGCACAACCATCGGCAACTTGTCTCAACTCAACACTCATAGACGCATCGGTTTGGGCCTGCATGTTCGAGCATGATTGTCCATTATGTTATTGGATGAGCAAGTTGTAATGTGAAACTAATAGGAGGGAAATTAGAATGAACCTTCCGTTTGAACCAAGAAATAAAATTGGCCTCTCTAAGAAGGGTATCTACTTCCTCTGGTCTAGGTTGCCTTGATTGACGCCAGGATTGTTGAACAAATTCCCTGTACCACCGAGAAAAATGAGGGTTGGATGAAGAATATTGGTTATGTAATGGAATCAGTTTGTTGAGAACTTACGGGATGTACGGCTCGACTTCGGAAAGGTTGGCCAACCCATATAGCATGATTGTGCGCCACTCTTTGTATTTCAAGGTCTTGGGTGTGCCTTCACTTGCACTTCTGAGTTGCCCTCGAAATATGCTGAGGGTTGTGTCAACTTCACCAGAATTGTAACGAGTTGGTGGATTGTGCACGTTAGGAAGATTGTCAGCATAGTATTTTGAAGTGAAGTTTGAGACCTCCTCCAGAATGTATGCCTCTGCAATGGACGCTTCAATCTTGCATTTATTTTTACATTTTGTTCGAAGAACCTTTTGACATCTTTCAACTGGATAGCACCAACGGTTCTGCATAGCCCCCCCATTCTTGCCTCATACGGGAGGTGCAAAATCATATGTTCCATCGGATTGAAGAAGCCAAGTGGATAGATCTTCTCCAACTTACAGAGCAACACCGGGGCCAGCCTTTCCATATCTTCCATCACGGTAGGAGATATCTCCTTAGCACAAAGGACGCGGAAGAAATTGCTCAACTCTGCCAGCACTAGCCAGATATGATCAGGTACATACCCGCGAATCATCACCGGAAGGAGCCGCTCAAGCCATATGTGGTAGTCATGACTCTTGAGCCCGTTGATTCGCAAAGTAGCTAAGTTCACCCCCCTCTTCAGATTCGCTGCATACCCATCAGGGAACTTTAACGTTTGGAACCATTTGAGAACTTCCCTCCTTTGATCCCTCGTCAAGACGTAATCTGCCCTAGGCTTCTTCCACCATCCGCCATCTCTGGGAGGCGGTATGTTCATCTTCGGTCTATCGCATAACAGGCTTTGATCCACTCTAGCCTTCACATTGTCCTTTGTCTTGTCAGCATGGTCCATGATAGTACCAAAAAGAGCCTCGCTAAGATTCTTTTCCATGTGCATCATATCAATGTTATGCGGTAGAAGAATGTCCTGCATTTATGGGAGCCTCCACAATGGCAAAATATGAGTCCGGGCATGTAGCTCGCCATATCCTGCAAAAGCATCTTTCTTTTTGTTGAGCTTAAGAGCTTCTAACTCAGCACGAATCTCGAGACCTATCATTAGATGTGGTGGAGGGTCTTCAACAATGACACCCTTCGTAAAATTCTTCGTGTCTCGTCTGAATGGATGATCAAAAGGGAGAAATTGACGATGTTTGTCGAACGAAGAATATTTGCCACCCTTCATCAACCAAAAGAACCTCAACATTGCCTTGCATACCGAGCATGGGAATTTCCCATGAACACAGTGTCCGCAGAATAACCCATACGCCGGTGTGTGCATACCGGGCATGGGAATTTCCCATGAACACAGTGTCCGCAGAATAACCCATACGCCGGCGCATCATGCAGGGAGTACATGTACCAAACATGCATTGTGAAGTTTCTCTTCGTAGCTCGGTCGTATGTCAAAACACCTTCCTTCCAAGCACGTTCCAATTCATCAACCAGAGGCTCCATGTACACACCCATTTTTTTCCCCGGGTATCCAGGAATGATTAACGACAAGAAGATGTTCTGTCGTTGAAAGAGGACGCCGGGGGGGGAGATTGAGAGGGATAACAAACATGGGCCAACAAGTGTATGCGGCAGCAGACATCCCATACGGATTGAACCCATCGGTTGCCAGGGCAATACGTACATTGCGAGCCTCCAGAGCTTTCTGACTATGAATCTCATCAAATCTTCTCCATGATTCACCATCGGCTGGATGTACCAGCTTCTCAGGATTGTATCGACGACCATTTTTGTGCCATGTCATCTGTTTCGCGGATTCCTCGGTCATGTAAAGCCGTTGAATCCTCGATATGAAAGGAAGGTACCGAAGATGGTCTACCTCTTAGTGCCATCAGCTGATGCTACCTCCACGAACCTGGACGACTTGCACTGTGGACAGTACTTCGCGTTCTCATATTCTTTTCTAAATAAGACGCATCCATTCGTACAAGCATGTATCTGCTCATACGGCATCTTAAGTGCGTGAAGAAGTTGATGTGACTCATACATGCTCTACTCCTATCTGAGCCAAATACTGTCAACATGGCATCGAAGGCATCTCCACTGTGGCTAAACTGAGACTTTACGGCCATCAGGCGGGCAATGGCATCCAGTTGCAAGACCATGGTATGCTGGTGAAGGGGTTTCTGCGCCGCAGCCAACATCTCATAATAAGCCTTCGCACTGGCCTCCGGCTCTTCCTCCGTACAACCTTCATCTATCTGTGCTTCATCGAAGTCATTCAACATGTCTCCGACCCCAGCATCATCATCAAATTCCTCGATGCGTTGTCTCATGACTTCATCTCTCACACGCTGGGCCTCACCATGGCAGGTCCACCTAGTATAGTCCGGCGTAAATCCATGCTTGATGAGATGTTTGCTCGTGTCCGTCTTTGTTTGTCGTTTACGGTTTGCACATTTGACACATGGACAGAAAGCCCGTGTACTCTTGGCAAATGCAAACGCTTTGTTCACGAAATCTTCAGTCTTGGTCAACCATTCAGCAGTCTTCTGAGCAAAGCCCGTGAACATCCACTCATGGTCCTCCATCCTCTAACAGATCACCGAGCGATATCAAACTAACTTTTACATCTACCGGAATGTCTATCATTCTCTACTAGGTATAGATAGGTCCTAGTCCCACCCGAGGATGTGTAGATTGGGTTAGTTTTCATGCTCTACTCCTATCTGAGCCAGAATTTCGGCAGCACCTCCCCGCTGTTCTCCAAATACACATCCTAGAAAGGAGATTGTGTATCCGGAGAACAACGGGGAGGTGATGCCCAAATTCTGACTCAGATAAGAGTAGACCATGAAAACTAAACCCATCTACACATCCTCGGGCTGTCCAAAAAAAGTGGACAATTCGAAACAGATACGGTCAAACATATGCAAAAATCTGCATATGTCCAACCGTATCTCTTTCGAACGGGAGACGCCTATGGTTACGTGAACAACGAACAAAAAAGGAAAAGAGAGCATGTTTGTCTCACCGTGTAAAGTCGTCGGGGTGTAGGCCGGCCTCGATGGAGGGGACACTCGTCTGCCCAAAAAAAAGAAAAAAGAAGTGTTAAAGTTTGAAAATTTTGGCAGCACATCCCCTGCAAAGGGAGGTTTCCAAACCCTACAATTCGAAAAGCGGCACGATGGGCGAGCACATTTAACATCCAACTGTCATTCCACATCCAACATTCCACATCCAAATTCAAGATTCAACATCATTAACTAAGAAAGACACTAAGAAATTCCAACTCCGGTAATTCTAACTCCAACAATTCTAACTAAAATTTTTTCTAACTCCAACATTTCTAACTATAACATTTCTAACTCTAACAATTCAAAATCTATGAATTTTAACTCTAACAATTCAAACTACAAATGTAAACGATGGAAGACTTACACTAGAGCCGGCGTCGGGGTCGAGGGCCGGGGTCGAGGCGGCGCCGGCGTCGGGCGGGGGACGGCTCTCCGGGGGCGTGGACGGCGCCGGGGAGGCGCTGCCGGGCAGGGGGCG
>CM014272.1:16946524-16969917 GCA_004135705.1 Alloteropsis semialata
CCCTCCCCGAGCGCGCTGCCCCACTGCGAGGAGGAGGAGGAGGAGGAGGAGGAGGAAGAGGAGGAGAAAGAGGAATCAGAAGAGTAGGAGTCCATGCTGCCGAAGAAGAAGGAGGAGTAGGAGTCCGTGCTGCCATTGCCTAGGAGGACGCGTCGTCCACCGTCTTGCCACCCACACCCGCCTTGCCGCCGCTGAGTTACTAGGTGAGCACGTGCAAAATGCCCCTCTTTCCGTATCAATTTTATCAATGCATGTGATGATATAAATTTGTACCAGTTGATCAATGCCTGTAATGATATCAATGCCTGTGATGGTAACATATGATGACCTTGAGCTCGGGAGTGTGTTGTTTGTGAAGTTTAGTTATGCTTCTCATGGTTGTCATCAAACCATGAGACACATCCATGCCCAAGCAACAGCTCGGTTGTGATGATATGATGGTTGGGCTGGGTGTGTCTCATGGTTCCATGCCTACCATGAACCCATGTTTTTACGACTTGTGATGCTTCTTATGCTCCAAGTCCAAGGTCAAATGAAAGGCAACATATCTGAGGCAAATCACTACTTCAATATTTTTTTTGAGATGAGCAAATGTAAGACGTCGATGATTTTGTAATGTGGTTGTCGGCCATCGTGCTCTTGGTTTGTTGCAGATTTTGGAAACCTCCCGATGCAGGGGAGGTGCTGTCGAAATTTTTAATTGACACTATTTTGTTTCTTTATTTTTAGGAGGGACGTACTATTGCACCGTCCTTGAATCGTCACTTTGCAGCACAGCAAGGTGAGACATAAAACACCTCTCTTTTTGTATCATGTTCATGGATCACGTAACCTAGGCGTCTCCCATTTGAAAGAGATACTGTTGGAAATATGCAGATCTTTGCATGTATGACCATATCTGTTTCGAATTCTCCATGTTTTTTGGACAGCCCGAGAATGTGTAGATGTGGTTAGTTTCCATGCTCTACTCCTATCTGAGACAGAATTTTGGCATCACCTCCCTGTTGTTCTCCGGATACACAATCTCCTTGATAGGACGTGTATTTGGAGAACAGTGGGGAGGTGCTACTGAAATTCTGTCTCGGATAGGAGTAGAGCATGGAAACTAACCCCATCTACACATCCTCGGGTAGGATTAGGACCTATCTTCACCCATTAGAGCATGATAGACATCGTGTAGATGCAATTGATCTTTATATCACCTACTCATATGTTAAAGGATGGATGACCGTGAGTGGATGTACATGGGCTGGCTGGGTAAGCGTGACTGGACCGATGAATTCGTTCACAAGGTCGCAGATTTCTTGAAAAGAGCATTTGACAAAGGATAGAGTAAAGCGCCGTGTCCCTGTAGCAAGTGTGCAAACAAGATACTTCAATCATAGTTGCAGATGGGTAAACACATTTACACCTATGGGTTTGTGCCAAACTATACCCAGTGGATCTGTCATGGAGAAGGCCATCGTGCGAGAGACGAGGTCGTGAGACAATGCATCCAGGATTATGATGCTGATGCTGGGTGCGGAGACATGTTAGATGACTTTCATGAAGCACAGTTCGATGGAGGACCTAGTCATGTTAGGGAGGATCCGCCAGAGGCAACAGCAAAGGCCTATTATGATATGTTGTATTTGGCACAGAAACCATTTCACGATCATACCGATGTTTCTCAACTGGATGCCATCGGACGCTTAATGGCCCAAAAGTCTCAGCTTGGCATAAGTCGAGACGGCTTTGATAATATGTTGACAGTTTTTGGCAGCCTGCTTTCGGGTGGTCACAATCTGCCACGCAACCTGTATGTGGCACAGAAACTCCTTCGTGCACTTAAGATGCCATACAATCAGATACATGCTTGTCTGAAGGGATGCATCTTGTTTAGAAAAGACCATGCTGTTGGTATTTCTTACGATCACAGATAAATCCACAAGCGCACGGATACCGTTGTAGCTTTCACCCGGAAGTATTCAGGGTATCGAATCCACAGGGAATAAGAGGGCACTATCTAATCACTAAAGTTGACCGGATTAATCGAGTTTATATGAAGGCTGGGTAGAGAGGATAACTTAGCACTAAGCTGGGAATATAGTGAATGGAGTTCTCCTATGCTTGCTTTAGGCACCGGGGTATCCTAGACCTCTAGGAAATTGCCGGCCAACAGCTCTACGCCGTACCCGAACATGTAGGTTTACAAAGGACGGACAGAGCTGTCACCACCTGCTGCCTACCTCTTCTAATCCGTGGGGCTACGAGGCAAACGAAGGTAGTTGATAACCTAAGCACCACATTTAAGATATATACTACTACTCTAATCTTAGCTAGAGACTAGAGCACAATATAAATAAAGCGACGAACCAACAAGCACAATAAAGAACTCAGCTTTCTATAACTCAGACTTAAATACTAAGATGAGTATCCCGGATACTTACTAAGGAGCTCACATCCGCCGAGGTACAAGTGGAGGGTCGCCGACACGCTGGGACTCCTCCAGACTCTCCCTCACTCTCTCCCTACTTCTACTCTCATTTGAGGAGGGCTTCGCCTTGACTTGATGCTCTAGCTCGATGATGATCTTCAATGACCGGTATGCAGCTATTTATAGCTTGTAGAGGCGGTTGAGAGTGGACACATGGAAGATGAGGACGAACGGACTCAATCATAGGTCGGGTGACGCGGTGAGGTCAGCCGACGTTGGATCCACTGCCTTGAGTGGTGCACGGCGCAGATGGACTCCTGGAGGCGGTGGGAACACGCACGAGAAGGATGAGGCGGTTTGGCCTCCGGACCCGGTCGGGCGACGTGCCACCGGCACCGATCGGGCCCATCTTCGGCTGAGTGACTGTGTAGTGGGTCCTCATGGCGGTTCCAGGTGGTATAGGTGCATTTGAGTACGTTTAGTTTGCGAGGTGGGCCCATCAATCCATGTGACCTCCCCTTGGACCATTCCCATCTCTTGAATCCAACCGACATGGAATCAGTGGCTAGGATGATCCTAGAGTGTGCTTCTTTGCCCTGGAGGAAAGTGGGCTCCATTGGGCTCCGGGCCAGGCTCGGCCGACTGGGCCAGGTCGGCCGACGTATCTTTTGTGCCCGATTGGCCTCATCTTTTAGCAGTCACTATCTTGTAGGCCATGGAGTCCTACCCAAGGTGACACCACTCCATTTGAGTACGTGTACTTGTGGATGTGGCCCCTTTGATCTATATGCTTCTCTTGAGATCCATTTCAATTATGGGGTTGATCCAGCCTTGGTGCATAGGCAAGGGTTGGTCTAGAGTGACTTTCCTAGCATATATCCAAAGATAGGATCATTTGGCCTCGGTTGGGCATCGGCCGACCTGGCTAGGTCGGGCGACGGCCCACCGAGCCCGTTTCGCCTCAAATTTCACCTGTTGCCTCCTACATGCACATAGTCACCAAAACTAGTTGAATTTGTTAGATATAATCCCTATAGCTATGGTGAATGTATATTTGTATGTCACAGTTGACGGTCTGAGATGTGCATTAATGACCGTCACCAAGCTCCCCCACACTTAGCCTTTACTCGTCCTTGAGTAAAGCTTTAAAGGCTAAGGTGGAAACCATGACTTTAATTGATATGATGCCAGCATATAAATTATTCCAAGTCATACCTGCACTTATGAATTTTGAAGTGTCTACCATGCCATCTTGGGTGGTTGAGGAATAGAAAGGCTCTTGATTCAAATCATCTCAACTCTTCTGTTAAGTAACTTGGGTTTTCGATTCATTTTCAAAAAAACACAACCTTACCTAGCTCCTCAGATCACTCATTGTGTATGATTCCTCACCAAGGCATTTCTTTGCCTCTTTTCACCTACTTCTAAAAGGCTTATATGTAGCTCAAGGTAGGAGTAAAGATAAGGCATACTTGCATCACATATATTGCAAAGTCAAAGAGTGGATCCATGAAGATAACTATCCATACAATCTGATCAAGATGTGCAAGTGTGCGGAACAATGGAATTTATTTTGAGAACATGGCTATATAATTTTTTTCATGATCCTTGGGCTTTCATGTGCCCATATTTTTTCTCTTCTCTCTCTTTTTTTTTGCTTGGACCTACTTGTGTCCATATTTATTTTCTATAGCCCATGTCTCTTTTGAAATAATGCTTGAACAGGAGATCAACACATAAATGGAGTATTTGTTTTGTGGATGGATACAATGCATGTTGCTAACTTTCAATGTAGAAGTTTAGCATGTGTATGTGGAGTGTACGTGATCTTGATCATGAAAGCATGAAGAGAATATTACAAGGGTCACAACAATTTGACAAAGCTCAATGCAATTGCAAGCAGCATTTGTGTATAGGTTTTTGCAATGTTAACATCATATGGCTTTGGTAGGAAGAAGGCAATCACTGAGGAGCTTTGTAAGGCTATTGATTTAAAGTTTACAAGAAAAACATCCCAAGCACTTTATACAGAAAGAGCAAGATTTCTTTCATCACACCATATCTCATTAATCAACCACTTAGATAAACATGTTTTCCTAAAGATATATGCTCACAAGTAACAGGTGCATGAGCAAGGAATAAAGAATATGCAAGCCAATCAAGGATAGACATGTAAACCAAAGGAGCATCAAAGCTTATTTTATCACGAGTTTAATTTTAATGATCATATCAAGATAGGAACGAATTAACTCATGAATCAGAGAGAATGAGGGATAGGGTGCGCAAATCATCACTCTGGACGAAATTGGAGACAAAAGGCAACAGAGGGCCATCGCCGATTTGGTGGAGTCGGCCGACCCCTTCTGGGCTTTTTCCACCTTGATCTTTCTAGTGTAATCTTGTGCGATGTTGTGCAGCCTATCTGTGAGTGGTCTCGAACATGTGTGCATCAAAAAGCACTACAAGAGATGTTAGGATAGGCGACGTTTTATTTATGTCACAAAAACAGTAAATTTCGTCATACTTTGCATTTTGTGACATTCGCGTGACGAAAACCAGTTCGTCGCCTATAGTGTGTCATAAAAGATATAATGTGACGAAAACATATTTTTTCCTCGTAAAATTTATGACGATCCTTATGTCGTCACTAATTTATGACGCTTAGTTTTCGTCACTGTTAAGCCCAAAAATGTCACAAATCCTTACCCGGGATACCTGTGCAGGCGTCACGTAAGACAGAAAACGTCACAAAATGTTCTGTTCGTATGACATGGCGATGATTAGGATCTTACATGGCATATCAATTGTAATGTTTTGATTCATCGCAACCTAGCTCATTTTCAGATCTGAGATCCCATAAACCCATTTTTATAGAAACTGAGTCTAGTCTTTATATAGGCCTAAATAGCTGTAGACTCAAATTTCAGCCAATTCAATACAACACATTGCAGTCCATTCCAAAACAAATTTACATACAACATTTAATTACAAAATCCATTCAGCAATTCACACCAACTCACTGATCCACGTATGAAATATACTATTGATGTCCATGTCAAGACACCAGTATAAGATAGCCAAGTAACAAATTAACAAGTACCCTTGTTGCGAATTAACTTTGTCAAGTCTCACATCCCAATTAACCAAACAAACATCACATTATCTATATGGCAGTAGGAACACAGCTCATCATCTATATGGCAGTAGGAACAGTTATGCAAAGACCTACTCCTTGATGAGGCCACAACAAACGACGAATGAAGGAGCTTGTCTACTCTCCTTGTTGCTTCAACTTTTTGATCTCTTGCAGCATCGCTTCCTCCGAAGCACCCACCTTCATCTGAATACATGGAAATTACCATGGTAAATTGAGCATTGTAACAACAGCCAAAAGTGGTAGCTCTAATCTAGGCATAGTAAAATTGATCATATGCAAGGCCATTTGAGTTGAGAAATCAAGACAAGCTAACTTCATGCAGCTTACCAGATCCATATAATTTTGGTTTTAGAGGGACTTTAGATTACTTACATCTGTGTCATTTTTTTCATGTTTTGGAGCCATATAAAATAAATGGTCCAACAGCCAGCCAGATACAATATGTAAGTACAACATATTAGTTTAGCTAATGTATGTATGGCTAAGCCTATAACATGTTGTTAGTAAAGGTTATTCAATTCAAAAGGATTTCGATGCACCACTGTGCAGGAGCAGAGCATAAGAGTCGATGAGCTTGTGCATGCCTGAGATATCACAATTTTCCATGAACATTAGACAGACAGTAAGAAGATATCTGATAGAGATCATTATGCATATTCTTGACTAATATTGTGTAAATAACAAGCATATACAAAATTACAAACCATTGATATATGCTACAGCAGTACATTGGGTTCTACTAAGCCAGTTTATAATTACTCTCATGAAATTCAGAGCAATACATGATAGTTCAATTTACTGATTGGCAATCACAAATATCGTTGAAGAAAAATGGGCATCACAAAGAGCAGAACTGAATTACCCAAAATCAGCGAGCTGACCGATGGGGCAGCAGACATCAGCGTCCCCCACACAAGAGAGCTCCTTCTCATCCTTGAGTTGTTGCCCCTGGATATACAAAAATGACATAAGAAAAAAAAAATTCATCTAACAATATTTCTGGAATGTTGTTACATGTTTTCCTTGACTGAAACCTAAAGAGTGATTCAAATGTACTCCAGATGGCTCAAACTTTATTACATAATTCCATTACAAACAAGTAACACTATCTATTTGTTAGATATAACCCCTATAGCTATGGTGAATCTATATTTGTATGTCACAGTTGATGGTCTGAGATGTGCATTAATGACCGTCACTTAGCCTTTACTCATCCTCGAGTAAAGCTTTAAAGGCTAAGGTGGAAACCATGACTCCAATTGATATGATACTAGCATATAAATTATTCCAAGACATACCTGCACTTGTGAATTTTGAAGTGTCAACCATGCCATCTTGGGCGGTTGAGGAATAGAAAGGCTCTTGATTCAAATCATCTCAACTCTTTTATTAAGTAACTTGGGTTTTCGATACATTTTCAAAAAAACACAACCTTACCTAGCTCCTCAAATGATTCTCTCAGATCACTCATTGTGTATGATTCCTCACCAAGGCATTTCTTTGCCTCTTTTCACCTACTTCTAAAAGGCTTATATGTAGCTCAAGGTAGGAGTAAAGATAAGACATACTTGCATCACATATATTGCAAAGTCAAAGAGTGGATCCATGAAGATAACTATCCATACAATCTGATCAAGATGTGCATGTGTGCGGAACAATGGAATGATAACTTCTTTTTGTATGATCTCTCTCCTCTTGAATTTATTTTGAGAACATGGCTATATATTTTTTTTCCATGATACTTGGGCTTTCATGTGCCCATATTTTTTCTCTTCTCTCTCTGTTTTTTTTTGCTTGGACCTACTTGTGTCCATATTTGTTTTCTATAGCCCATGTCTCTTTTGAAATAATACTTGAAGAGGAGATCAACACATAAATGGTGTATTTGTTTTGTGGATGGATACAATGCATGTTGCTAACTTTCAATGTAGAAGTTTAGCATGTGTATATGGAGTGTACATGATCTTGATCATGAAAGCATGAAGAGAATCTTACAAGGGTCACAACAATTTGACAAAGCTCAATGCAATAGCAAGCAGCATATGTGTATAGATTTTTGCAATGTTAACATCATATGGCTTTGGTAGGAAGAAGGCAATCACTGAGGAGCTTTGTAAAGCTATTGATTTAAAGTTTACAAGAAAAACATCCCAAGCACTTTATACAAAAAGAGCGAGATTTCTTTCATCACACCATATCTCATTAATCAACCACTTAGATGAACATGTTTTCCTAAAGATATATGCTCACAAGTAATAGGTGCATGTGCAAGGAATAAAGAATATGCAAGCCAATCAAGGATAGACATGTAAACCAAAGGTGCATCAAAGCTTATTTTATCATGAGTTTAATTTTAATGATCATATCAAGATAGGAACGAATTAACTCATGAATCAGAGAGGATGAGGGATAGGGTGCGCAAACCATCGCTCTGGACGAAATTGGAGACGAAAGGCACCAGAGGGCCGTCAGCCGATCTGGTGGAGTCGGCCGACCCCTTCTGGGCTTTTTTCACCTTGATCTTTCTTGTGTAGTCTCATGCGATGTTGTGCAGCCTGTCTGTGGGTGGTCTCGAACATGTGTGCATCAAAAAGCTTGAGAGACCACCACACTTGATCTTGTACCTGCATTTATTAATATATGGTGGAAATATAACAATGGCCCTTTGGTCCTAAAGACCAAGAGCCTTTATTGGAACTCAAATATATTTTTTTTAGTGTGCAAGAACTAACACCAGCTCTAAACCGAAATAAGATTTGGCTCAAAAAGGAATTTACTTGGGATACTCACATACCTCCCCCACACTTGAAGTTTGCAGTGGAAAGCAGCATAACTCAAGTGTGTGGAGTTCAAGCTTCTTTTGTAATCTTTCCCAAACCAAGACTTACCAAGGTTTTTGTAGCTGATGTAGCTCCATGTTCTTAAGCATCACCTATCCATCGTTCTTCTTAATCTCTACCTGAAATGGTTAGTGACCAAAAGTACCTGAAGGAAAGATTATACTAAAAACATGTTCTTGCTTTTTATTTGAAGGGAAATAAATGATAATCCGGGCCATCTCCCGGCAGTGCTTTGTTTATGGTCTAAAGCTAGACCATGAGGAATCCTCACATTGCAGCTATCCTTGGTGATGTAGTTTCCAAGCTCATCGCCAGTTGTTGATGTGTCATTGAAGCTTTAGCTGCAAGGTTAGTGCCACAAATGCAACCACGAATTTTGCAATGTTTATGATAAACAAATGCATCTACAACCAACGTTCTAAACATTTTAGAATTGAGGACCTCAAGGTGATTGTAATCCTTGTATGAGATTGTCGCACAAGGTGTGGTAAACTCTGGAGATTTGTTAAATGAGCATTCTTGTGGGATTTCGAATGAAAAGGTTTCATGCTCATTTATAGAATCCTTTTGCTCGGACTCCAGAGCCAACGCTTTCGCTCAAGCGAGGGTGATGGAAATTGTTCGTGCTCATAGAGATGAGAATTCAGGGTGAATGGTGACATGAACATGACCTTCTCAAGTGAGCTATGCTTGGGAGGAGGCTTTGCCTTTGGAATTTCTAGACAGGAGATAAGAGTGGCAAAAGCAGCTTTCCCAAGCGTGTTATATAGGCTCCCATGAGATACTTCTCCTTGGAGAAGCCTTTCTAGCGGATATCCTAGTAATAGATCAAAATTGAGGGTATTAAAGATGTAAAAAATCTAAATTGACCTTGATTTTGTCCAGCGTGATTGTCACGGCACTAGTGATCCCCCGACATTGAATGATGTGTCCAAAGGGACAAATTTTAAGGAGCTTTGTCGGATGGCCTTAGTGGAACATTTCCTAACAGATTATGTGTAATGTGCCATGACATGATGTTGACCTCCATACTGGGGTTGAAATGGGTTTCTACGACGTTTCCCCTTATATAACATGGAAGGATTATGGAAGGTGAACTATTCCAAATTGCTTCTGAAAAGTGCCACACTCCATCCAACCATTCCTCCTTTATGTTTTTCACGAGAATTGCTTCGTGGGGAGGATTGGGAGGATGAGAAAGAGGGGTGGCGTAGCCTTCTTGTGCCTTGAGGTGTTTCCATGATTTTCAAAGAGATCATCCTCGAAGTAAAAAGGTAATCCGAAAGGCTGAGTTTCCTCTGCCTTAACGGATGGTGTCTCAGGAGTTGGATCTGGGCTGGGCAAGTCTACGGGTAAGATAGAATCTAGTTGAAGGTCTTCTTGCTCAGTTCCATCCATAGCAGCGAGAGAGTGCTCTCGAATCTTCTCCAGGACCTCTCTCGCTCTAGCCGGTGTTACATGTAAGAATGATCCTCCGGCGGCTATATCAACAAATCGGGCAGCCTTGAAATCCTAGAATCGTTCTTATGCTGCCACGATCATGTCCTTCTCTTTTTGTTGGAAGTTAGTAATTTCCTTCCGAAGGGCACAGATCCAATGAACGGGGAAGTACTCCAGACAGAACTTTGTCTTGTAACTTTTCCCATTCACCGTTTGTTAGCCCAACGGTATGGTCATACCACTTCCTTGCCCTCTCTTTGAGAGAGAATAGAAAGAGCTTCCATCTAATCGTTGCTTGTGTCATGTCTGATATGATCAGACACGAGCATAGCAACTCAAATTTGTGCAGGTGATGGTATGGATTTTCATCACGTCCTGAGAAGGATGTCTCCTGGACCATAGCTATGAAAGTAGGGCGAAGCTCATAGCTATTTATTTGTATAGGATTTGACGAGGGGTGCGGCTCCAATAATTCACCCTTTGGAGCAGAGAACTCATGGATTTGGGTGGAGTCCATGGGTAAAATAATAAAATAAAAGAAAATAAAAATAAAAGATAAACAGGCAACCATAGTTCTTAGACAACACAGCTATCGTTCCCCGGCAATGGCGCAAGAAAGCTTGTTAGTATTTCTTACGATCACAGATAAATCCGCAAGCGCACGGATACCGTTGTAGCTTTCACCCGGAAGTATTCAGGGTATCGAATCCACAGGGAACGAGAGGGCACTGTCTAATCACTAAAGTTGACCGGATCGATCGAGTTTATATGAAGGCTGGGTAGAGAGGATAACTTAGCACTAAGCTGGGAATATAGCGAAGGGAGTTCTCCTATGCTTGCTTTGGGCACCGGGGTATCCTAGACCTCTAGGAAATTACAGGCCAACTGCTCTACGCCGTACCCGAACGTGGAGGATTACAAAGGACGGACAGGGCTGTCACCACCTGCCGCCTACCTCTTCTAATCCGTGGGGCTACGAGGCAAACGAAGGTAGTCGATAACCTAAGCACCACGCTTAAGATATATACTACTACTCTAATCTTAGCTAGAGACTAGAGCACTCTATAAATAAAGCGATGAACCCACAAGCACAATGAAGAACTCATCTTTCTATAACTCAGATTTAAATACTAAGATGAGTATCCCGGATACTTACTAAGGAGCTCGCATCCGCCGAGGTACAAGTGGAGGGTCGCCGACACGCCGGGACTCCTCCAGACTCTCCCTCACTCTCTCCCTACTTCTACTCTCATTTGAGGAGGGCTTCGCCTTGACTTGACGCTCTAGCTCGATGATGATCTTCAATGACCGGTATGCAGCTATTTATAGCTTGTAGAGGCGGTTGGGAGTGGACACGTGGAAGATGAGGACGAACGGACTCAGTCATAGGTCGGGCGACGTTGGATCCACTGCCTTGAGTGGTGCACGGCGCAGATGGTCTCCTGGAGGCGGTGGGAACGCGCATGAGAAGGATGAGGCGGTTTGGCCTCTGGACCGGGTTGGGCGATGGGGCCAGGTCGGGCGACGTGCCACCGGCACCGATCGGGCCCATCTTCGGCTGTATAGGTGCATTTGAGTACATTTAGTTTGTGAGGTGGGCCCTTCAATCCATATGACCTCCCCTTGGACCATTCCCATCTCTTGGATCCAACCGACATGGAATCAGTGGCTAGGATGATCCTAGAGTGTGCTTCTTTGCCCTGGAGGAAAGTGGGCCCCATTGGGCTCCGGGCCAGGTCAGCCGACGTATCTTTTGTGCCTGATTGGCCTCATCTTTTACCAGCCACTATCTTGTAGGTCCTGGAGTCCTATCCAAGGTGACACCACTCCATTTGAGTACGTGTACTTATGGATGTGGCCCCTTTGATCTATGTGCTTCTCTTGAGATCCATTTCACTTATGGGGTTGATCCAGCCTTGGTGCATAGGCAAGGGTTGGTCTAGAGTGGCTTTCCTAGCATATATCCAAAGATAGGATCATTTGGCCTCGGTTGGGCGTTGGCCGACCTGGCTAGATCGGGCGACAGCCCACCGAGCCCGTTTCACCTCAAATTTCACCTGTTGCCTCCTGCATGCACATAGTCACCAAAACTAGTTGAATTTGTTAGATATAATCCCTATAGCTATGGTGAATGTATGTTTGTATGTCACAGTTGACGGTCTGAGATGTGCATTAATGACCGTCGACACATGCGAATGCAAAGTACTGTCCTAAATGTAAATACTCTAGGTGCCTGGAGGTAGATTCTGGTGATTGTCATAAGAGGAAGCTCGAAATCCCCATGAAAATCCTACGGTACCTTCCGTTCATACCGAGGATCCAACATCTTGACATGATCGAGGAATCCACGAAACAGATGACATGGCACAAAGAAGGCAAATGATACCGTCCTGAGAATATACATCCAGCCGATGCTGAAGCATGGAGACATTTTGATGGGTATCATCGTGAGAAAGCTTTGGAGGCTCGTAATGTATGTGTTGCGCTGGAAACAGATGGGTTCAATCCTTATGAAATGACGGCTGCCCCATACACTTGTTGTCCCGTGTTCGTTATCCCCCTCAATCTCCCGCCTGGTGTCATCTTTCAACGACAGAACATATTCTTGTCATTGATAATTCCTAGATACCTGGGGGATAATATGAGTGTGTACATGGATCCATTGATTGATGATTTGCTCCATGCTTGGGAGGAAGGGGTATGGACATATGACTGAGCTACAAAGACAAACTTCAAAATGCGAGTGTGGTACATGTACTCCTTGCATGACTTGCCGGCGTATGGGCTATTCTGCGGCTGGTGTGTCCACGGGAAGTTCCCATGCCCAGTATGCAAGGCAGCTCTAAAGTTCATCTAGTTGACTAAGGGTGGCAAGTATTCTTCGTTCGACAAACACTGACAATTCCTCCCTATTGACCACCCATTCAGACAAGACATCAAGAACTTTACAAAAGGTGTCGTGGTTCAAGACCCCCCACTGCAGATGTTGACAGGTGCCGCGGTTCGTGCGCAGTTAGACGCGCTCAAGGTCAACAAAGAAGGTGGTGGTTTTATGGGATAAGGTGAGGAACATGCATGGACTCAGAAGTCGGGATTGTGGAGGCTCCCCTACATGAATGACCTTCTTCTTCCACATAACATTGATATGATGCACACTAAAATGAATGTCACCGAGGGACTCTAGGTACAGTCATGGACATTTTTGATAAGACAAAGGACAACGTTAAAGCTAGAGTGGATCAAGCTAGGTTATGCAATAGACCAAAGCTCGACATCCCGTCTTCCAAAGACGGCAAGAAATGGAGAAAGCCTCCAGCCGAATTTTTCCTAAAGAAGCACGAAAAGAGGGAACTACTAGAATGGTTCCAAACTTTAATGTTCCTTGATGGGTATGCAGTGGATCGTAGGAGGGGGTGAACTTAGCTACTATGTGATTCAATGGGCTCAAGAGTCATGACTACCACATATGAATTGAGCGGCTTCTTCCAGTGATGGTTCGAGGCTATCTCCCTGACCATGTGTAGCTAGTTTTGGCAGAGTTAAAGCAATTTCTTCTGCATCCTTTGTGCTAAGGAGTTATCTCGGACTGTGGTCACTGAAATGGAAAAATTTGCTCTTGTGTTGCTTTGTAAGTTGGAGAAGATCTTTCCACCCGGCTTTTTCAATCCGATGCAGCATATGATTTTGCACCTCCCGTATGAGGCATGAATGGGGGGCCTGTGCAGGGCCATTGGTGCTATTCAATTGAGAGACAACAAAAGGTTCTTCGAACCAAATGTAAAAATATGCAAAATTGAAGCTTCCATTGCAGAGGTGTACTATACTGAGGAGGTGTCAAACTTCACAACAAAATATTATGCTGATACCCTTCCTGACGTGCATAATCCACCCCCTCGTTACAATGCCAACGAAAATGAATCGACCCTCAGCCTCTTCAGAGGGCAACTCGGAAGTGCAAGTGTTGCGACTCGTAAGACCTTGCAACATGAAGAGTTGCGCAGCATCCTGATGTATGTGTTGACCAACCTTTCCGAAGTGGAAATTTACATTCAGTAAGTTCTCAACAAACTAGTTCTCGATTATGGTCACTATTCTGCATCCAACCCCCCTTGATCTTCTTCTCGTTTGTACAGAGAATTTATTCATCAATTCTGGCGAGAAATAGGGCAGCGACCCTGCAACAAGTTGATATCATTCTTAAAAAAGGTGCGAGACGTGGATCGCCTGATTTCATTTCTTGGTTCAAACAAAATGTACGATCATTATGGAGCTCGTACTTTTTGTGACATTACAAGTTCCTACTTGTGAATAATATAATGAACTATCATGCTTCTACTTGTAGGGCCAAAACGACGTGTGTATGAGTCCCGATTTGAGACAGGTTGCCAATGGTTGTGCCTATAGGATCATGTCATACTCCAGCTATGACGTGAATGGATATCGCTTTCACACAAAAAGCCACGAGCAGAGTCGGCCCAATCGAAGAACGACAAATACCGAAGTTTGTGTGATAGCCCAAGATGGGGTCGAGTATTATGGAATAATTGAAGAAATATATGAACTAACATTTCATGGTTGCAAACCTCTTAAGCCTGTCATATTCAAATGCCATTGGTTTGATCCTAACGAAATGAGATGGACCCCTAATCTTGGACTAGTCGAAATTTGACAGTCATCCGTCTATCTAGGAGACGATGCCTATCTTGTGGCTCAACAAGTGACACAAGTTTATTACCTCTCATGCCCGTGCAAAACCAACGAACGTCTAAAGGGTGGGACATTGTGTACAAGGTATCTCCACATGACAAACTACCTGTCCCAAACACTGAAGATTACCACATAGACCCAAACACATATGAGAGAGAGTTCTTTCAAGAAGATGGGCTACAAGGGCGTTTTGAGATAGACTTAACCGGAGCGATCGGAATGGATGTAGACGATGATGAAATGGTTGAAGACGAGGGTGCTGGAGATGAGGTTCATAATGCGAAGGACTTAGAATTACTCGAGCGATTAAAATTAGGGCTTGATGACGATGATACTTTGGAGCACGGGCCTGATTATGATCTCGACATGCATGATAGTGATGATGAGAATTATGATCCAGCTAATCCCGATCAAGATGATTATTTCTAATACATGTATGATTCGTACTAATAGAACTATTTTTGTAATATCATGTTACTTTCTAATTATGTCTTGTTTATTTTGCTTCTCTTTCTAATTATGTACTAATTGGTTTACTGTTTTTAATTGCAGGTGATTGAACAAAGATGGTGGGCGGCGCAATTCAATGAAAATGCGTGTGTGTTTTCAGAAGAATGATGCTAGGTTCCAATGAAGCATCGGGGTCCGTCCCTTTGGGTCGAGGGAAGGGTGGCCCCAAGGATCGACGGAAAGGTCGAGCGAATCGGCCTATAGAGCCGCCTTCGCCAGAGGAGGAGGAGGAGGAGGAGCAGCAGCAGCAGCTGCTGCTGCAGGAGGACGAATGCATACCTTCCGCAGAGACGTCGGGTGCTGAGGAAGAGGAGGAGGAGGAGGGGTAGGAGGAGGAGGAGGAGGAGGAGGACATGACAGGGTCTACACCGGCTGTATGGTTGCGAGGTCCCTCGAGACATCCGGACAGGCCGATACCTCTTGCCGGACACCCAATGATTCAACCCTCTGGGCCAGCGTAAGTAACTTTAGATTTTATCAATACTTTTTCATTTCATAACTTGATAATCACAATAGAAACTAATATTTTATATTAATCACTTTTGGCAGGAGTTGGAGAGTACTCGTTGGAGGTGCTCACAATCGCAAGGTCAATGACATCCTGGGTCTTCTGTGCAGGGAGCACTTCCCATGCCAGGTCCACATTCATGGAAGGTACGAGCCGGCCTGGACGTGGGAGCACTACATCGTCGCCCCCGTTCATCTCGATCGGGAAAACAGGTGCTTCACCAACAAGGCGGAGCGGGTGACGGCCGAGCTGTACATCGCATTCATTGGAAATTTTTGTAATAATGATTGTATACATCATGTTTATATACAGGATTTCTACAGGTGTGCGGATGGATACGAGGAATGGGCGGCCATTGTGGCTCACAATCGATGCGTTAAGCTGGTGAAGGACATGCACTACGAGGTGCAAGTCCATTGTGGCTCACAAACTACGACGCTTTGTTCCTTGGCCAGAAGATGAAAAAAGAAGCTGCAAGAAATTTGAAGCTGACCCAGGAGCAATACTTGCAGGTAAATTCAGATTTATTTTCAGATTAAGTACATTGCTTGATTTGTCCTTCTTACATGTCAATCACTTGATCACGTGTAGGTGCCTGTGTGGTGGTGCCGTAATGATTCAACATGCTGGGAATGCATAGTGGACAAGTGGTTCACACCCAAGTGGGAGGAGAAGCACAATGCTGGCCGAGGACGGCGTTTGCTGATGCCAGGTCCAGCACACCATCAAGGCAGCCTTAGCAATGACAAATATAGAGCTTGATGGGTATATGGATTCATTTCTTTATTTTAAAGCTCAATTATGCATAATTTGTAATCAACTTGCTTTTTTTCGCAGTCGACGGCACATGAAGGCGCTTAGTGCTCCCAGTTCATGGGATGGGCTATGGCCCACAAGGGCAAGGCGTCTGAGGTCACCTACAACCCGGATGACCCACCCTCGATGTACAGCAATCCCTTCGTCCACACCCGCATCAATGAGTACACAGAGGCGGGAAGGTAGGTCCATGGGCCATAGTGGGATCCGAGCACCCATGACCTTGATGGAGAGGTCATCATGAGGGTGGGAGGGGGCAAAAAGCATGGCCGATACTATATGGGTGACGGCACTCTAGACACGGCCAGTACTCCGACTCTCGCCCAGATTCGATCGAGGAGCACGACCAGTTGCCCGCCCATACCCCCACGGCTACCATAGGCATAGCTCCAAGTGCAGGAACTTTAGGTTATTTCTGATTTATTCATCATCCATTCAATTTCTACATATGTTTGCTTCGCATTGTAACAATGAGATGAAAAATTGTAGGCCCAACTGGCAGCGCAAGAGGTAGCAGATGGAGACGGCGAGGCAACAGGCCGAAGTTCAGTGGCAGATGACCCAAATGTACAACTACATTCAATCTCTTTCAGTTCATATGGGTCATCCCATAATTGCACCACCGATGCAAATGATGTTCACACCGGCCCCGGCTCCTGCAACTCCTCATGTGAGACACTTGACAACCTTGTAGATTCATTTGAAGTATTAGAGACTTAGAGAACTTAGAGACTTAGAGTCATTTTGAGACTACAACGAACTTTTGAATGTTTTAGATTATGACTTAGAGAACTTGATTCAGGTCTAACTTGTAATATATTCTCCTTTCTGCAGAATCAATCAGCGGCGGCATCGAATATGCCTGACGTGTCACTGGACATCTCACCGACGTTACAGCCACAACAGTTGTTCGCACCTCCATTTGACCCAGCACAGTTCGTTCCCCCACCTCAGTGATAAACTTTACTTGGTTTGTATTTGTGAACTTGTGGTAATGGTGAGTGTCTGAACTTGTCGTACTTCACTTGTGAACTTGTGGTACTTAAATGTGAACTTGTGGTACTTAAATATGAACTTGTGGTTCTTGTGATGTTTGTTGTGATATATCAAGTTCCTGTGATGTTTGTGGTGATATATGTATGATAATTGTGATGTTTGTTTGAGTGGGGCAATTTATACGTGAAAAAACAATAAAAACAGAAAATTTTGGGTCACTTTGCCATGTGCCAGGACCCTAGCACACGGCAAAGTGACCATTTTTACCAATTCTGTGGACCCTTTGCCGTGTGCTAAAGTGGGCACACGGCAAAGATACCAAGCTTTGTCGTGTGCCATGCGTGCAGCACACGGCAAAGCTGCCATATTTGCCGTGTGCCACACCAGAGGCACACGACGAAGGTTAAACCTTTGACGTGTGCCTTCATGAGGGCACACGGCAACGGTTCAAACTTTGCCATGTGCACCAACTAGGACTAAATGTCCTAGCCTTTAGTCCCAGGTAGGCACCCAAGACTAAAATGAAACCTTTAATCCTGGATAGTGTTACCACTCAGAACCGATGTCTTTCTTCAAAAATAAAAAGCTGGTCTACTCTAGCTTCTTCAAAAGCGCTTAGCGCTTCTCCAAAATCTCCGGCCAGATTCAGAAGATCTCGAATCAGTCATGAATCATACAAATCAAACTAAAATCCTACAAATCGAGCACAAATTTGATGAGCTGCTCCGGCCGACCGCCGCCGGCCCGACCTGGCCATGTCCACTCGCGCTGCTCTAACCGTGCACGCACCCAGGCGCCACTCTCCGTCCTCCCTCCGCCACAAGGCCGCCAGCCCCCCAGCTCACCGGCCTTGAAGGTGAGGGAGAGGAAGAGAGATGAGGGAGTGGATGAGAGACAGAAGATAAGGAGAGAGGTGAGTGAGAGGGATATAAAAAGATAAGATGGAGAGATGAAGGGGGAGAGAGACGTCGGTCCATGACTTAACATATCTATGTACTGGACGGTGCCACCTTTTGTCCCAACCGCTGGTTTTCACTGAGACTAAAATTGATCCTATAGTCCTGGTGGATGCTACCACCCGAGATTAAAGATTGTCCCTCTCATTAGTCCCGGTTGGTGTCTTCACCCGGGAATAATAGGGATCCTTTAGTCCTAGGTGGAGCGACCAACCAGGACTAAAGACCTCCTTTGGCTACTAGCTGTTGGACCCGGGACTAATTCATCTATTAGTCCTAGGCCCAAAGACGGCCAGGACTAATGTTGTGGACCGAGAGCCATTTTTCTACTAGTGATTGTTGCTGAGTAATTAGCATTAGATTTTTTTTTTGAACCGGAAACAGGCAGGCGTTCTGCCATTTCATATATTGATAGAGTAAACGAGCAAAGTTTACAAAAAACAACGGCCTAAGCCAACAGAAAAAAGAACCAAAAAGCTTATATGCAAATAGCTACAGAGTGGGGGGCCGGACAACTCTCATGGACACCGCGCTCCAGCAAGGCCCCATGCTCTGATCTCATCTTTGATTTTTCCCAATACGCTTTGGATGGAACACTCTTTTGTTCGGAAGATTCTCACATTCCATTCTTTCCAAATCTCCCAAGAGACAAGCAACAAGAGCGATCTTGTAGTTTTCTGCGTCAGGCTCCCTACAGTGCTTGCGAGCTCCCACCATTGTGGTACATTGTTGCAAGTGTTCCATGCTTCGGTATCAAAAATAGAGGCTGCCAGCCACTTTCCTAACTCATGCCACACCCGTTTTGTTTAGGCACCGTGCCCGTAGATGAATGGCCGACTCATCCATGTGCCTGCAGAGGGGGCACTTTCGCTGGTTCAGCCAGTCGTGTCATGCTAGGCGATCAGCTGTCCATAGTCGATCCTAATAAGTGAGCCACCCGAAGAATTTGCACTTTGGCAGTGCCCAGACCTTCCATACAAGGTTGTTTAGTTTGGTGTGTGCTGCCCCAAAGAACTGTGCTGTGTAGGCCGATTTTGTGAAGTATTCCCCAGTTGCGTTTTGCGTTGTAATTAGCATTAGATAGAGAAGGTGAGAGGCCATGGCGCGCGGGGAGCTGGTGGTAAGCAGGCAGCGGCCGGCCATGCAAATGATGAGTTTCCCGTCCTATCCATGGAGCGGCTTGCCAAAACGTTGGATATATACTTGATTACAGAGCTCTAGCCTATCTGATTCTGCTAGACTGAACCAAAGAAAACAGGGTATCATAACAGATAGCGCTGCTTTTGGATTCCATTACCGCTAGAGATAGTTTGTGGGGCTCAAACAAACAGCATATATTAGTTCCAGCTTCCAGCCCATTTGAACTCCACGCGTTACTCATGAAACACGCATCCCCAACCGACTAAAGCTACGGAAATATAATGGTACTCCTATGGAACCTCATGTGGTCGTGATTGGGTTGGTTGGCTATCCAGATAAGCTCATCACTCGTGATGATGAAGCTTGGCCATGATATGCAAGCCGAGGATCCCAATTCCCAATGCCTCTCAATCCTATAATTGCATCATATAGTAAATGAGTACTGACCATGGATTTGTGGCTAGCTGTAGCATCCACGCGGGAGCCTATAGCTAGCTTGAGGTTAGAGATTTATAGGAGGTGTGAGTAGGAGAGAGGACAGGACACAAAGTTGGATTGGATATGAGCAATAATTGATTGTACATTAAGATTGATCAACCGGTTCAATTAAAGCTGAATTGACAGACAAATAATGTTAGAGAGAGCAGGTTTTTGGTTGCTCGACGGTGGCTGAATGTCATAATGTGTCCTTTTAGATAAATGATTTAAAATGAAAGTGAAGGTTGCTGCAGACTTTAGGTATATGCTTACACGAAAGTAAATGAGCATGCAGGCGTACTTGGAAACAGTGTCTTTAGTTCCACTTGCGAACTGGCGTTTTTCAAACTAGGACTACGTATCCAGGACTAATGCTTTGGGGCATTATAATTAATGCCGGAACTTCTCCATCCAGGATTAATGAAATTTTTTTGTAATAAAAAAGAAATCCACGAGCTCGAGCCCGCTCGCACCAACTCACCTGCCGGCTCCTATAGGGCCCCCAGCTTCTCCAAATCCACCACTTTAGTTTCTCCAAGCTTTTGCAGAACAAATCATTCACAAGAACAAATCATTCATAAAATCATTCACAATCACAAACTCATCCACCACTAATTCCAAATCCATCCCACACCCACATCCATCTTCAGAAAAGATAGGAAAAAAGATTTGTGGCAATGTTTCGTGGCATTATATGGAATAATTATAAAGTGATATGTATTTGTTTTTGAAAAAAAATACTTTATTCTATTTTGTCTTATATTTGATTATGCATGCTCAATGGCTTTGTGGTAATATTTTGTTCATATACTTCATGATTCCATATATACTGGTATAATTTGTTTCAGAATAGATTATTTGAAAATCCACCGAAAATGAGGTCCTACATGTAGGTCTATGGCCGTCACTATGAATGCAAAGAGTGTGAACAAATGCTTTGTGACATATATAGATTTACTTTACGTTACTTGTGAGGTCTGCCTAGTGAGTGTAGCATACGAATCCAAAGCGTAGAATAGGTTTTGCATGGAACATTCATTGCTTGTGGAACCGCATCCTCTTGTTAAGGATCATATCTTTCTAAATGGAAATGTTTACTGTAGGTACCTTCTATGAGACAAAAATGGCTACATTGGCTGGTACCAATGCGGTGCATGGTCATTAGTTACAATAATAACAAGAACTGTCAAACCTTAACTGTAAAAACAAAAAAAAAGAACTGTCAAACCTTAACTAGAGGTACCAATTTGGCTGGTACCAATGCGGTGCATGGTCATTAGTCCAATTTTTTCATGTAAAAACAAAAAAAGAACTGTCAAACCTTAACTGAACATCCAATTTTTTTTCTCAAGATCATAGTTTTGTCTAGCTCCTAATTTTCACATCACCATACCCGAAATAACTTGGCATGATCAAAATTTCTCCTTGACGCCGTTTTATTTGGTCGTCTGCATATTGACAGGCGTGTTTTATCTTAGTGAGAACAAGTAATGAGGTATACAAGGCCTTTTCAGAAACTATTTCGATGGTATATGTGTTCATTTCACACAAACATGACTTCACTGCAAAGAATTAGTTGGTGAGCTGGCAATAATGTAATTAAGGTCTCTAGCCCATGCTTCCATTTGTTACATCTGTCGGCATTGGAGTTGCTTGCTGCCATACCATGATTTTGTGTTTGTCCAGATGTCTCCTATCCTTAACGCACTACCGGAATCGTGTTCTTTGCCGTGTGGCTTTGCCGTGTGCTAGGGGCACACGGCAAAGAGCCTTTTGCACACAGCAAAGGCTTTGCCGTGTGCCACCCACGGCAAAGAGCACACGGCAAAGATTGGCCGGCAAAGGGCTCTTTGCCGTGGGCCTCCACACGGGCACACGGCAAAGGTTTGCCGTGTGTCCAATTAGGCTCACGGCAAAATATTTTGTACCTGACGGACGTGGGACGGTGTAAGGCCCCTTTGCCGTGTGCCTGACGGCGTGGCACACGGCAAAGAGTGGAGCTTTGCCGTGTGCCACGGCCATTGCACACGTCAAACAATACTTCTTTGCCGTGTGCAATGGCCATGGCACACGGCAAAGCTCCACTCTTTGCCGTGTGCCATGGCCACTGCACACGGCAAAGGGGCCTTCCCCCCTATTTTTTTTCTATTTTTTGGTTAATGAGACCCCAAATACAAATCACAGGCATATATAATTCACAATAAGCATCACAGGCAGCTTATAATTCACAATAACCATCACAGGTAGTTTATATAGTCAAATAATCCACATATGCAAATAAACTCAAGAATCATTCATCCACAACCACTAGTAGTCCATACAAGCCCATACAAATCCATAGAAGTCCATACAAGTCCATACAAGCCGATAAAAGGTCCATACAAATCCATATAGGTCGATACAAGGGCGCAAGTCCAAAGAACTCACAGAGACGGCGGTGGGCGCGGCGGCGGCAGCCAGGTGGGCGAGCCGTGAGGGTGCTGCGGGTAGGGCGAGCTCTGAGGAGGCTGCGGCCACTGCTGGTACGACGTGGTGGGAGGCAGCTGCGGGAAGTGCCCGAACCGTATCCACTGAGGCGGCTGAGGTGGCGACATGTCTGGTGCGATGGGCCCATCATTCGACGCCGCCGACTGATTCTGCATAAAAGATAAAGCATTCGAACAAAAAGCATTCTAAGTGAATAGTTTCAAGTCACTAAGTTTGTTTCTAAGTCATTCTAAGTCATCTAACTTGTTTCTAAGTCATTCTAAGTCACTAAGCTTCTTTCTAAATCATTCTAAGTTCTAAGTCATTATGAGAAATGAAACTTCAAAAGTTGACAAGTGACTCACAGGAGTAACATCTGCAGGAGGTGGTGGAGCGAATAGCGTTGATGGCGGCGCTTGACCTAACGACGCCCCAATACTCTGCAAGTACTGAGCCATTTGATTCAGTCTCATCCGGTCAGCCTCCTGCTGCTGCAGAAAGTCTGCCTTCAACTTCTCCTCCCGTGCCCTTAGCTCTTGGTCCATCCGGGCCTGCCACCTCCGCTCCATCTCCTCCTCCCGTGCTTTCATCTCTTGCTCCATTCGGGCCTGCAATATTTCATGCCAATGTTACCATACAAAACATATTTAAGCAAATCAATTAACAACAGTTACAACAGAAATTACCTGGAGTGCGTCCATCTGGGCCTGTGCAGCGGTCGGCCGTGGGCGTATGGGCGGGGCTGAGCTCGTGCTCCTGGCTTTAATCTGAGAGAGAGTGGGAGTACTGGCCGTGTCGAGTGTACTGTCGGCCATCCAGTACCAGCCATGCTTCTTGCCTCCTCCCACCCTCATGATCACTTCTCCATCAAGCTCAGCGGTGGTCGGATCAAAATCCGGCCCATGGACCTCCCTTGCCATCGATGAGTACTCACTGATGCGGCTGTGGACGGTTGGATTGCTGT
>CM014272.1:16970917-17060354 GCA_004135705.1 Alloteropsis semialata
CGGCGCGCGGCTCTGCTCTGTGTGTGTGGGTGTGCGTGAGTGGCGTGTGTGTGGCGCGGGGCGGCAGGCTGACAGAATATACCGGCTCTTTGCCGTGTGCCCCCCCCGATCTGGCCCACGGCAAAGGTTGTTTTCCTTTTTTTTCCATTCTCCTGATCTTTTCTTTTTGCTTTGCCGTGTGCCCCTCTGATATGGCACACGGCAAAGGACTTTTTTTTTTCTTTTTGCTTTACTATTTTATTGTGCTGTGTTTTTTTATATTTTATGATTGATGGTTCTTGAAAATAGCTTGTCAAGATGATTTATGATTATTGTGACAAACAAATCCGTTATTTCATGTGATTATTTCTCAAATTCAATTCCCGTAACGTGTTATACCAAATTTGTGTTCCATATTTATTTGAAACTATGTACGCAAATTCACTCATCAGTGCATATTTGTTGCTTTTAACAAAAAATAACTTGTAAAAATCAATCAACAACATGATTTGATGCTATATTTCCGTTATTTCATGCGATTATAACTAAAATTCAAATTCTGTAGCGTGTTATACTAAATTTTTTCGTGAAATATTTGAAAATATCTACGCAAATTCAATCATAAGATCATATTTGATGCTTTTAAACAAAAATATTGTATTATTTCATGCAGTTATAGCTCACTTACAATGTATTTCATGCAGTTAGAGAAAAGTTGCAAAAAAAATAGAATTATCAAACGTGTCCAAAAAATAACCAAAATTTGGTATGAAACAATTTATGTAGCCTACTGCATATACAAAAAGTTTTGAAGTGAAAACCCAATTCAACTGCACTTATGCCTCGCAATATGAACAACTCCTTCTCAACTCTATGAAACTTCTACGGAGATGTTTGGATTTGTAAGCAGGGTACGTGACAACTTGTGCGAAATATGCTCATCTTTTTACCGTAGCCTCCAGACATGAAATCATGATATCAGTACAAATCTTATGATTTTCGGACTTCGTTTCATTTTTATATAATTTTAGAACGATTTGGCCACAATCCCGTGCTCATGTTTCGTGAAGAATATGTTCGAAATTTTATTCTATTCCCTGGATACGACCTCGGATTAGACTAATTAACGTGAATATTATTTTTCAATTCATTATATTCCATTATTCGACACATTTGCAGTTCAAATTTTTCTTTTTCCCAATAAATCCCTTCACCGAAATAAAGTAACTAAATATAGCAAAAAGATCATGAAATGTACCAAATCTTAACATGGGGTACCACGTAAGGTATGTGGACAGCAGAAAAAGTTTGGGAGGCAAAAGTTGAAAAAAAATTTACTTTGCCGAGTGCCTACAAAAGGCACACGGCAAAGGGATTATACACACGGCAAAATTTACCCTTTGCCGTGTGTCCTTCGTGGGGCACACGGCAAAGAGGGCCGTCAGGTGGCCATGTAGGACGACGTCACCTTTGCCATGTGCCGGGCGTCAGGCACACGGCAAAGCTGGGGTTTTGCCGTGTGTCCCAAGTTTGCCGAGAGCTGGCCCGCGAGGCTCACGGCAAAGGGCCCTGTTGCCGTGAGTTGAGTCTTTGCCGTGAGCCTTTGGGCCGGCACACGGCAAAGAGGTCCTTTGCCGTGTGCCCGCGTTTTGGCTCACGGCAAAGGTGCCGGCACACGGCAGCGCGTCGATTTCCGGTAGTGATGTATTTAATTATTTTATTGAGTAGCATCCATACCGGAGCCCACAACATGGACTAGTTATTTATATAGGTGCGTATTCTGTGTTGAAGGATAAAAAAGGCAGGTGTAGTAATAAATACTAGCTTAATTTGTATATAAATGTATTTGATTGGAGATCATTGGGGATCTTGCTTGGTGATCAAGGTATATATATATGGGCATCTCCAACAGCAGCCGATATATATAGATAGATGACTAGGATCGTCAGACTTGTCACAGAGTGAAGAAAACGCGTAAAACCCAAGTCTCTAGCGACTCTATGATCGCTAGCTCGCTGTACAAATCAAGGATGTGATCCTAGCTTCAGCGTCCCGCGATGAATATAATCAGGCTAAGAAAAGGATAAAAATACAACACAAATCGGCCCTATGCATTTTTGGGGAATCTGTTGTTTGTCCTCGGTATCTACATGGATGCAGAACAGCTACCTGATCTTTTAGTGACGCCCACCCAGGACACCTCGCTAGTTGGAAGATACAGGAGAAATGCATGCCATCTTTTACTCCTGCATAATCGATCTGACTTCTTTGTGAATGGGTTGGTTGGCCATCCAGAATGCATGGGCAATGCTGTGGATGCAAAACGACCATGATGAATTATGAGGGTCCCAAATGCCTCTCCAGCCTAGAAGTGCATACACGTTCTGTAGGATTAGTGACCCTCGAGTTATGCATGGCTAGTGTTAGCACCAATAGAAGAGCCTGTATTTTGCTTGGGCTAGAAATATATATATATATATATAGGCGGTGCAGGTGGAAAAGATCGATCGAGGACTAGACACAATGTTGATTGGACTGAAGATGAGTAATAATGCCTAGACATCAAGGTCAGTCAATAACTAATTATTGAATGCTGCATTGATAATGAGATAATGCAATCGAGTGGGTTTCTGGTCATCATCTAGCCTTTTAGGTGCAAGATGCATTGTTGTTGGATGGGGTCTGAACGTGAAAGCCGTGTTGTCTAGCATTATTCATGGAGATCGGTGTGCCGATCATCTTAAAGTCAAGACCTAAAGTTTGGAATCTGTTTGTGGTTCTTTCGCTAAGAACATAGTACATTTATTTATTCAAGGAAGTCTATATATTTTTACAGCACCACCTTTCATGTACACCATTTTACACAAAGTTCACGACGGGATCACACTAAGGGCATTTCACCCTTTTATCCTTTTTTATATATATTTTTACATGGTTAACAAGGGATATTCCAGCTAATTATTGGCATTATTAATGTCCCTTGGTCTGTCTATAAAAATTTTCCACTCCCTCCATGTAAGAATCAAAGATTTGACTGAATAGTGAATTATTCGTCAAAGCACCGTTGCTCCAGTCTCCGCCTTCACATTAGTGATTGATCTAATGTCTGGTTCACCCTTGGGCAAGCCCTGAATCATACATAAAACCCAGTGACCATTTTCACTGTCTTAATGCATAGAAAACTTAATAAAGCCTCCAATCACTGATACGTTGTTCTGCTCGTATATCCATAATCGCTTCACACAATTTGTGGTTGAAGCTAATTATATTTCCCATCACCTTCTGTATAAATTTGGTTCTCCAAGAGGTTAATGAAATCATAGACCTTTTGTGATTAATCAAAAAGTGGCAAGATAATTTGGACATTAGATATATCCATACCAGTTCAAACAGTCACTATTAAGTCAGGTTCAACTCAAAGCCCATCAAAGTCACAGGTGCGCCAATGAGGGATGGAAAAATATTTCCTAGACAAACAAAGGTGAGGTCTCTCTCCATCATGGGAGCCCAAGTTTGAAAAAACTAATCGCCATGTGGGGGTTGGGGTTGGAAAGGGGGCAGGGAGACAAACAGATGCACACACACACAGAGAGAGAGAGATAGAGAGAGTTGTCCATATCACTACATGAGAACAGCAGATTAGTAATGGGCATAGATCGATATTGGTAACGGGCATAGCACCCGTTACCTTTTTTGGGTTACTAATAATAGGTTAAAGGTAACAGGCAACAATCTATGCCCGTTACCAATATGGAATTAAAAAACAAAAAAAAGAAATTGTAAATAGTATTTTTCTTTATTTTACATGCACAGTATACTCAATTCAAAGGTGTCCATACACAACATGAATACACAGGCAGATTCTAGTTCAGGCCTTTCTTTACCTAGCCTATAGACGAAACTGAGTGTAGTCTTAGAGAAGCAGTTTGACCATTTTCGCCTGCAAGAGGACTCCCTTATATGAATTAGGTGCATGCAATCGAGCATCTGCTAGCAAATAAGAAAAATATTCAAAACTTTCCCTTTGAAATGATGGGAAATTCTAAGAACTTAAATTTTCCATTAACATCCATTGCTGCAGCTGCATTTCTCTCATACAATCTCTTAGGAAAAGAAAGCTAGAGCATCAAACTTAGGAAACACGAGAACCTGTTTGCAGCCTTCGAGTGAAAGGAAGCCCCCTTCCAGGTTTCAGTCAGGTCATCGATGTTGGATTGATCTCTCGGGCCAGCCCAACGGCGGCCCGATTCTCCCTTCCATCTATACGCGCCCTGATCGGGGGCGCCCCAGCCGTTGATGGCTGGTGGGCCCCTGTCGCCTGCGCTATAAAAAGGGAGGTGGGGGCTACGGCGCAAGGTACGAGATTCGCCGCCACAGTACCCACCTACAGCCCTAAACCCTAGCCGATCCAGAAGGGGAGCGCAGGCCGACGGGAAGCTCCACCAGCGCCGCCACGACGTTGCCCAGCTGCACCGGCGGCGAGCGCGGCCAGTGCAGGTGGCGGCCCGAAGGCCACCGGCATACGCGACGACCTTCTCCACCGCCGGACTCCCTCTTCACCGACCCCGCCTTCCTCACCGTGATCGGCGCCATGGCAGCGCCCAATGGATCGAGCTCCACCAACAACGATGGTCTGCATCTCTCTCTCTCTCTCTCTAGTTATCCGTCATGCATGCGCGCAGATGAACACCTACCTTTATACTCATGTTCAGAACCTATGATCTCTACCTTTTGTTAAGCCTAGTCGATCTTTGAACTTAACAATGGTATCAGTTAGCCTCACTAGGCTTAGATCGAGTAGAGAAAGCACTTAGAAGGAGGGGAAATCAACTCAGATCCAAAATCCCCAATTCTTTTTTTTTTCGAACCCTAACCCTAACCCCGATTCAGAACAAGAAGAGGGCCGGTGGGGGACCTACCTCCGCCGTGCCATGATCGGCGCCGCTTGCTTCGCCGGGACGCCGGCGTGCGCAAGCGCGCGTGCACCAGAACCGCCGACCACCGGGACGCCGGTGAGCCGTGCGCACTAGAACCGGCAGCCGGGGCCACTTGCCTCGCCGCGCCCAGAACAAGGGCGCCGCTGCGAGGCCGCTCGACGGCGGCGCGCTCGGACTTGAGCGAGCGCGCGCACCGGCGAGGGGGCCCGCGGCGGCGCCGTCTTCCTCCTCCGTCCGCCACGGGCGGCGCTGCTGCAGCAGAAAGAAGGGGAGGAGAGGAGAAATGGGCTAGGGTTTTTGGCGGACGGCGCGTCGCCGTTTTGATCGGGCGTGAAGCGCGGTCATCCGTCCATCTGAGACGGACGGCCAGGATCCGACGGCCCCTCCCTGGGCCACTTTCGGCCCAGGCGGGCGTTGAGATTCCCGGCCCAGGCCCAGGTTGCGGCCTGGGACGCGGGGGCGCGTGGCCGGCTGCGGACTGGGCCGCCGGCTCGAGCGCTAGTTGGGCCGCGGGCCGAAAGATTTTGGTCGTGGGCCGATCATTTTAACTAGAATTTTAGGAACTCTATTACTTTTTCAGAAGAATATATGATAGATTTCAGTGTAGATTTAATCCCTTTTAATTTTGATCCAACGAGATAAATTTTAGGGAGTTTCAGAACAGAATATTATGAATTTTTACATGTTTCCGCTGCTCAGAATTTTATGTTTTTTCCTCTAATTTAATTGGAACCAACGGGAAGATTAATTAGAGGAATGATGAATGTATTGTTTTGAATTAGAATTTATTATTTCAGAATTTTATGGTATTGCCATATTCTGACCAAAGTTGATTATAGCAGTATTATAATTTTATTAAGAATCTTTTATGCTTTATATCTATTTCTGCCCAAAGGTGATTTAGATTTATTGCACAGAATTACTGTATGTTTTGATTTTGACCAACGTTAATTTGAAACGTGCAGTTATTGATATTAAGAATTTCTTTTGTTCTCACTTTTCTGATCTTAATTTCAGGTGTTAATCCTATGGATTACATCAACGCCATACCAGATCTTGATGGAAATAACTATGGGAAATGGTTTCAGAAGTTAGAAATTGCTTTGACTATGTCCAATTTAGATTTGGCCATAACTACAGAAAGCCCAAAAGAACCAGAAAAACCCGTCAGGGGTGAAAATGAAGATGATGATGCATGGGCTGCCCGTGAGGATGCCTATGAGACAGAATATGCCAAGTATGACATTGCCAAGGCACAGTGGAACATTTCGAACCGCAAGTGCCTCATGATCATAAAAGGTACCATTAAAGATGCTATCAGAATGGCAATTCCAGATTGTGTCACTGCCACAGAATACCTAGGCAGAGTGAAGAGTCAGTTCACTGGGTCTTCCAAAGCTTCTGCTGCAACTTTGGCTGAAAAGCTTATTAGTAAGAAATACAGTGGCGGTGGCATAAGAGAACACATCTTAGAAATGAGCCACATGGCAAACAAGCTCAAGACCATGGACATGCCTCTTCCAGATTCCTTTCTTGTCCAATTGGTTTTCAAGTCCCTTCCAAAGGAGTTTGCGACTTTTCATGTCAATTACAACGCCTTTCCAGAAAATTGGGATATTGAAAAGCTCATTGCCATGTGTGTTCAGGAGGAAGAGAGACTCAAGGCCTCTAATGGCGGCGAGTTTGCTTTTCAAATTCAGCAAAAGAAGAGAGGTTTTCAGAACAACAAGAAACCATTCCCACCTGGAAAGAACCAAAATGAAAGTGGATCTTCCAAAGCACCTCAGAAGACACTGCAGAAGAACTGGGATAATTTCCCAGTGGAGAGAGATCAATGCCTTCAATGCAAGAAGAGGGGGCACTACAAGAAAGACTGTCCAGAATTCCTGAAGGAGTTACTAAAGAATGGTGAGGACATAATCACTTTTGTAAATGAAACCCTGTATTTAGATTATCCCAAGTCTACTTGGTGGATTGACTCAGGTGCAACTGTTCATGTTGCTAATTCTTTACAGGGGGCAAGTATGAGGAGGGCCATGGCAAGAGGCGAAAGAAGCATTAAGGTCGCCAACGGAGTAGAAGCTCCAGTCGAAGCCATAGCAGATTTCGATTTAGAATTATCAAGTGGTTTTGTACTTCATCTTAGAGATGTTCTATTTGTACCCACTTTGCATCGAAACTTAATAAGTGTATCCAAATTAGATGATGACTCTTATAAGTGCCATTTTGGAGATAGCAAATGTTTAATTCATTTTAATTCAGAATGTGTTGGTCTTGCCTTCCGACAAGACAAATTATATTTACTTTCACTGCCTGAGAATGTGAATGTTGTATGCAATGAAGATAAGAATGTGAATCAGAATACCTCCGCATCTGTGAACGAAAATAAGAAAAGAAAGCGAATTGATGATATCTCATCGAAATTATGGCATTGTCGTTTAGGCCATATTTCGAGGGGGAGAATAGAACGTTTAGTTAAATCATCAATTCTTCCACCCCTAGAATTTTCAGATTTTGAACAATGTGTTGATTGCATTAAAGGAAAATTTGCTAAGAAAATAAAGAAAAATGCCAAACGAAGCGCGGGAATTTTAGAAATTATTCACACTGATATTTGTGGACCTTTTCCCGTGACTACTATAGATGGTTATGATTCTTTCATAACATTTACAGACGATTATTCTCGTTATGGCTATATTTACCCAATAAAAGAAAAATCAGAAGCATTAGCTAAATTTAAGATATTTAAGGCTGAGGTAGAAAATCAGCATAATATAAAGATAAAAATAGTCAGATCCGACCGTGGTGGAGAGTACTACGGCCGGCATACCCCGTATGGCCAAGTTCCTGGACCTTTTGCAAGGTTCTTACAGGAGAATGGCATAGTCGCTCAGTATTCGACACCGGGCGAACCTCAGCAGAACGGAGTGGCAGAAAGAAGAAACCGTACCCTTATGGATATGGTAAGAAGTATGATGAGCTACTCTACGCTACCGATTAGTTTGTGGATGGAGGCGTTGAAAACCGCCATTCATATCCTTAATCGCGTGCCAAGCAAGTCGGTGCCAAAAACGCCGTACGAGCTATGGACAGGAAGAGAACCCTCACTAAACTATTTTCATGTGTGGGGCTGTCCAGCTGAGGCTAAAGTATTTAATCCGAACATTGGGAAACTAGATCCCAAAACAGTTAGTTGCCACTTTATTGGTTACCCAGAAAAATCTAAGGGTTATCGTTTCTACTGTCCAGACAGATATACGAAGTTCGTAGAGACGAGACACGCTGCCTTCTTAGAAGAACAGATGATCAGGGGGAGCATGGTACCTAGAAAAATTGATCTTGAAGAGAAGCGGGTTTTTGTGCCCACTCCGATTGTTCAGGAACCATTTTTCTCGCTACCTGTGGTTGCGGCACCTATACAGCAGAACATTGCAATGCCAGCACCCACAATTGTTTCCCCAGCTGTGGTCACAGCTGTCCCTCCTGTTGTGGTGACAAATGAGAATGAGGAACCTGTTCTTCAGGCACCTATCCCACAGAACCAAATAGAACCTACTTTAGAACCAGTTGCCACAAATGAGGGCGAGCAACCGCAACCTCCTGTGAAAAATGTGCCAGTTGCCGCAAATGAGGGGGAGCAACCGCAACCTCCTGTGGAAAATGTGCCACCAACTGAGAATCTTAGAAGATCACAAAGAACAAGAAGATCCGCTATTCCTAATGACTATGAAGTCTACAATAGCGAAGAAATGGAGATGGAAGATGATCCTACTTCATTTGAAGAAGCAATGAGAAGCGCTAAGTCGTCTGAGTGGCTTGCCGCCATGAAAGATGAAATGAAGTCTATGAGTACCAATGGAGTTTGGGACTTAGAAGATATTCCTAAAGGAGCCAAAACAGTAGGCTGTAAATGGGTCTACAAAACGAAACGTGACTCCAAAGGGAATGTAGAAAGACATAAAGCGCGACTTGTGGCAAAAGGCTTCACACAGAGAGAAGGAATAGATTATAATGAGACCTTTTCTCCCGTCTCATGCAAAGATTCTTTTAGAATAATAATGGCCTTAGTGGCTCACTATGATTTAGAATTACATCAGATGGATGTAAAGACGGCATTCTTGAATGGGGAGTTACAAGAAGATGTTTATATGGCGCAACCGAAAGGTTTCGTTGTAAAAGGAAAAGAAAACCAAGGGTGTCGCCTAAAGAAATCAATTTATGGGCTGAAACAAGCCTCAAGGCAGTGGTATTTGAAATTTGATGAAATAATTAGAAAATTTGGATTTAAAGAAAACGAAGAGGACAATTGCATTTATGCAAAGTTTAAGAATGGAAAGTTTATTTTTCTTATCCTGTATGTGGACGATATTCTGCTAGCAAGCAGCGATTTGAATCTACTACTGGAAACTAAGAAATTCTTGTCCTCGAAATTTGACATGAAAGATCTTGGTGAAGCTTCGTTCGTTCTAGGAATTGAGATTCACCGTGATAGAAAAAGGGGTGTATTAGGACTATCACAGAAATCCTACTTAGAAAAGGTACTACAGAGATTTGGCATGCATAAGAGCAAGCCAACACCTGCTCCAATAGTCAAGGGCGATAGTTTTGGGAAATTCCAGTGTCCCAAGAACAAGTACGAGCTCGAAGAAATGAAATCAGTTCCATATGCTTCAGCTGTCGGAAGTTTACAATATGCACAAGTGTGCACTCGCCCTGACTTAAGTTTTGTTACCGGGGTACTTGGCAGATATCAAAGTAATCCAGGCATAGAGCACTGGAAAATGATAAAGAAAGCTTTTCGCTATGTGAGGGGTACAACCGGCCTCATGCTAACTTATAGAAAATCAGATTCCCTAGAAGTAGTAGGGTATTCAGATTCAGATTTTGCAGGAGATGCAGATGATAGAAAATCCACGTCTGGATATATTTTCACTCTTGCAAATGGAGCAATATCATGGAAAAGCTCCAAGCAGTCAGTTACAGCATCATCTACGATGTATGCAGAATTTGTAGCATGTTACGAGGCCTCGGGGCAGGTCACATGGCTTAAGAAATTTATACCCGGATTGAGAGTGGTCGACAGCATAAAAAGACCACTAAAGTTATACTGCGACAATGAGCCTGCAGTGTTTTATGCTCATAACAACAAGTCAAGTGGTGCTGCCAAACACATTGACATTAAGTTTTATGTTGTTAAAGAGCAAGTCCAGGATCATGTTATTTGTTTAGAATACATCAGCACAAAGAAGATGCTAGCGGATCCACTTACAAAAGGCCTACCACCCAATGTGTTCAGAGATCACTTAGCCGGTATGGGTTTAAAGGAAAGCCTTTGATTCCTGGACAAAGAGGCCCAAGTTAAGACTCTGTTTCTGAACGGAAAGGAGATCGTGGCTGTTAATCTGACAGTATTAATTGTCATGACGAGGCACGCTCGATACCCGATCTGTGATGGAATGGACCATATTCAGATTAAGATAGAGAACAAGAAATGAGAAGAGATCAAGGGGGAGATTGTTGGATTGATCTCTCGGGCCAGCCCAACGGCGGCCCGATTCTCCCTTCCATCTATACGCGCCCTGATCGGGGGCGCCCCAGCCGTTGATGGCTGGTGGGCCCCTGTCGCCTGCGCTACAAAAAGGGAGGTGGGGGCTACGGCACAAGACACGAGATTCGCCGCCACAGTACCCACCTACAGCCCTAAACCCTAGCCGATCCAGAAGGGGAGCGCAGGCCGACAGGAAGCTCCACCAGCACCGCCACGACGTTGCCCAGCTGCACCGGCGGCGAGCGCGGCCAGTGCAGGTGGCGGCCCGAAGGCCACCGGCATCCGCGACGACCTTCTCCACCGCCGGACTCCCTCTTCACCGACCCCGCCTTCCTCACCGTGATCGGCGCCATGGCAGCGCCCAATGGATCGAGCTCCACCAACAACGATGGTCTGCATCTCTCTCTCTCTCTCTAGTTATCCGTCATGCATGCGCGCAGATGAACACCTACCTTTATACTCATGTTCAGAACCTATGATCTCTACCTTTTGTTAAGCCTAGTCGATCTTTGAACTTAACAATCGACACCATCGTCAGCACAGCACGGCAGCACGCCTGCAAGCAAAAAAAAAAAAGCCTCGGATCAGGTCAAGCCGTCCCAATCCAAGAGCTTTAAAAAATTCTTTAGCCCAAAAACCATAGTTACATTCCTTGAACATATCTCAACTTATACAAAAAATGTACATACCATTATATATGTTCTTGCAATTCTAAATGAAAAGAGAAAAACAGATAAAAAAAGGTAAAGGAGTCTATAAAATTTGTACATGAGAATCATCAGTTCAGTGGTGAAAAAATAAGCTGCAGCATCCAAAGAAGAAATATTGCTAACTGAACTCGCAAAAATATCAAAAAAATTCAAGCACCCCGAGTCTCCAGCAGGGCCACTCAACGGCTGGAATTATCAACACTTAAAAATTAGACACACATTCAGGTAGATGTATCACTTTTGGTAGCTTACTGTTAATGTGAACTCCCAACATTGAATCCAAATATGGCAACACAGAGGGATATATCATAGCATTGTCAAGTTTTTGTTGGAAGAACATGAAATCAGGTATATAAACTTGCTAATAGGTTAGTTACATGAGACAGATGTATACCTCCTCACTACTTGGCAGGAACCTTCTTGCAGCAGTGCTCTGAACAAACCAAAAGATGAATTAGCACATTGAACAACAAGTAGCACGAACAAGAACAGAAGTTTCAATCTGGATTTCTACCTCGCCCTTGTTGTAGGCAGCAATAGCCTTGTTGTACTCAGCCTTGAGCTTATTGGCCTTGGCTACATAGGGAGCCTTGTCCTGCAATCATCCACAAGCAGTCATCATGCTCAAGAGTCAGCACCGGTTCACTCAAACCTAACCACAACAACCAGTAGAATGTAGAACAAGTAGAATGCAGTGCAGATGAAGCTTACCGCATCACTCAGGGATTTCCACCTGTCACTGGCAGCTTTTCCCACCTGAAAAAAGAAAGTAAGCAGGATAGAAAAAAAAACAAAATCAATCACGAGGTCATCGTGGGTGGCACCAGCTGCAGCGGCGCGTCCGATCTTGCGCAGGAAGGCGTGCATGCTGGCGAGCTCGTCTTTCATGTACTGGATCTCGCTTTGGACGCCGCTGATGAGCGTGTACTCATTGGCGAGGAGGCTGCCGAGCTTGCACAGCAGCGAGCTCATGGCTCCCTCGGAGGCGCCGACGGTGAGCTCCATGCTCGCTCGCCCGCCGTAGACTGATTTGCCTTCCTATTTGCGAGAAAATTGCAAAAATGGGACTACAAATGTTGGCGCTTCGCAGTTTTGCCATTTGTAACGTTGACATCGTAAAATTGGGACTCCAAACATGGGACTCTTGTTTTCCATGCCATTCTATGTATTTACACCTTTTTTTAATTATTATACATGTATTGGCTAGTGAAAGGATAGATTTGCCCTTGAGGACAGATCAGCTTCTGTACGTAACGATTCCTATCCCAATTCAATCCCGATTCGTATCCCGTGAACCCTAGAGGCGAGGTCGTGCGCCCAGGCTATCGGCGCTCATGGATGGCGACGTACCATGCCGGCCTGACGACGTACCGCGCCAGCCTCCCATGCCGGACGCCGCCGCCGTAGCCTGGCCGGCCCTGCCCACGCAGGACGTCGCCGTGGCCGTGGCCGTGGAGGGCCTGGAGGCGGGCGCCCAGGCTATGGCTGCGCCGGCCGCCCAGGCTGCTGCGCCGGCTGCCCAGGCTGCTGCGGCCAGGTCGACGGCCGGCGCAGTCACCTGACATGCACGCGCCGGCCGATGGAGATGGCAACTCCAATGCGATTGCCCTAGCGAGATCATTGCTACCCACTGCTCCTCCTGCGCCGGTACAGTACAATGTTTCTGTTGTTGATGTGCAAAGGTAATTACCTTAATTCTCATTTGTCCACGATCTATAGCAGTAGGGTTATCGTATTAAAAATTGATTCAACTTGTTTAGGTCGCAAGTTGCTCATGTGGAAAATACGGAAAGAGTCGATTGGGATAGCTTAAAGATAGTAGACATATGATGATGAAGGTCGTATTGCACTTATGAGTGAAAACCACATGTATAAATTTTAGGATTCAGAGAAAAGGAGACAAATGTTGTTACTGCACAGGCATTTGATTGTCCCATGGATGAACATTGTGTTGATGGTGCTGACATTCTTGTTAGTGATGTGGTGCCAAGTGAGATGGTGATATCATATGATAAAAACAACCCAATAATGTCAGTTGGTATAGTCTACCCATCGATGGAGGAGTTCAAGATGGCTGTGCGACAGTTTGCCATCAATGAGGAGTTTGATTTGGGCACAGAAAAGTCAGATAGGAAGAGATATAGGTGTTATTGCAAGTCTAGTGAAGATTGCCCTTGGAAAATAAATGGTACCAAACATAAAGAACAAAACACTGTAGAGGTAAATAATTGATTTTATTTACTAAATTATTTTAGTATGTAAATTGAATTAGTATGGTTCTCACTACTATTGTGTGCTTTGCAGGTGACTGTGTTGGTTGATAAACATATGTGTGTATCTTCCATGAGGATGAGAACTAAAACTCCCAATCAGAAATGGGTAGCTAATAAGGCTATAAGTATCCTTAGAGATTTTCCCAAAATTGGTGCTAAGGAATTGCAGGACAAGTTACAGAAAGATCACAATGTCAGACTTTCATATGATACTGTTTGGCGGGGTAGAGAAAAAGCTCTTGCCGAGGTTTATGGTACATGGGAAGAGAGTTTTGAGTTGTTGTTCAGGTAGAAGGCTGAGTTAATGAAAAGGTGCCCTGGGAGTGTCGTGGAGATTGACGTACTTGAAATGGAGGGTCAACTGTATTTCCAGCATTTTTTCTGTGCTCTAAAACCATGCATTGATGGATTCCTTGATAGTTGTAGGCCTTATTTGAGTATAGATTCTACAGCACTTAATGGAAGATGGAATGGCCAGTTAGCCACAGCGATTGCAGTTGATAGTCATAATTTGATATATCCAGTTGCTTATGGCTTCATACCTTCAGAATCAGAAGATCATTGGACTTGGTTTATGAAACAATTAAATAAGGCAATAGGTAATCCTCCACTCCTTGCTGTTTCTTCTGATGCTTGCAAGGGTTTAGAGAATGCAGTGAAAAAGGTTTTCCCAAATGCAGAGCAAAGGGAATGCTTTTATCATCTAACCAAAAATTTTGTGAAGAAGTGGAGAGGGTCTGGCAAGCTATCACCTACAGCAAAGGCATACAGTGAAAACCTCTTCTATGAGCATATAGCATCTATGATTTCTGAGAACGCAGAAGCAGTGAAATGGTTACAAACCTATCATAAGCTGCTATTGTACAGGTGTGGTTTTAATTCAGAAATTAAGTGTGACTACATCACTAATAATATTGCTGAGTCATTTAATAACAAGATACGCGACCATAAAGACTTACCTGTTGCTAACCTTGCTGATAAGATTAAAGAAATTATCATGCAATATTGGTACAAGAGAAGAAATATTGCATACATGCTACCTGAAGGCAGGATACTTCCAGCTATTATGGTTCAGCTGAAGGCCAATACTAGAGGTTTGGGGCACTTAAAAATTGTACCATCTACCCACTGCAGTGCAGAGGTCTGGGACCATAGTGGCAGCAAAGTTGCAAGGCATATTGTGAAGTTAAATGAAAGGACATGTACTTGTTGTGAATGGCAGCACACTGGTAAGCCATGTCAGCATGTGTTGGCCTTTGTAACCAGGAAGAAGGGAGTTGACCTTGAGCAATTTGTGCACGACTACTACTCTGTGAACAGGTTCAGGGCTGCCTATACTAGAGAGATTGAGCCAATGACAGATAAAACGCAATGGCCACAAGTTGAACTGCCATTTGATGTGGGTGCACCACTACCTAAAGGGGAAGTGGGAAGACGAAGGAAACTAAGAATAAAAGGGTGTCTTGAAGGTGGTCACAAGAAGAAAGGCATCAAATCTACCGGAGGTGACAACGAAGATGAAGGTGACATCAGAGGTGAAAATGGTACTGTTCCAATAAATGCAAAAGGAAAGAAAATGATTAGAGGACTTATGACTTGCCTGAAATGCGGTGCAAAAGGACATAGGCAAGCTAGTTCAAAGTGCCCATTAAATGGGACAGGAAAAAAGAGGTAACTATTGATTATTTACTTGTATTTAATTTGAGACAACACATTATTATTAATATATTTAATTTACTTGTAGGAAGCGAAAGCAACCTAGAAAGAATGTTACAAAAGCTGCACATGGAGAACTTAGCACCCCACAGAGGCCAACTAGAGAAGAAATACTATGAGATAGTCCAGGAAGGGTCACTAGAAGGTAAGAAATATTAACATATTTACAATACAATATTTATTTCCTACATCTAATTGTCGACCCAAAAATATGTGCAGCAGGCTCGCGTTCTTGTTAGGAGAGGGCAGCTCTTCACAAACCTGCACCAACAACACAAGTCCTGTTAGGATGCCTAGTGCAGCTGCACCCAAAAAGATGGTACCGAAGAGAAGGCTAACTATTGGATAAATGGTTGTATTTGAGATGAGATGTGAACTCATGTTTTATTTGGGATATGAAACTCGTTTAGTGAAAAATTATGGTTTGCGAGATTAATTTAATTAGGCCAAATTCTTGAATTTGTGAGATGAACTCATTTTTTGAGATGAACTCATTTGTGCTTATGGATGAATTTATTGGTGCTGTGTGTCAACATTTATATATTTTTTTAAACAAAATCTGTGCACGGCGGCCAGCCATGCTGCCCTGTCCGACGGCCGGGCAAGCAGCCAGCTAGGTCCGGCGGCCAGGCAGCCAGCCCAGGCAGGGCGCCGCCCAGCCAGCCAGGACCGGCCAGGCAGCCAGCCACGGCGGCCAGCAGCCAGCAGCCACGCATGCGTGATCTGTCCTCAAGGGTAAATCTTTCCTTTCACTCGCCAATACAGGTATAATAATTAAAAAAAGGTGTAAATACATAGAATGGCATGGAAAATAAGAGTCCCATGTTTGGAGTCCCAATTTTACGATGTCAACGTTACAAATGGCAAAACTGCGAAGCGCCAACGTTTGTAGTCCCATTTTTGCAATTTTCTCATTACCAAGAACGTGAATCACTGAGCTCTCTTGTGGTAGGAAAAAAAAACAAAATCAATCACCGTATCTAGTACTATCTTTCACAAAGGTAGGTGCTGTAAAGGAATTTGTCCCTAGCCAAAAATAGATCAAACCACCACCGAACAGATCCAACTGAAGAGGATGGTGAAACAAGACAGAAGAGGCATGAATACGTGACTCTTACTTGGCATCGGCCTTGGCGGCGCCCTTAGATTTGGCGATTTGGCTCCCTTCATGGCGGATTCCTGTAGATAGAGCAGCATAGCGGTCAGATCCGCGCGAGGTGGAGCGAATCCGGCGACGAATCGAGGGGCGCGGCCCACCTGGATGACGAGAGAGGAGAGGAGGGCAAGCCTGGCTTGCCTTGGCCTGGGAAGGGAAAGGGGAGGAGACAGAGAGAGGCGCGGGGCAGGCACAGAGGGATAAGAAGGAGCCGCCAAGGACGGCGAGATAGAGGCGACGCCAAGGATGGTGAGGATGCCGCACATGGTGGCCTGCTCCGGCTCGGGCTCGCGCTTGCCTGCCGCGAGCAGGATGAAGTCCGATGGCCCGTCCCCTTGAGCACAAGGAGCACCACCACCGGGAGCAGGGGCGAGATGCGCACGGCGGCAGGAGCTGCAAGACGGCCGGGAGGGGATGGGACGAGGGGGCGAGAGATAAGGGTGGCTGGGAGGCCGTCGAGTCCACGGACGCCAGGGAACTTAAAAGCGATTTTGATGTTTTTTCGGGTCCGGAATCTACAGTGGAAGTAACGGGCTTTGTTAATGGTCCGTTACCGGTGGCTGTGTTGACGCCCGTTACCAATGTGTTGTTGTTGGTAACGGGCATCATTTTTATCGAGGTTGAGCTGCGGTATGGAGGCTTAATTGGTAACGGGCATCAATAAGGTCCGTTACCTATAAGATTGATAGTAACGGGCCACATAGGTCCGTTACTAGTCCCATATTACCTATTTGAGGTTTTCACGTAGTGTATCCCTATGGTTCCTTGATCAGTGCTCCTTTTCTACAGAGGAAGGGTATTGAAAGTAATAACCTCACAACCCATGGGGTCTATGTACGGTATACAAATGTATGTGTTTGGGCCATTTGGCCTTTTACATGTATAACAACTATCGAGGGCCGCACACATAACATACAAGAGACAGTGAACGTTATCTAGACGACATAGAAATTGTGGCATCCACCCAAGATCCCATGGTAACCCATTAGCTCTAAAGTCCAGTGCTGCTCTGATGTAATGGGGAATTAGTTCCAGCCCATTGGAAGTCTACGCGTCACTTGTGAAACATCCATCCTCATTGGATTAAAGCTAGGGAAATGGAATGGTACTCCTATGGTACCTCATGTCTTAGTGATTGGGTTGGTTGGCAATCCAGACCACCTCGTCGCTTGTGTTGATGAAACTCGGCCATGATGTGCATGCTGAGGGTCCCAATGCCTCTCAATCCTAGAAGTGCATCTGAATCTTGAGTTGTGGCTAGTTGTAGCATCCATGCTGTAGCCTATAGCTAGGTTGGGGCAAGAAATATATGGGCGGTGTGAGTAGAAGAGAGGACAGGACACAGAGATGGATTGGATATGAGTATTAAGTGCCTCGACATTAAGATTAATCAACCAAATCAATTAATGCTGCAATAACAGACAAATAATATCAATCGTACACAAAAACACTAGTAAATGAGGCACGTGGAATCCACATCATCAAAAACAAAGAAAATGAAATTGATGAGTGATTTTTTACATCTAGTAAAAATACATGTTCGCTTGGAGGTGGTGAGGTTGGAGAACTCAGTCAGTGCTCGGAACATTATAAAATCAAGCAATTGTTCAGCGTCCGACTCTTGTTAGTCAAGGAACCAAGCTGCATCTATGCTCTTCTCGGGCCCACTTACTTGGTCTGAGACATATGTGCACTTGTGTTAGCACACTCATTTGGATTTTGACCTTACTATCTAGCAGGCCCCATAGCCGATATGTGTGCTCCAAAATGTTCTTCAGCCCATATCTCATCTCCAATATGTTGATCCTGACAAATATTTATGAGTGCATACTCCTGTAATCTCAAGTAATCTAACAGCAGGCAAACTAAGTGGCCCTAGATGTAGTGCTCAAACATATCCCTGGAACTAATGAGACCTAGACGATAACAAAAACTTGGCGGGTTCTTTTAGGAAAATAATAGTCTGTAGACTGCACCTAGGATGAATTGTAGCTGATTGAAACATCCCCGCACGATATGATACAATTCTATGTTTTTTTTTGCCAAAATGGAAATACCATAGTTGTTGTTGCAATTGGCATATCCTACATGATTTCCCCAATTATATGAATAAGTCATGAACAAGTCATTGCTTGGAATAGATATAAAGTGACATGTATTATTCTTTGAATATGTATACTATTTATAATTATAACAGATTACATCCTCATTGGTTTGTTGCATTATTCTGTTTAAGAGACTGAATGATCACATATTGAAACACACATATTTGGCTCAATTGATTTGTTCCACCCAAAATGTGATCACTCATCTTGAAATGCATGATTCCATTTGTTATAACATCTAGACGCATCTCTTAGTTTTGTGTCTCCATTCTTTGACTAGTGTCATCAGCCTCATTTGTGTATTTTTGGTTTTAACTAGCGCACTCTTCAGCAGACATCATGACTTGTATCACTGCAAATGGCTTTCAATATATGTTCATGCTTTCCAGAGTTACCAATTTGCAAGAGCAATCAGGATACTAGAAATTACCATATTGGATCGATGATCTTTGCAAATTGCAGTAGATCTTCGCAAGTGCCAGATGCATGTGGAGAATTTGCATGCAGCATGGTCGAGGCATTCCAGGTCCACACTGAACTTATAATCTCTGAGCCTGATACTGTATTGAGTTGCATACACTAACCAGTCTAATCAAAGAGACTATAAGCTAATTACAAAAACCAATATGGTTGCACTGCTTGCTCTCTGACTGTCTAATAAGTAGTTCCTAGTTCAGCTGTCACCATTAAGTTTCTTTTGCACCGAAAGTAGTATGTGTGAGTGTGCAAAAGAAACTTAATGGTGACAAAGCTGATGTTGCGGTGTTGCATAGTGTCCTTCTGACATATAAATACGCCATAGTAAATTCATGTAACAAAAAATAAGCAAAACTTAATCAGCTATCGCTACTTTTCAAATAGGTGCTCTGGTCCACAAATGTTCCACACGCAACGCGAGAGTTTGAAGGATGGTAGCAATAAAATCTCATGTCCACAACTCCGAAACCTTGTGCTACAATAGTATACAATTTCTTGCTAGTATGTAGGCCCTGAGATTGACGGAATTTTCCTTATGCCTTCCATGCTTATAGGAATGAGTGGAGAAGTAATAAGCACAGGAAACTGGTATTGGATAATAATGTTTTAAAGTCAAGTGACATCATGATGTCACCAAGATGTAAACATAAAATATATTTTTCATGGAAATGACGTAGCAGGAAATATATAGATGTAGTGGTGAGTGTGTAAGATTAAAACCTATAGCTGGAGAAACTGGTAGAATATCAGAATTTATGAGCATGCAGCTCAGTGGTGTCAATATATGAGCATGCAGCTCAGTAGTTCGGCAGGTAGGTGTCTTTCGGGAGCTATCTCAGCCGTCATACAATGTCCTTGTCCAAATCCATTCCCAATTTAGATGAGTATCTTTCGAGAGGGAGTCACTATCTGGTCTATATGTTTCGAGAAAGACTTAGCCTGCATCAACTGTTGGAACCGAGGATCGATGAACAATCACAAGAACACGAGACACACGATTTGGTGGGCGATGCACGCCCGCCACGGGGCGCCGAACGCCCCACCGGCGACGAACGTCGTTCTTTCTCTGTATTCCCTCGGCTCACTGACGAACGCATCGTCTACACAGTGTTAGCGATCAAAATTGGCAAGGAATAGTTTCTGCAGGGAAACCGGTGGAACCGGATTTGCTAACCGGTGTAACCGGTTTGTTACACTATGCTGCGTCTGACAACGCAAACCGGTCGAACCGGATCTGGAAACCGGTGGAACCGGTTTTCCCCGAATTGTAATATGTTTGGACTCTTTTTGTAGATCCGGCTTGTATTTGGACTTTCCTTGCAGGGCAAGACCTCCCCACCCTATAAATATAAAGGGCTGCGGCCGATTGAGTATCATCCAATCGATCAAACACAATTTATCCTTTATTTGTCTTTACTTTTTGCCTTTTACTTTATGTTCTTCAAACCCTAGCTTCTTCCAAACCCTAACTGCTGTTCTTCCTTCGTCTCCACGGCGATTGAGGGCGTTCTAGGTGGCCTGACCGATCCTAGAACAACCCAAGGTGCGCACACCCTGACGGGGTCCCTCCCGGGCGTGCGTTCGTTGGTCTTCGCAGGAAACCCTAGCAAACCGGTTTCACCGGTTTCTGCGCAGTCAGATCTGCATCTTGCGATTCCGCGCGTGTGAGTGTTTGGCGCGGCGCGTTTTAGCGTCAACACACTTTTTTGGTGACTCCGCTGGGGAACAAGAAAAAAGGATCTACTATCATGTCGAATCTACCAAAGCCGGGGGAAGTTGATCCTGACAATATTCAAAGGCCGAGTGTTAATGAACTATCGGCTAAGGATCGTCATCTATTCGAGCAACTCCTGCTGCAAGAAAAGGAGGAGATGGAACGGGTCAAGAAGAAACTTGAAGATAAGGCGCAATGGTTCCTCTCGCACTTCTCCAAGGATCGAAAAGGTGCTATCTCCAAAGACAAGGAGGTGGTTGTTCTTTCAGAGGGAGAAGAAGAAAGAGATGAGGTAACACCCACTGTAAGTGCTGCATCCGCGCCTGTTACCCTTGAGCAAATTAATGGCTTATTAATTTCTGGTCAAAAGAATCTTCTTACGATTGTTCAAGGCATGATTGATAAATCCGTAGGAAAACAACCTTCGACCGTAACTAGTAATGCTATTAATTCTGATGTAGTGGGTATTTCACAGCATGCATTTGTACCTCAAAATTCATCGGCAGCAGTACCACCCAGAAATCCACAATATGGGATGCCGTTGAATCATTCAATAGGACAAAATTCACAGGGACAATTTGGCCAGGCAAATCCGGTGAAACCGGTTTCTGTAACCGGTCTTACCGGTTTCAATCCTAATGTACAATACGGCCAAAATCCGGTTCAACCGGTTGTAGGAACCGGTCCTACCGGTTCTACCCCTGTTGCTGCATATCAGACAACACCTGAGCTTATAACTAGTGCATCAATTACTCAGGCTAATCCTGACCGAGTTAATGGTGTTTCTGGTCATGTACCTACATGTACTCCAATGAAATATACTACAAATCCTATGTCTTCCCAAAGTTCGGGTTATTTGCAACAACCACTACATGCATCACCGAACCAAATGTCACAAAATGTGCCAAATGTCAATGATCAGCAAAGCTCAAATGATCTTTATATTCAGAGTTTGATGGAAGAATATAAAAAAGATTTGGCTATTTTGATTAAGGATACTTTTGGCGTAGAGGTTAAGAATAAAACTTTAGTATATCAGAAACCTTATCCTCCAGTTTTTGATACTATGCCTTATCCTCAAGGTTTTAAAGTTCCAGAATTTATCAAATTCACTGGGGAAGACAATAGGACTACATGGGAGCATATTAGTCAGTTTAATGCACAAATGGGTATTCATGGTAGTGTTGATCATTTGAAAGTTAGATTATTCCCTTTGTCATTATCTGATATTGCTTTCTCATGGTTTTCGGCATTATCTCCCAATTCTATTCATACATGGTCTCAATTAGAACATAAATTCCATGAGCACTTTTATAGTGGTGATAATGAATTGAGGCTTTCTCACTTGACATCGGTTATTCAAAAGAATGATGAATCTGTTGCTGATTACATTAGAAGATTTAGAGATACAAAAAACCGATGTTATAGTTTGATTATTTCTGAAAAAGATCTTGCCGAATTAGCTTTTAAAGGTTTGAAATCTCATATCAAAGATAAATTAGAAGGCTATGAGTTTCTTACCCTTAATCAAGTATTACAAAAAGCTTTGGTTCAAGAAAGCCGAAGTAAAGATGCTAGGCCAAAATCTGATCATCCTAACATGCATATGTTAAACAATGATTTAGTGGACAATGAGAATGGAGAAGTATGTGCTGCTGAATTTACATGACCAAGCAAATCTCAATCATATAGTTGCCCTTCACTTAAGCCGATCCACAAAAATCGGCAAGAAGAAGTGAAATTTACTTTTGATGTGTCCAAATGTGATAGGATATTTGATGAGTTGCATAAAAACGGATACATCAGATGTGCATATACTTTACCACCACTTGATGAGTTGAAGCGACGTGCATATTGTAAATTTCATAATTCTTTCTCACATGCAACTAATGATTGTAATGTATTTCGTAGGCAAATTCAATCGGCCCTTAAGGCCATTTGACATTGCACGAAATGAAGGTTGATTCTGATCCTTTTCCTAAGAATTTCTCTGTCAATACCATTGAATTACAGAATCCTAAAGTGTTGATCCGGCCAAATCAAGCCGATACAACAAAAGGAAAAAATGTAATCATTGGTGAAGCACGACCAGAACAGAAAAGGAGCAAGAAGGTATGGCAGAAAAAAGACCCTCAAGTTGCAAAAAGGAATTCAACACTCGGGGGGCAAGCCAAGAGCAAACATGCTGGTTCTGGTAGAACCTGTGGAACCGGTTATTCAAACCGGTATAACCGGTTTGCGCCTGAAGATTCTGGAAGATCAAAGGAAAAGGTAAAGCCGACATTTGAAGATCTTCTGGAAAAATATAAGAAGAAGAGAGCTGTCCAGAAGCAGAAAAATCAATCACATAGCACTGGAGATGCAGATTCAATACCAAGACATCAAGGTGAACAAAAATTTCACCGACACCAAGGTAATTATGCTGCTGCGCCATATTATTTTGGTGGATCATATATGCCGTTGTCTTGGCCATATCCTTGTTATTATGCTCCTAGTGACTATGGTAGTATGTACATGCCACCACATATTATTTCTTATCCAAATTATGGTGTCTTCCAACAACCGATTGCTTACAATGGTAATCCGGTTAGAAAAGATGCATGTACTGATCCTAAGCAGTGTGAGAACAGTAGCAAATCAGATTCTAAATATATGCAGCCGAGGTGGTGTCCCTCAGGCTTAACTCGTACTCAAAAGAGAAAATTACAAAGAATGCGCAGGCAATCAATGGAGCCAGAAGTTGAACAAAAATCAGCGGCATCTACAAGGATGGTGTGGAGACCAAAGCAAGTTGCTTCAACTTCAATACAGGCGAGACACATGACATGGCCGATGCTTTATATGTTTAGTATCGTCCAGAAGAACAATTTTGATCTTAGAAGCGTTTTCTAGTGCACAAGTTTACTAGAAAACAGGGGGGCATATGTTAGCGATCAAAATTGGCAAGGAATAGTTTCTGCAGGGAAACCGGTGGAACCGGATTTGCTAACCGGTGTAACCGGTTTGTTACACTGTGCTGCATCTGACAACGCAAACTGGTGGAACCGGATCTAGAAACCGGTGGAACCGGTTTTCCCCGAATTGTAATAGGTTTGGACTCTTTTTGTAGATCCGGCTTGTATTTGGACTTTCCTTGCAGGGCAGACCTCCCCACCCTATAAATATAAAGGGTTGCGGCCGATTGAGTATCATCCAATCGATCAAACACAATTTATCCTTTATTTGTCTTTACTTTTTGCCTTTACTTTATGTTCTTCAAACCCTAGCTTCTTCCAAACCCTAACTGCTGTTCTTCCTTCGTCTTCACGGCGATTGAGGGCGTTCTAGGTGGCCTGACCGATCTTAGAACAACCCAAGGTGTGCACACCCTGACGGGGTCCCTCCCGGGCGTGCGTTCGTTGGTCTTCGCAGGAAACCCTAGCAAACCGGTTTCACCGGTTTCCCAAACCGGTTTCACCGGTTTCTGCGCAGTCAGATCTGCATCTTGCGATTCCGCGCGTGTGAGTGTTTGGCGCGGCGCGTTTTAGCGTCAACACACAGCTTTATACACGACGGCGACGCAGCACCCACGCGCTCACGCCCGCAGCCCTTCCACACACTCGGGCATGTTGCCCCGGCGACTCGCGCCTCCTCTCGTACGTGAGCCACACCTCACTCCATGAGACTCGGGCGCCCACAACAACCAGCGCAGCACACGCACGCACACGACCTGACACTACCGCAGCTAACCAACTGACTTGAAACACAGTCCAAGTCATGATTATCCTAACAAACTCCCCCTAATCTTGACTTGCTTCTCGCTGCACCGAACAGGAGACACAGCTCGTCATAGACCGTCGTGGGGAACGCCTCTTCGTCTCCGGCGCCACCGGACACTCGCCATTGCTGGAGTTGGTGCTGCTGCTCCCATCTTCATCGTCGTCACCACGGCCGCCGCTGTGGCCTCCAGACATCACACGAACCACGCAGCGTGCCTCGGCGCGAACGCCGCGACCTTCTTCTTCCTCTCCGGCGACACATGCCGCAGCTTTTTTCCTTCCTCAGCGACACACGCCGAGCTCCCGCCGCGGCGACACATGCCATGGACTCCCTCGCGCGGACTGACACACAGTCTGGCGACCTTCAGCACGCTGCCACGTATAGACCACCATGAGCACCCCTCCGGCAGTGCACACCGCTGGCGACGCGCATGCCACACCAGCGCCGAGCACGCGCCATGCCGCAGCCCTCCCAGCAGCCCCCTCGCGCCGCCATCGGCGACCCACAGCACGTCGCACCCGCGCCCTGCTGCGCGCCGCAGCCCGCTGCACCGCCTGCCACCTCCCGAGACAGCTGCAGCACTGCACACCTTAACAGGCCGACACACGGCCCGGAGCTTCATCGCGTCGCAGCTGCCGGCGAAGTCCGGCTTGCACCAGCCGCCGCCATGGACGCCGTCTCATGCTGGCCGCCACCAGCACGTCTCCGGCACCTACCCCTGATACCAATTGTTGGAACCGAGGATCCACGAACAATCACAAGAAGAACACAAGACACACGATTTGGTGGGCGACGAACGCCCGCCACAGGGCGCTGAACGGCCCGCCGGCGATGAACGCCGTTCTTTCTCTGTATTCCCTCGGCTCATTGACGAATGCATCGTCTAGACAGCTTTATACACGACGGCGACGCAGCGCCCACGCACCCACGTCCGCAGCCATTCCGCACACACGGGCATGTTGCCCCGGCGACTCGCGCCTCCTCTCGTACGTGAGCCACACCTCACTCCGCGAGACTCGGGCGCCCACAAAAAACAAGCGCAGCGCACGCACGCACACGACCTGACACTACCGCAGCTAATAACCAACTGACTTTGATACACACTCCAAGTCATGATTATCCTAACATCAACCAGGCCCTGTCGCTGTAATGGTTATGGTCCAACTGGACACACCCGAGGAATCCATGGATTGACAACTGAGAGAATACCAGTTTCTTGAAGGTGAAGTGCTAGCTTCATGGGTTTAGCGAAATAACATTTCAGTGGCCACAGCAATAAACGACTGAAAATAGATGCATAAATGAGGTAAATCATTTTTTCTCAAAAACCATATTCACTACTAGATTTGTCAGAATTGCTGAGGGGTTTCTTTGAGTGGCCGAGGGGGGCTACACTCACTATCATTTTTCCCAGTCAATTACCGACAGTATTTAAGTATCAGTACACTATTTCCTGTGGGTAAATATCATTTGCCTACAAACAATCAGCGGCCAACATAATCTGACGAGGTGCATAAAAAAAGAAAGCTCCGGTCGGCCACCTGCAAATACTATACCTCTCAGTAATTATTGTAGTTCTGGTAGTGATTGTTATGCGTACACCATGTTGCTCACATAATAGCTGCGACCCCAACAAAAATCAAACATCTATGTAATCACAATTAGCTCTAGGACCTTCAGAGTCAACAGCTCTTGCGCATGGATTACTGCAGAAACACCCATCCCTATCGGATTGAAGCATAGTGATATCTTACTGCTGCACAAGGTATCATTGCGGTAAACGGGTTAGCCGACCATCCTAGCTAAAGCGGCAGTCCCTCAGATGAAACACGGCCGCGGTGCATGCTGACAGTCCCAGTGCCTCTCAATCCTTGAAGCCCACAGAGGTACTGTACAACTAGTGACCCTCGCTCGAGTGGTGGCTAGCTGTAGCACCCATAGGTGACCATGTATGAAGTTCGAGCTAAATATATAGGAGGTGTGACTGGAAGGGAGGATAGGTCAATGTGTTGATTGGATTGGAGGTGAGTAATAAGTGCCTCGGCATCCAGGCTGGTCAATCAATTAAAAGCTTCTTTGACAGTTTAATAATGTGGACCATTGGGTTTCTGGTTACCATGTAGCCTATCTGATATATAAGCACCGCCACTCGCAGCCGCCCCCATACCTCGCCTCCCCGGCCGTCGCCGGAGCCCAACGCCGGCACAACCCGGCGGACGGCCGTGAGGGCGACGGCTGGGCCTTCCTCGCCGAGTGCTCGCGACGCGGCGATCCCAAACGCCGGCGCCGGTACGCTCTTTGGCCAGCGGCCCTGCTCTGGCTCTCACCGGATCCGGTGGCCTAGAGGCCGGATCCATGGCCTCCAGTCGCCGGCCGCGCAGCCTTGGCCGTGGATGCCGCCCGGTGCGGTGCCTCGACGAACTCGCCGTCCCTCCCACCGCGATCCCGACGTCTTGAACATCGATCTGGCCGGTGAGCAATTCCACATCGCTGCCTCACCTGGCCTCCGCCTCGAGCTCAAGACGTCCGCCGCCAACGCCCACCCCGCCCTCTCCGGATCTGGCTTTCCCATGGCTGGAGCGGCGGTGCGCGTCCTCCATTCTACAGAGGACGTCGCCCATGGAGATGGTTGGCGTGGGGCCCCGTTGTACGCGCGGCGCCGACTCCCGGTCCACGCCGGCGCGCTACTCCTCCAGATCTACGGAGGAGGCAGCGCCCTTTACCCTGGTGGTGACCACCTCTTGGTGCAGGACGGCATGGCGGCGTGCAAGATCATCGGGCGAAAGCTTGCAACGATGACGCCTATGGGCATCATGTCCCTTCCTGAAGGCGTTGCAGAGGTATTCTTGCATTGCATACCATGCCCTTGCTGCAGCACCTCACGCCGCTCGCGCATAAGCGGCAGGCGGGGGTGCCCAAGGAGGAGGTCGAGGAGGAGAGGATGGAGTCGCAGATCCAGTGGCGACTACCCATCTTCGCCGCCACGACGATGGCAGCCGTTCCTCATGCATTCTAACAATGAGCAACGACCTCTCTTTCGCTGGGGGCATACGATTTTCCATTGGCGACAATATTTGGCGTCGCGATGCACCTCGGCGACCCGGCAACGCACAGAGTCGGTGGATCGAAGACAGTTCGGGGTCTTCCTCCCGCACAAAAGATCGATGGTGGCTATTCCGAACGCCACCGATAGGTGGAGGGGCAACGATGAGGGCACACGATCAAGTGTGGGCCGATTTGCCAGCTGCAGTGGGGACTGTCTACATCCAATGAGTTTCTTTCAAGTTCATTTTGGTGCACGTTGTTCAAGGCGTGGTGGCTGATTCGAAGACCACCATGAAGCGACATCGATATCTTTAGCACTGTTTTGAGTAGTAAACTCAATTCTTTTTTGGATGTAGTAGATCTTTAGTACATATATCTTCATGTACTAAAGTTTTTTTTATTATTCTTAGTTTTTGTAATAAGTTTGGCTGTGTGTGCGTTACCGCAGAGGCCGGAATATTAATTCCATTATCTAAAAAAATGTAGCCTATCTAGTTGGAGATGCATGGTTGCTCGACCGGGTATGAAAATGAAGTCAGTGCTGTGTAGTATCCTGTATCCATGAAGATCCCTGGTACGGACTTTAGGTAGTTGTAAACACAAACACATTTAAATGATCACCTGGACTTCATCACTAATTAAAATAAAAAATGGATCATCAGTATTTTTCATATCGAGCAAATACTGTCCGAACGCTCGGTAATTATGGAGAAGCGTGAAAGAGATCGATGATCGTGATAGCCTAAGAGGGGAGGGGATAAATTAGGCTTTCTAAAAACTTAACCTACCGCATACCTCTAATTGCACAAAATAAAACTAAGAGATGTTATCTAGATATGCAACTAAGGTTTTCTTCTAGTGATTGCACCCACCCAAGAGTTTTGCAACCTAGAGCCAATCCTATCAAGATTCTACTCTAGAAAGGTAAAGGCACACAAGTTGCAAGTATGAAATGCGGAAGCTTAAACAAGGATTAGAGGGATGCAAACTTGACATGAAGATTTATCCCGTGGTTTGGCTAACGCCTACTCCATGTTAGAGCTCCACAAATGATGTGCTCACAGTCGCCAAGTCTTGTTCCCGGTAAAGGCCTTGAGCTCGCCACAAAGACTCCCCAAGAGGGATCCGCACGGGCGTATTTTCACATGAAAATCCGTGTGATTTGTGACTTGCGACGTGCGCGTGTGTGGGAGCCTCTTCAGGATTAAAAAAAATTAACTCAAAAAGCATTGGTACCTGGCCGTGTTATGACCCAGTACCAAACACCTTTCTGCTACCGGGTATTCATCGGATACCAAAGGCCAAGATTATTAGTCTCGGATTCCCAGTACCAATTTTGGAACCAGTACCTATGTGCCTTACGACCTGGTAACAATGCCAAGTTTTACAGTAGTGGTAGGGTGTTACTTGGTTCCGTTGGCCGGTTTCAAAAAAAAAAGAAATGGTACAAAAACACAAAACAATAAATTACACATTTTTAGTTGATGGAACTGCATTTTCGAGTCTAGTTTTGGTCATTCTAACTATGTAGGCGAGAACATTAGTACGCAGGAACATAGAGCAGAAAAAGAACTGGTTACGTCGTTCGATAACAGAACGAAGCCTCCAGTCGCATTGTGTAACTGGTTCCACAACAGAAGGACATCAGTCACATTGTACAGAGATACCAACTTGTCCGGAGATCGATTCGATCGACTAGCAAATAACATCATGTCATAGTTTTAGAGGTGTCACAAAACAGCCCCATCGATCATCTATCAGGCCGGCAAGGAAAATGCAGTCCTGATTGTCTGGAAGGAGACGAATATGAAAATGTTGAAATCAGTTGCCGCGGCTACCAATATGACCAAACACGATGCGGTAACCACCTCTGCTGCGAGGGAACAATCGTCGCCTGCGGTGTCCGTGCGGTGCTGCACCTCGGCCTCCACCGCGACGTCGCCAAACATCTCCATGTCGTCGCCCCCGAGGATGCCCCCAGAGACGCAATGTGTCCGTCATCGACGCCATTCGTGTCGAGGATGGTGTAGGGGTTGTCGTCACCGGTAATTTTCTGGTGCCTTCCATACCTATATGAATCGAAGTAAGCTTCACAGACAATCTGTATGGTTGGTTATTAAGCAAGAGGATATATGCATGAGGACCTATCATGGGAGACAAGGAGTATGAACAAATATATAGCGAGGGCGAGCAGTAAATTTAATGGGTTGAAGGTCCAGCTCGGACAATTATTAATTCTGCAAGATGGACCTGGCCTACATAAACCAGGACATGTGGCGGCAATGGTTGTGGTCCCAGAGACAAAGTGGACACACCCAAGCAAACAGAGAGTTTAACAACGATCTGTTTCATCTGCAATTGATAGAATTACAATTGAGAGAATACCAGTTTCTTGAAGTGTTTCATAGTACAAATTAAAGATAAGGGGTGAGGGCCCTCTCCATCATATGAGCTGAAGTATGAAGAAACTAACAGGGAAGAGAGACATTATTTGTGTAATGAAGTGGGCATGCCCAATTTCCCCCAGGACGGTTCCTTCAATAGAAACGAGGATAGTGAAATAACCTAACTACCAATGTTGTCTTTTGGTACAACATAAAAATGGAAATGTGTTTAAGGCACTATTGCACTATAAGAACCAGAGAGGGTCACAAATAGCTCAGAGCCATTGAACGTTAGAAGCTAGGGCATTCATCCAACAGGTATCTGACATTATTATTCGTTCACTCCGTAGTGTAGCGCATGTAAAGATAATTAGCTCCAGGCAATTGGGAGTCAACATTTCTGGCCCAAACATTACATAAGGAAAAAAAAGTGAGATGTCATATATCTTATTCCGATAGAATCTATCTCACTACATGGTGAACAGGTTGGTTAGCCATCCAGGGTGCACCAGGAATCCCATGGATAAAAGACGGCCATGATTGACGCTGTGAGGGTCTCAACGCCTCTCCAACCTAGAAGTGCATATATGTTCTGTACGACTATTGACCCTCGAGCTGCGGCCAGGGTTAGCATCCATAGGTGAGCCTCTATATCTAGTTTGGGCTAGAAATATATAGGCGGTGCAGGTGGAAGAGAGGTAAGGACATAGCCTTGATTGGATTGAATGGTAATAAGTGCCTGGACATCAAGGTTGGTCAAAAATCAATTGGCAGATTAACAAGGGTTGATGAGGAAGGGGACTACGCGAGAAGGGAATGGAAGGTTCTGGGGCCATATCATGAGCGGCTCAGACCAGGGAGAGAGTAATAAGATTTCTTATTCTATGTGGCCCCACACATCGAGTCAGTGCCTCTGGAGATCAACGACTCACCCTGGTCCACTTGTCATATTTTCTTGTCCATGCATCGCATCGCAACCTGAGGTGCCCCCTAAAAAGCCGTAACCAAGTGCCTTGGATCTAGGCTTTCATGATAATTCTATTTTTTTCAACAAAATACCTCTGGTGATTCCACATAGAAACCTTGTCTTGCTCATTACTTGAAATATGTGTCTAGCAAAAAATATATGTGTACCACAAACAAAAGCACAAAAGGCTGAAATTGATTATGGCATTTCTACATAGCGAATAGATTAACTTTGATCTCCTATATATATTAATTCCAAGAATCTTATTCCAATGATATTTTAAGGTGAATCGCAAAACTACTTTGTGAGAATCGTATCTTAAGAGAGCTCTATCACTTCTAACCAGTTGAGTATGACATGCCTGAAGAGCGCTCCAGTCTGATTCATTAGAATGGTGGACACGGTCTATAAAACCATGAATGCAGGGACCAACCAGCAAGGATAGATTACATTTAATCGATCAGCAGTATTTTAATCTTGAAACGCAGCTATTTCAGGGGTACTCGAAATAGCTGGATAAGTACAGAAAATATCTTTTGTGGAGAGGTGCTGATATCAACAATAAGAAACCACCGAAAGCAGCATGGCATATGGTTTGCCTACCTAAAGAAGAAGGTGGTCTAGGGGTCCCGGATTTATCAGTTCAAAATGATGCCCTCCTAATGAAGAATCTGGCAAAATTTTTCAATAAGACTGACTTGCCATGGGTAAAATTGATTTGGGATAATTACTATGCTGATGGCTCCTTACCTGGTAACAAAGCAAAGGGCTCCTTCTGGTGAAAAGACGTCCTAAAACTGATCACTCAGTACAAAGGTTTGGCCATCCCCATTCCACAAAATGGTACCTTAGTTCTTTTTTGGGATGATCTATGGTGTGGCCTTGTACCTAAACAGTCCTATCAACAACTATATTCTTTCACCAAAGACAAGAACATTAGTCTATTCAAGGCTACACAGGAGCAGCAGTTACATGAAAATTTCTACCTACCCTTATCAGTTCTAGCTTTTCAACAATTTCAAGCTATTACCCAATAGATCGATGCCATTCAGTTTAATGATAATAATGATATGGACATATATTTGGGGTAACAACATTTATTCCTCTCACAAAGCTTACAGGCATATAAAAAGTCACAGAGATTTACATCCAGCCTTCGAATGGCTATGGAAAAGTTCTTGCCAATTGAAGCATAAAGTCTTCTTTTGGCTTATTTTGAAAGAGAGACTAAACACAAGGGGATGCTAAGAAAAAGATCCATGACTCTTCCTGACTACAGCTGTGTCCTCTGCCCATGTACAGAGGATGAATCCATTGAACACCTCTTCCTGCATTGCACCTTTTCAACACAATGTTGGCAGATTCTTAACCTCAATACATCCATGAACTAGGGACCTTTTCAAACACTAGATAACCTAAGACAGCAATTGTCTAAGCCATTTTTAAGGGATGTTATTATACTCATGGCATGGAGTATTTGGACAGTGATAATTAAATAAAGTCGTCTTTGATCATGAAGATTACAGTTTACATGCAGTCAAAGCCACTTTTACAAAAGAGTTTAAATTACTACTGCACCGAGCTAAGAGGAAATTGATACCCAGAATGGAAGCATGGATAGAACAGATGTTGTAATTCCTTTTCTTTTCTTTTTTTCTTTCTTTTGTAATCTTTTTGTACTATTATGCTTTTTAATATATAACCAGTAGGGGATAAAACCCCTCCTGTTTCCTCAAAAAATAAAACTATGGCGCCATGTGTCAGGACCAAGATATCATACTCTGGTTTTCAGAAATAAGGTTACTAAATATCATAATTCTAACACTTGAACTGCGAGGTCTGCATTAAAGCATCATCCGGCAATAATCGCTTCACAAAATTTGTGGTTGAGGCTAGTAATATTTGTTATCACCTTCTCTATAAATTTTGTTCTCCAAAATGTTGATGGAATCCCAGACCTATTGAATTAGAATGGAAACAATAATGCAACCTTCTGCGATAATCGAGGGGTGGCATGATATTTTGAGCATTAGATAGCTACGTACTAGTTGAAAACATTCACTACATACCAGTTCAAACAGTCACTAATAAGGCACAACTCAAAGTCGATCATGGTCATACGTGCGCCATTGAGGAAAGAAAAAAATATTTCCAAGACAGACAAAGGTGAGTCTCTCCACATCATGGGAGAGCCAAGTTTGAAATAACTAATATAATGGTGGGGCTGGGGTGGAGGTTGGAGAGAGAGAGAGAGAGAGAGAGTAATTTTAGAATGAGCTAGAAAAGCTCGCGGCTTTGCTGCGGATGCCCAATAGATGTACCTATTGGTCAATTGGAAGTACATACCCTTTTTTTTTATTCGTAGCCTTTACTTATATAGGATCAGTTCATGGTGCTGGGTTCCTGAAAATGCATGGTAAATTTGTGTCTGAATAAGTAGTACTGAAATTGAAGCAATGGCAAATAGACATGGCAACACATATAGTAACCTAACTGGGACAGTTATCAAAAAGCATAGTTGGGATCATTGCATGGCTATGAAAAAATACATTAAGCTATCAGGATTCTGCAAAATTTCAGTCCATTTATTCCTTGGTGAGCCTCTATATCTTATTTGGGCTAGAAATATATAGGCGGTGCAGGTGGAAGAGAGGTAAGGACATAGCCTTGATTGGATTCAATGGTAATAAGTGCCTGGACATCAAGGTTGGTCAAAAATCAATTGGCAGATTAATAAGGGTTGATGAGGAAGGGGACTACAAGAGAAGGGAATGGAAGGTTCTGGGCCATATCACGAGCGGTTCAGACCAGGGAGAGAGTAACAAGATTTCTTATTCTATGTGGCCCCACACGTCGAGTCAGTGCCTTTGGAGATCAACGACTCACCCTGGTCCACTTGTCATATTTTCTTGTCCATGCATCGCATTGCAATCGGAGGTGCCCCCTAAAAAACCGTAACCAAGTGCCTTGGATCTAGGCTTTCATGATAATTCTATTTTTTTCAACAAAATATCTCTGGTGATTCCACATAGACACCTTGTACTGCTCATTGCTTGAAATATGTGTCTAGCAAAAAATATATGTCTACCACAAACAAAAGCACAAAAGGCTGAAATTGATTATGTCATTTCTACGTAGCGAGTAGATTAACTTTGATCACCTAATTCCAAGAATCTTATTCCAATGATATTTTAAGGTGAATCACAAAACTGCTTTGTGAGAATCATGTCTTAAGAGAGCACTATCACTTCTAACCAGTTGTGTATGACATGCCTGAAGAGCGCTCCAGTCTGATTCTTTAGAATGGTGGACACGGTCTATAAAACCATGAATGCAGGGACCAACCAGCAAGGATAGATTGCATTAATTGATCAGCTGTATTTTAATCTTGAAACGCAGCTATTTCAGGGGTCCTCAAAATAGCTGGATATCTACAGAAAACATCTTTTATGGAGAGGTGCCGATATCAACAATAAGAAACCACGGAAAGCAGCATGGCCTATGGTTTGCCTACCTAAAGAGGAAGGTGGTCTAGGGGTCCTGGATTTATCAGTTCAAAATGATGCCCTCCTAATGAAGAATCTGGCCAAATTTTTCAATAAGACTGACTTGCCATGGGTAAAATTGATTTGGGATAATTACTATGCTGATGGCTCCTTACCTGGTAACAAAGCAAAGGGCTCCTTCTGGTGGAAAGACGTCCTGAAACTGATCACTCAATACAATGTTTTGGCCATCCCCATTCCACAAAATGGTACCTCAGTTCTTTTTTGGGATGATCTATGGTGTGGCCTTGTACCTAAACAGCCCTATCCACAACTATATTCTCTCACCAAAGACAAGAATATTAGTCTATTCAAGGCTACACAGGAGCAGCAGTTACATGAAAATTTCTACCTACCCTTATCAGTTCCAGCTTTTCAACAATTTCAAGCTATTACCCAACAGATCAATGCCATTCAGTTTAATGATAATAATGATACATGGACATATATTTGGGGTAACAACATTTATTCCTCTCACAAAGCTTACAGGCACATGAAAGGTCACAGAGATTTACATCCAGCGCTCAAATGGCTATGGAAAAGTTCTTGCCAATTGAAGCATAAAGTCTTCTTTTGGCTTATTTTGAAAGACAGACTAAACACAAGGGGATGCTAAGAAGAAGATCCATGACTCTTCCTGACTATAGCTGTGTCCTCTGCCCATGTACAGAGGATGAATCCATTGAACACCTCTTCATGCATTGCACCTTTTCAACACAATGTTGGCAGATTCTTAACCTCAATACATCCATGAACTAGGGACCTTTTCAAATGCTGGATAACCTGAGACAACAATTGTCTAAGCCATTTTTCAGGGATGTTATTATACTCATGGCATGGAGTATTTGGACAATGATAATTAAATAAAGTCATCTTTGATCATGAAGATTACAGTTTACATGCAGTCAAAGCCACTTTTACAAAAGAGTTTAAATTACTACTGCACAGAGCTAAGTGGAAATTGATACCCAGGATGGAAGCATGGATAGAACAGATGTTGTAATTCCTTTTCTTTTCTTTTTTTCTTTCTTTTGTAATCTTTTTGTACTATTATGCATTTTAATATATAACCAATAGGGATAAAACCCCTCCTGTTTCCTCAAAAAATAAAACTATGGCGCCATGTGTCAGGACCAAGATATCGTACTCTGGTTTTCAGAATTAAGGTTATTAAATATCATAATTCTAACACTTGAGCTGCGAGGTCTGCATTAAAGCATCATCCAGCAATAATCGCTTCACAAAATTTGTGGTTGAGGCTAGTAATATTTGTTATCACCTTCTCTATAAATTTTGTTCTCCAAAATGTTGATGGAATCCCAGACCTATTGAATTAGAATGGAAACAATAATGCAACCTTCTGCGATAATCGAGGGGTGGCAAGATATTTTGAACATTAGATAGCTCCGTACCAATTGAAAACATTCACTACACACCAGTTCAAACAGTCACTAATAAGGCACAACTCAAAGCCGATCATGGTCATACGTGCGCCATTGAGGAAAGAAAAAAATATTTCCAAGACAGACAAAGGTGAGTCTCTCCACATCATGGGAGAGCCAAGTTTGAAATAACTAATATAATGGTGGGGCTGGGGTGGAGGTTGGAGAGAAAGAGAGAGAGAGAGAGAGAGAGTAATTTTAGAATGAGCTAGAAAAGCTCACGGCTTTGCTGTGGATGCCCAGTAGATGTACCTATTGGTCAGTTGGAAGTACATACCTTTTTTTTATTCGTAGCCTTTACTTATATAGGATCAGTTCATGGTGCTGGGTTCCTGAAAATGCATGGTAAATTTGTGTCTGAATAAGTAGTACTGAAATTGAAGCAATGGCAAATAGACATGGCAACACATATGGCAACCTAACTGGGACACTTATCAATAAGCATAGTTGGGATCATTGCATGGTTATGAAAAAAATACATTAAGCTATCAGGATTCTGCAAAATTTCAGTCCATTTGTTCCTTGGTGAGCCTCTATATCTTGTTTGGGCTAGAAATATATAGGCGGTGCAGGTGGAAGAGAGGTAAGGACATAGCCTTGATTGGATTCAGTGGTAATAAGTGCCTGGACATCAAGGTTGGTCAAAAATCAATTGGCAGATTAATAAGGGTTGATGAGGGAAGGGACTACGAGAGAAGGGAATGGAAGGTTCTGGGCCATATGACGAGTGGTTCAGACCAGGGAGAGAGTAATAAGATTTCTTATTCTATGAGGCCCCACATGTCGAGTCAGTGCCTCTGGAGATCAACGACTCACCCTGGTCCACTTGTCATATTTTCTTGTCCATGCATCGCATTGCAACCGGAGGTGCCCCCTAAAAAACCGTGACCAAGTGCCTTGGATCTAGGCTTTCATGATAATTATATTTTTTTCAACAAAATACGTCTGGTGATTCCACATAGACACCTTGTAATGCTCATTGCTTGAAATATGTGTCTAGCAAAAAATATATGTGTACCACAAACAAAAGCACAAAAGGCTGAAATTGATTATGGCATTTCTACGTAGCGAATAGATTAACTTTGATCTCCTATATATATATATTAATTCCAGGAATCTTATTCCATTGATATTTTAAGGTGAATCGCAAAACTGCTTTGTGAGAATCGTATCTTAAGATAGCTCTATCACTTCTAACCAGTTGTGTATGACATGCCTGAAGAGCGCTCCGTTCTGATTCTTNTTTACTTATATAGGATCAGTTCATGGTGCTGGGTTCCTGAAAATGCATGGTAAATTTGTGTCTTAGTAAGTAGTACTGAAATTGAAGCAATGGCAAATAGACATGGCAACACATATAGTAACCTAACTGGGACACTTATCAATAAGCATAGTTGGGATCATTGCATGGTTATGAAAAAAATACATTAAGCTATCAGGATTCTGCAAAATTTCAGTCCATTTGTTCCTTGGTGAGCCTCTATATCTTGTTTGGGCTAGAAATATATAGGCGGTGCAGGTGGAAGAGAGGTAAGGACGTAGCCTTGATTGGATTCAATGGTAATAAGTGCCTGGACATCAAGGTTGGTCAAAAATCAATTGGCAGATTAATAAGGGTTGATGAGGAAGGGGACTACGAGAGAAGGGAATGGAAGGTTCTGGGCCATATTACGAGCGGTTCAAATCAGGGAGAGAGTAATAAGATTTCTTATTCTATGTGGCCCCACATGTCGAGTCAGTGCCTCTAGAGATCAACGACTCACCCTGGTCCACTTGTCATATTTTCTTGTCCATGCATCGCATTGCAACCGGAGGTGCCCCTAAAAAACCGTAACCAAGTGCCTTGGATCTAGGCTTTCATGATAATTATATTTTTTTCAACAAAATACGTCTAGTGATTCCACATAGACACCTTGTATTGCTCATTGCTTGAAATATGTGTCTAGCAAAAAATATATGTGTACCACAAACAAAAGCACAAAAGGCTGAAATTGATTATGGCATTTCTACATAGCGAATAGATTAACTTTGATCTCCTATATATATTAATTCCAGGAATCTTATTCCAATGATATTTTAAGGTGAATCGCAAAACTGCTTTGTGAGAATCGTATCTTAAGAGAGCTCTATCACTTCTAACCAGTTGTGTATGACATGCCTGAAGAGTGCTCCAGTCTGATTCTTTAGAATGGTGGACACGGTCTATAAAACCATGAATGCAGGGACCAACTAGCAAGGATAGATTACATTTAATCGATCAGCTGCATTTTAATCTTGAAACGCAGCTATTTCAGGGGTCCTCAAAACAGCTGGATAAGTACAGAAAACATCTTTTATGGAGAGGTGCTGATATCAACAATAAGAAACCACGGAAAGCAGCATGGCCTATGGTTTGCCTACCTAAAGATGAAGGTGGTCTAGGGGTCCTGGATTTATCAGTTCAAAATGATGCCCTCCTAATGAAGAATCTGGCCAAAGTTTTCAATAAGACTGACTTGCCATGGGTAAAATTGATTTGGAATAATTACTATGCTGATGGATCCTTACCTGGTAACAAAGCAAAGGACTCCTCCTAGTGGAAAGACGTCCTGAAACTGATTACTCAGTACAATGTTTTGGCCATCCCCATTCCACAAAATGGTACCTCAGTTCTTTTTTGGGATGATCTATGGTGTGGCCTTGTACCTAAACAGTCCTATCCATAACTATATTCTCTCACCAAAGACAAGAATATTAGTCTATTCAAGGCTACACAGGAGCAGCAGTTACATGAAAATTTCTACCTACCCTTATCAGTTCCAGCTTTTCAACAATTTCAAGCTGTTACCCAATAGATCAATGCCATTCAGTTTAATGATAATAATGATACATGGACATATATTTGGGGTAACAACTTTTATTTCTCTCGCAAAGCTTACAGGCACATGAAAGGTCACAGAGATTTACATCCAGCCTTCAAATGGCTATGGAAAAGTTCTTGCCAATTGAAGCATAAAGTCTTCTTTTGGCTTATTTTGAAAGACAGACTAAACACAAGGGGATGCTAAGAAGAAGATCCATGACTCTTCCTAACTATAGTTGTGTCCTCTGCCCATGTACAGAGGATGAATCCATTGAACACCTCTTCCTGCATTGCACCTTTTCAACACAATGTTGGCAGATTCTTAACCTCAATACATCCATGAACTAGGGACCTTTTCAAACGCTGGATAACCTGAGACAGCAATTGTCTAAGCCGTTTTTCAGGGAGGTTATTATACTCATGGCATGGAGTATTTGGACAGTGATAATTAAATAAAGTCATCTTTGATCATGAAGATTATAGTACATGCAGTCAAAGCCACTTTTACAAAAGAGTTTAAATTAATACTGCACAGAGCTAAGAGGAAATTGATACCCAGAATGGAAGCATGGATAGAACAGATGTTGTAATTCCTTTTCTTTTCTTTTTTTTTCTTTCTTTTGTAATCTTTTTGTACTATTATGCTTTTTAATATATAACCAGTAGGGAATAAAACCCCTCCTATTTACTCAAAAAATAAAACTATGGTGGCATGCGTCAGGACCAAGATATCATACTCTGGTTTTCAGAATTAAGGTTATTAAATATAATAATTCTGTCACTTTAACTGCGAGGTCTGCATTAAAGCATCATCCGGCAATAATCGCTTCACAAAATTTGTGGTTGAGGCTAGTAATATTTGTTATCACCTTCTCTATAAATTTTGTTCTCCAAAATGTTGATGGAATCCCAGACCTATTGAATTAGAATGGAAACAATAATGCAACCTTCTGCGATAATCGAGGGGTGGCAAGATATTGGAACATTAGATAGCTACGTACCAGTTGAAAACATTCACTACATACCAGTTCAAACAGTCACTAATAAGGCACAAATCAAAGCCGATCATGGTCATACGTGCGCCATTGAGGAAAGAAAAAAATATTTCCAAGACAGACAAAGGTGAGTCTCTCCACATCATGGGAGAGCCAAGTTTGAAATAACTAATATAATGGTGGGGCTGGGGTGGAGGTTGGAGAGAGAGAGAGAGAGAGAGAGAGAGAGTAATTTTAGAATGAACTAGAAAAGCTCGCGGCTTTGCTGCGGATGCCCAATAGATGTACCTATTGGTCAGTTGGAAGTACATACCTTTTTTTTATTCGTAGCCTTTACTTATTTAGGATCAGTTCTTGGTTCTGGGTTCCTGAAAATGCATGGTAAATTTGTGTCTGAATTAGTACTGAAATTGAAGCAATGGCAAATAGACATGGCACCACATATAGTAACCTGACTGGGACACTTATCAATAAGCATAGTTGGGATCATTGCATGGTTATGAAAAAATACATTAAGCTATCAGGATTCTGCAAAATTTCAGTCCATTTGTTCATTGGTGATGCAGATTCACATTTCATTAATTAGGTCACTATCGGAGAGTACAAGTAAGGATCAATTAATTTTGTGGGATGCATTGTGGGAGCCAAAGTATACTTAAGCCAGCTATTTGGATCAGATTTGGTATCTAAGTGTGAACGCAGTTCTATCTTTGAAGGACCATTGATGGGCGTAGAAGCAGAGAAGTTGCTATTTAAAAAGGATTGGCTGCCAGAAAGTGAAAACCCCCAAAAGTTGCAATAGTATCTCTGCATGAATCAGAACATGTCGTCTCCTTTGCTATCAGTAAGCACCTATTTTTGTCTGGCACTAAATAGCTAGCTCTTCAAACAAGGTCTGTGGGTCATAATAAATTAAGTAGCTAAGTACTAGGATTTGAAATTGACATTAATAGACACACCATGTTATATGTTAATGCTAATATCAATCATGGTAACAAGATCCGAAATAAGGTAAGGCTAGGAGTGAAAAAAAGATACATAATTCCAACTAACCTGAAAAATGCATGGTAAATTTGTGTCTGAATAAGTAATATTGAAATTGAAGTAATAGGAAATAGAGATGGCTCCACATATATAGTAATAAGATTGGGGTCACTCATGAATAAGCATACAAGGCCCTTTTCATTTATTAGCAGTAGAGCATTGCATGGTTATGAACAAATACATTAAGCTATCAGAGCAACTCCAGCCGGGAGACTAAATTTGAGCCTCTATATTGCTTTTAGGGGCCGGTCCACAAAAATTTATGGGCTTCAAACTCCAGCCGGGTGACTAAATTTAGAGGGCCTCCAGTTCTAGGGGCCCTGGACCAAAATTTGGAGGCCTCCACAAAATAGTAGCCCGTTTAGGGGCCCGGCTGGAGTTGTTTTTTTTTCATTGGGAGACTAAAACAAGGGATAGAGGCTCATTTAGGGGCCCGGCTGGAGATGCTCTCAGCACACTGAACAGCTACGGCTAAAAATTGTAATTTCGTGGGCCTCCTAAGGCCGTGCTTTGTTGGCGCTTGCAAGGCTCTGATCTCGTCGGCCGCTGGGCACATGAAAGACGTGGAGAAACACATGGCTAGCAAGATGCAACGAGCCGCGTGGTTGCCCAGATGTGGGTTTAAGCAGTGGGCGATGCTTTGTGGGGAAGGGGATCGAGGGTCTCCGAGGATGGAGGTGCCGTTCCTCCGAGACAAGACTGGGGGATTTATTGAACATAATGGATTGGTTACAGAAAGCACCAATGGAGATTCGATTCTGTTAGAGAAGAGGATGACCGTACCTTTCGTTCGATGGGAGATTTCTTTTGCGATTGTGACGGCAGTAGACACAGGAAGAAGCAACGGAGAGGAAAAACAGGAACGACAGCGTCGCTTTATCTTCTGGCCGGGACACTCGAGATATTACAAAGGACTAAAATATAGATCTTTCTTCCGGCCAGGAATTTTGCGAGACTTCACGATCCGCAATCTGTACAGGCCATGTTGAATTGCTGGATAACGTTCATTTGCCATCCAACGGTTTGGGTAAAAGCATGCTACGTGGCCCAATAAAATGTCCTAGTTTGGGGCATGAATTGAGATTGGGCATGTCCCTTTGGTCCCTTGGTGCCCCTTTTATAGAGAGGAAGGGTATCCGAAAGTTACCTCACTATTCATGGGTCTTGGTATGGTATACAAATGTATGTGTGTTTCGGCCATTTGCCCTTTGATATGTATAACAACTATCGTGGGCTTCACAAATAACATACGAGAGACATTGAACTTTATCAAGATAAGATAGAAATTGGGTTATTCACCCAAGATCCATCGGTAACCCATTAATTAGGTCCAGAGTTCAGCGGTGAGCTGATGTAAAGTAAATTAGTTACAGCCGATTGGAAGTCGTCGTTTCCTACTGCATTTGTAGTCAATGCAATACTGTTCAAACACACATCCCCATCAGATTGAATCTAGGGCAATAGAATGGTACTCCTGTGTAACCGCATATGGCCGTGATCGGGTTGGTTGGCCATCCAGAACAACTCTCTTTGTTTTGATGAAGCTCGGCCATGATGTTCATGCTGATTGCTGAGGGTCCCAATGCCTCTCAATCCTATAAGTACACTGACCCTGGAGTTGTGGCTAGCTATAGAATCCATGCGGGAGCCTATACCTAGCTTGGGGCTAGAAATATATAGGTACTGTGAGTAGAAGAGAGGACCAGACACAGAGTTGGACTATTTATGAAAAATAATGTCTGGACATTAGGATTGATCAACCAATCCAACTAAAGCTGCATTGATAGACAAACAATGTTGGCGAGCAGGTTTTTGGTTTCTCAACGCAAGTCTGAATGCTATAATGTGTCTGTTTAGATAAAGGATACAATGAAAGTGAAGGAGGCTATGGACTTTAGCTATATGCATAAAAAAAAACACTAGTAAATTAGAACATGGAGTTCATATCATCAAAAAACAGAGAAATTAAAATGACGGCTGAATTTTTACATCAAGTAAATTCTATAACCCCAGCCCCGGTTATGGAGAGGCATGGTTGAATGGTTAAAATATATGTTCGTTTGGAGGTGCCAAGGTTGGAGAACTCAGTCACAGCTCCAACCGAGCAGTTGATGAACCTTCCACTCATGTCAGTCAAGGCAACGCTCGACTTCTGCCAGTCATGGCACTTGATCAATTCTAACTTGCCGTGTCTAATTTTTCCAGGTGCCTCCGATTCATACAGTGGCTTTAGCTATTGTTCTCTTGAGTGGCATCCATATGGGCGCTACCATGGCGATTGCAATTTATAGGTTGCCTGTGTAGAAAGTAGGAAACAGTATGTAGAGTTATAAATAATTGTACGCATGTGTACTGTATTGGATATATATATGGGTAAGAATGTTGCCATGGAGATCTAGCTCGGTTATGTATTCTACTAGGAATGTAAGCGCGCTACCGCCGCGCCCGTATTCCTCTCGCGTGCATGAATTGTTGCACTGTGGCAGGTTATGTATGTACACGCTATGCTGCACGCGTAGAACAATGGCACTTGCAAGCAGCAATTAGCAAGTGATTGATTGTTTGCTCAATACTTGAGACATGGCAGGGTTCAACAAAGTATAATAGGTTTGGATGCAGCAACTGAAGATATTGCTTGTTGGTTGAACATATTCATTAGTTAAAATGTATATGTATAGAAAGCCCGCTATTTAATATGGTCGACCTGACCTAACAGAATGAACAAAGAAATCTTTTTTGATAAAAACTCAATTCTTTCATGTGGTCCCAAAAAACTGAAATGAAAAAGTAGGCGCCCAATGAGTCCTCGTGAGAGTCAGAAAGGCAACCTACAAATTCAGTGTCAGAAACAACCGATAACATGAAAAAAAAATTGCCGTCGCCATAGTTTTTGAATTATTTGTAAAATAGATCATATTATTAAGGCGAGCAATGGCATGTCAGTGACTCAGTGTACCATAAACAATCATGCCATTGTGTGCAGGGGCGGACCCAGAGTCAAATCTGTGAGAGGGCACCCCTTAAGAATTGATAAATCCCTGAAGTATGAACATGGTGAAAAATTAGTTTCAAGCTTGACATCAAGATTTTGAGTGAGGGCCTGTGCCCTCACTAGTCTTAACGTGGGTCCGCCCCTGATTCTGTGTTGGATCATGTAAGATTAATTTACAGATTTATCAGCATGTGACTTTGTAATTATTGTAATCTCAAGTGGAGTTAGAACTTGGAACATCAAAAATTGGCATTAGGAATGATTTGAGATAATCATTGTATCACTTCTCATGTCACCATGCGATTAGCTTCTCATCATCAGGAAATTAAATGATTTGGTGGCTGCATATATACGAAAGGCACAACTGAAATACATGATATATCAGCTTTGCCTCACACATGGTGGACAGTATGGATTCAGGGAGAGAATTTACTGGCAAAAAGAGGAGACCATCGGCATCAATCGAATAAAAAAAATGACGTTGAACTGAACAATATTCGTTAACAGGGTACATGGAGCAAAGGAACGGGAGCTAAGCATGCAGATATATTTCATCACAAATATGTTTTTAGAAAACATTTCAGTGCTAAGCATGCAGATGGAACGGGAGCTCCCTAATGCCGTGAGCTATATTCATCATTATTAATCGGTCTTAGAAATGATTGAGGGAAGAACAGAGCACTTTGAAAGTACTGATATCTAACCAGCTCCAACTCTAATACATCTTCAATCTGAAAAATGAAAGCATAACATGACATTACTATTTGTTTTACCTAAAAAAGATTGAGATAGTTAAATTTCCATGTCACCTCATGAGTTACATTTTCATTTGTTCACCTAAACAAAGACAGATGTGAACTTTCCAAAAAGAAAGTAATACCAATCTGTGAAAGATAAAATTAGAGACAAAGCAATATGGCAATGCATTAACTGAGAAAACAATTGTTATCAGTGTGAATTCATTAGCTAGTAGCAATGCAGGCTAGACCTTAACTCTACCTCAATTTTCTGAATATTGCTCCTTGATAAGTATATAGTATAGGATAGGACAAACACAAATGGTGCAGCTGGCAAAACAAAATAAAACAATGATAAGTATATAGTATAGGATACAAAACAACAACACACTGATCATTACTCAGCCTCATAGGTGAGACACAAAACAGGCAGTGACTTTCAGTATATAGAACCACATCTTCCATTCTGATAATGCACTAATAAACCCAGAAATGAAAGATTGGAACCTACCACGGAGCAAGCAACGCAGAACACAACTGCCCAATGTACTCAACCGGCAAATCGGCTTGCGGCCCCCACTGCATAATCAAACAGGACTACTGTAAGGCAAAGAACATGTGGACGCACCAATGTCTGTCAGATGCCCGCAGGCGACCTCGACAGCAAAAGGGCCAGTTCCATGGGGGAAGCCAAGTGAGAATGAAGAACGACGACCCCTACCTAGCAACGACGACACAGCGGCGATGCAGCAACCAGCGACTGCACCGAGTGTGAGCACCAAGCAGCCAGTACAGCGAGCCCATATGTCAACTCCCTATGTCACCCTCCTAATCATGATTTCACAATTGCAAAATAAAGATTAGAGAACTATGCAAAAATTATTGTTTGCGTCATATATTCAAAAGCTTTCTTTCACTGAATTGTTTTTGCACTTTGTCGATGCTTGCCCATGTCCAGTAATCTCTAGCTGTCCATTGCCTGCATTCAGTAATCATCAGTATATAAACTAATGAGTTCACATTCTGGTGGAGTTTTCCTGTGTTAATCATGAGAAGGATTAAAAGAGGGGAAAAAACAACCAGGGGTGTATGTTTACATAAGAGAAAAAACTTGAAACTGCTCCCGCCATGTATCCACTTCTTTAGATACTATACGGCTATGATTTATGTTAAATCATAACCACGGGCGAACTAAGACCGCCAAATTAATTTTTTTTCATTGATTCATTGTATACTCAACTGAAAGAGGTTGCATGGGCAAATAGGAAATCACCAGGCAGACGTGAACACAAAGAGATTAAAAAAAAGGACAATGGATAGAGAGGAGTTGGAACTTGGAAAAGTATCTGTAGGGTGTCACCACCACATTGTAGTCAGAGGTAGACGCAGCCCTAAGGCCCTTGCATGCTCAGGTTAGGTGGGCAGGAGAACTCATGCTCATCACCCGGGGTTTATTTGCTTATATTGTCAATAAAAAAAGTACTTCAGGCCGGGCATCACCTGTGCTATTATAGCATGGGCCATCATGTCTATCATCCCTGCGCCTCCTTGTGTGGGACATACAATCTAAAAATTTGTTAATTTATCAGTCATAACTAAAAAATTAATCAATTGAAAGTCAAGAGCAAACTTATTAGAACAAAGCTAAAGCCTCACTGAATAATCTCTACTGAATAACAGTGAGAACTACCTGTGAATAGGAGGAATTCTTTATTAGTTTTGCTGTTCCTTTTTATCCAGAGACCATAGTATGACTGTATGAGCCATCCTTGCAACTTGGTCAAGAATGATAAGAATGGAGCATACCAGATTGACTGAGGGCAGTGAAATAGATGTGTTCCCTCTTGCATTTGCGTCTGTCCAATCTTCAAGTGGCCTCCTGCCTCTTTTTTCTTTACTGGCTCCATGTTGAAAAGTATGAAAAAAGCACATAGGCCAACACAACAAACATCACAATCAGAAGGCTAAGTGGTCAGGATTATAAGGATTATAGCACCATTGTCTGAAACATACCATTTATGAATTGCTGGATTCATAAGAAAATGAAAAAACACAATTCACAAGATTAGTAGTATTGACCAACACTAACTTATGGTTTTCAGTGTACCATCACGCTCGCAGCACCCAGCAGGGGGGCCAGGGGCGCCACCGCACCAGGGTAGCCGGGCAGCCTCGCTGTCAGCCCGTGCGCAGCAGCAGCAGCACGGCAGGCCAGCAGCAGCCAGCGCCTAGCACTCCAGCATGCGGGACGGGTGGACCAGCGGTCGGCGGAGACGCGGACTCGTGGAGGGCCAGACTACGGGGAGGGGCGGAGGGCCGGACCGTGGAGCTAGCAGGGAGGGGCGTGGACGGACTGGCAGAGCGCGCAGGGAGGGCCGGACCCCACGAGTGCGGCGACGGTGCTAGGGTTCGCCGCCCTCGCCAATTCGCGAGAGAGGCGTGGCCGCGGCACACCCAGGGCGAGCCAGCGTCGGTGCGAGCGCGAGGAAGGGAAAGGAGGAGCCGCGGTACCTGAGAAGTGAGAACGACAACGCCAACGATGCAGACGAACAGACCGGCAAGACCAATGATGAAAAGCGGAGCCGACGACCGAGTGTGAGAAGCGGCCGAGTGTGACAGGAACCCTAACGCGTCGCCGATTTCTCGACCGGACACGTGCTCCTAGCAGGCTTAACGGGCCCCTGAACCAAAAAACGCCGCACGTGGCCCATCGCCTCGGTACAATGGTGTACAGTACCCTGATGCCTGTGGGCATCCGGATTTCACGAGCGATATGAGGTTACTTATGCAGTTTTTTGGTCTTGCATTGCACGAGTTGAAGTTGGAAAAACTCAAAGTCAATTTAGATTTTCTATTCAGAGCCTGACGCAGGACCAACCTCTCCACCTTGCTGGCTGCTGTGATGCATGGCCTTAAAAACCTCAATCCAGGTGCCCTGTCTCCAGATTTTCTTGATAGTTCTATTTTGAGTAAAGTCCACCAGCGGTTCTCTAACTTGTCACGCTATGTCATCCCGGTCCCTGAACTCACAAATTGCATATTTGGGCCCCTAAAGTTAGCTTCAAGTATGATCCCGGTCCCTAAACTTGCAAATTGCGGATATAGCCCCTCAAACTCAGGTTTGGGCATCATCCTGGTCACCAAACTCGCAAACATAATTGCACGATAAATCAACACATGTGGAGTAAGAGTTGTACGCCTACAGAATGTCTTCCAATATCCATTTTCTCGCAAAATTAGTACCATCATGATTTGCGATGGAAAAGATACCAATGGATGAAAGATTTTAGCGCAGGTATATGGTCTCAATATTCAGAATATTATTTAATATGGGGGATTAAAAATCAGATAGTTTCTTATCTCCATTCCGTTAGCCACTCTTGTTTTTAAATAGATATTCATATTCAATTTTCCTTCGCAATGCATAATAAGTTTGTTATTATTAATTAAATTAAACAACTAAGTGTTTTCATTAAACTTATATAGGTTAAATATGTATCAGTATACTTTGAACATGCATATTTATATGCCCGTGGTTCAGGATGACACTCGAAGCTGAGTTTGAGGGGCTAAATCTGCAATGTGCAAGTTTAGGGACCGGGATGACACCCGAAGCTAACTTTAGGGACCGAAATATGCAATTTTGTGAGTTCGGGGACTGGAACGACACAACATGACAAGTTCAAGGACCGCTGGTGAAGTTTACTCTTCTATTTTTATCAATAAAAGACGTCTGATCGTTCTTTATAGAATCCTTGTATTGCTCATTACTTGGAATGTGCCTAGCAAAGGAATTGTGCGCCACAAACAAAAGTACAAAAGGCATCTGTGATTCATGCATTTCTACATTGCAAATAGATTAATTTTGATTTCTATTATGAATTAATGCCAAGAAACATTTTCCAAATATAATTCTTGGTGAATCACAAATTTGTTAACAAGGAACAACGACTAACTACTTTGCAAGAATCCATGCTTACGAGAGCTGAAGTGCCTGAAGACCACTCCAGTCTGATTCTCTAAACAGATGCAACTCCGGTGTTATTCAGAACATACCACCCCTGATGAGCCGCCAAGCTAGTTAATAGTTGTGCATTGAATTCATTTGTCAGCTCTTTATCATTGCAATTAGTCTATTTTTGTAATCTTTCCATCCCCAATGCATTTGAATCCAACGTTTGCTGTATATGTACCAGGCAAAAGTGTGTACACACCCTATAATCCCTATAATATAATGCTGTCTCATAATCTATGTATGGTATGAAAAATCAGAGCCTTCAAGCCCTGCATATGTGCACATTAATTGATCCTCTTCTTTATGCTTTATAGCTCATGGTATGAGTAGACCGTTTTCTCCTGGGAGAGTAGTTTTTATAAACCTTTTAAATTTAATTTTTTTAGTGCATTATACTCCATGCTTTAATGCCATTTCTTTATAGTCGATGGCATCTAGGATTTTTCAGGCTCTGCATACAAGGTTCGCCTCTACAGCCCACATCGATACCAGCACTGGAAGCTAATCTGGAAGCACGATTTGGTAACATGTGTCATTTCTTCACATGCCTCTTCCTGCAATGCAAGCTGCCACATCTGCACATAACATGAATCTTGGAAGCCAAACCTGGGCTATATGACAGCTATACCACACAGGGGAGGAATAGCATACCCTTCTCATCGCCAGCTCGATCAGATGCAGATAATGACGCCATATGCAGACCAGCATAGATCCGCCAAAAATGGTAGGAATGCAGGGGCCACCAATGAGGACATACAAACCAGAAATATACACCAACAAATAGATCACATATAGACAACTAGTAATCTATATATTCATCTTCAAACTCCGCTATTTCAGGGGTCCTATTTCATGTTTAGAGGTCGGCTTAGAAACTATGGTGCCATTCATTAGTACACCGAGGTATCAGAATCTGGTTTTGAGAACCAAGCTTATTAAATATCATAGTGGTGACACCTGAACTGCGAGGTCTGCTGTACAGAATCATCCACCAATAATTGCTTTTGTATAAATTTGGTCTCTAAGGGGTAATGAAATCATAGACCTATTAAATTAGAATGGAAACAATGCAACCTTTTGTGAGTAATCGAAGGGTGGCAAGATAATTTGAACATGACATAGATCCATACCAGTTCAAACAGTCACTATTAAGGCAAGTTCAACTCAAAGCCCATCAAAGACACAGGTGTGCCATTGGGGAATGAAAAAATATTTCCTAGACAGACAAAAGTGAGGTCTCTCTCCATCATGGGAGGCCAAGTTTGAAAACAACTAATAGCAGGATGGGGATTGTGGTTGGAACGAGGATAGGGATCGGTAAGAGAGAGAGAAATTTTGGAATGAATTGGGCATGTCCCGTTGGTCCCTTTGAGTGCTCCTTTTCTACAAAGGAAGGGTATTGAAAGTTAATTACGAGTTCTTTTACGGTACTCTATACTACTCTATACTAGTGTCTAAAAAGGACTAGCATGAAAAGATTGTACGGTTTAGATTAATTGTATACTACTGAAAACTTTAACTGTAGTATAGCAGTATACAGTGGGTAGTATAGTAGTATATGGGTATTTTAAAAGAAATTAATGACGTAATTGATTTTAAAAAATCACTTTGATCCTTGATATATATTTTTGCATTTTCAATCTCTAATTTCATTTTCATGTAAGTGCAATTACTGAACTACCCCTTACTTATGGGGGCCTATACTATATACACCACTCGTTGGTAGTATGGATTATCGTAAAAGTATGTGTGTTTCAGCCACTTGGCCTTTTAAATGTATAACAACTATCGACGGCCGCACAAAACAACAGACATTAAACTTTATCTACACAACAACGAAATTGTGGCATTCACCCAATATCGCACGGTAACCCATTAGCTATAAATTACATTGGTGTGCTAATGTAAAGTGAAGTAGTTTCAGCCCATTGCAAGTCTACGCGTCACTGGTGCAACACCCATCCCCATTGGATTAAAGCTAGGGAAATAGAATGTTACTCCTGTGGAACCTCACGTGGTCGTGATTGGGTCGGTTGGCCATCCAGGCTTGCTCGTCACTTCTGTTGACGAAACTTGGTCATGATGCGCATGTTGAGGGTTCCAATGCCTCTCAATCCTAGAAGTGCATCTGAACCTTGAGTTGTGGCTAGTTGTAGCATCCATGTTGTAGCCTCTACCAAGCTTGGGGCTAGAAATATATGGGCGGTGAGAGTAGAAGAGAGGACAGGACACAGAGTTGGATTGGATATGAGTATTAAGTGCCTCTAAGATTAATCAACCAATTCAATTAATGCTGCTTTAACAGATAAATAATATCAATCAGCAGATCTTCGGTAGCTCAAAAGGGTCTGAATGTCATAATGTTCCATTTAGATAAAAGATGTAATGAACATGAAGGCCGCTACAGACTTTAGGTATACACATACACAAAAACACTAGTAAATGAGGCACATGGTGTTCACATCATCAAAAACACAAAGAAATAAAATGATGAGTGATTTTTTAAATCTAGTAAATACATGTTCGCTTGGAGATGTTGAGGTTGGAGAACTCAGTCAGCGCTCGGAACATTATGAAATCAAGCAATTGTTCACCCTCTGACTCTTGTTAGTCAAGGCACCAAGCTGCATCTGTGCTCTCACCGGGCCCACTTACTTCGTTTGAGACATAAGTGCACTTGTGCTAGAACACTTATTTGGATTTTGACCTTAATATCTAGCAGGCCCCATGATATGTGTGCTCCAAAATGTTCTTCTGCCCATATCTCACCTCCAATATGTTGAGCCTGACAAATATTTATGAGTGCATACTCCAGCAATCTCAAGTAATCTAACAGCAGGCTAAGTGACCCTAGATGTTATATGCTCAAAATATCCCTGGAACTAATGAGGCCTGGACGATTACATAACTTTGGCGGGTTCTTTTAGAAAAACAAGAGTCTGTAGACAACACCTAGGATGAACGGTAGCTGATTGAAACATCCCCACACAGATATGATATAAATCTATGTTTTTTTTTTTGCCAAATGGAATTATATTAGTTGTTGTTGCAATTGGCACGTCCTACATGATTTCCACAATTATGTGAATAAGTCATGAACAAGTTATTGCTTGGGATAGATATAAAGTGATATGTAGTATTCTTTAAATACATATACTATTTATAATTATAATAGATTACATCCTCATTGGTTTGTATGAACTAATTGGTCTCATTTTCAAGTAACTCAAATTTCATAAAATTGAGGAGTCAAACTGGTTAATCGGTTCGATCTTACCCAATACCCACCCCTAGAGATCCTCCATTTATTCAAGATTTTTAGTGGCCCTCGGCTCCAATAGAACATAGCCTGTCGTACTCCAACACTGCTTTCTTACTACAGGCCAATTCAACTCTGCGGGATATAAAATGGGGCTCTGCAATTTGCATAAAAGGGGGTTTGGTTCTTGCTCAATGCATTTAAAATGGTTAATGCACTTGTTATGTGATGGAAGTTATAGGGCCGGCCTAAAATTCGGTTAATGCACTTGTTATGTCCAATGATCTGTTATGATAAAGTATGAGGCACAGTTGCGCACCCAAATTTTTTAAAATACCATCATTAACTTTGTGGGTTAAAATTAGAGACATGCAAAAACAAAGCACATAGAGAGAGGAGTAAATTGGTCAATTCCACTAGTACTTTCTTCTACGTATCAAGTTGCTAAATACTCGGTACAATCTCATCAGTTACAATGGCTAGTTTCATTAAGAACTCAAGAAACAAGTTTTTTCTTGGGAAACAAAGTAATACTATTTGAAAAGTCCGAAGATGGTGCTCCAATTTGCTCATTCGTGATGCCACCTAATCCCAGACGTGTAGAACACAACATACCAAGGGTACTTTGTGTATAAGATATCGAGAGAAAATACATCGTAATGTTCGGCATGCAGCCTTGTGGAAATATTATAACAAGGAGCCAACATTATGAAGCAGTATATATGGAGTAGCTTGGTATCTATTTCTGTTGCTAGTTGATGGTTGGAAATGCAATGGCCCTGGCTGGCCTGAGATGCTCTATGGTTCCATATATATTGAAAAGTTATTTCACCGTCCCGTTTATGCTAACGTGCCTTGTGGCCATTCAAGTCAGTGAGCTAACATGACTATGCTGTGTTATTTTTTAAATTTCGCGGCTGAAACAAATATGCCACTCCCCAGTTACTCCAAGAGTCACGTGAAAACTCACTCTTTTTTTAGTCAAAGCTAGAGGTTATAAAATTATGGAGTATAGTTGCAACTTGCATTAAAATGGACAAACTTCCATAGGCGTCTTCAAAACGATGCAACGGCAATCAAGAGTAGAGATTATTTGGCTGATTCAAAGTTTTGTCATACCCGGTTTTTAAGGAAAAATTCTAACGCTAACTATATGTATGCTAGGATCAATATTCATACATATAGCAAATTCATTAGTGACCAAATTAGTATGTCAAGACACTGAAATGCTCATCGTGGTGATGTGCATGAGCCCCTGTGGTGGGAGTATAAAAAATGAATAAAGAAGCCTATTTGGAGTGAATTCTTAGAGGAGCACGGTGACTTCAAAGGATTAGAGTCAAGGTGGAGACCAGCATGTTTCCAACTACTGTGCGAAAGAACATTTCAGTGGCAACAGCAATAAACAAGCGAAAATAGATGCACCGGCCTGCTACTTTGCCTATGGCCTATGGCCTATCTATGTACATGGAGATCCACCAATCTCAGTCGGCTGTATCATTCATCGTTAGACGCAGCTTTTCAAGGGTCCTCTTTCTGTACACAGGATCAGCCTAAATACCGGCACCACCGTGCAGGGTTCTGTGATTTATCGAAAACTGGCAAGATATCTATTTTGAACAAGCAATCGAGACCTATAGCAGTTTATTAGTCGCTATTAAGGCAGATTTAACTCAAAGCAGAGCAACATCGTAGGTGCCTCTTGCCTGAATGGACAAGGGGTAAAAACTTGAAGAAACTAGGAGAAGAGAGAGAGAGATAGAGAGAGAGAGAGAGATTTTGTAATGAGTTCGAGATGTCCCATTACCACATTGACGGTTCCTTGTATAGAAAGGAAGCTCAGAGAGGATACACAAATGGAAATGTGTTACAGCCATTTGGCCTTTGTGTATGAACCAGCAAGGGTTACAAATAGCTTAGTAGGTATTGAACGCTACCTAGACACCACAGAATTGAAGCTAGGGCATTCAATCAACAGCAATCTGCCATGCGTTAACTCCACAGTCCAGCGGGCCAAGCATATGTAAACACACAATTAGCTCCAGGACCTTGAGAGTTGGCAGTTCTTGCCAATGCATTACAGCAGAAACACCCATCTCGATCAGATTGAAGCAGGATATATAATATCTTACTGTTGCAGAATGTTTCATTGTGGTGCACGGGTTGGTTGGCCATCCAGGCTACAGCGGCAATCCATTGAATGAAAAATGGCCATGGTGCATTCTGACAGTCCTAGTGCCTCTCAATCCTTGTAGCGCATGGATGTACTGCACAGTTATTAGTGACCCTCGAGTTGTGGCTAGCTATAGCACCCATAGGTGACTCTCTATCTAGTTGGGCCTAGAAATATATAGGTGGTGTGGGTACAAAGGGAGGATAGGCCGCATTGTTATTGGGTTGGATGTGAGTATTAAGTGCCTTGACATCAAGGTTGGTCAATCAACTGAAAGCTGTATTGACACGCAATGACAATTAAATGATACAAATGGTTGGGTTTATGGTTATCATCTAGCCTATCTAGAACAAGATGCATCGTTGCTCGACGGGGGTATCCATGGAGATTGGTGGTATGGACTTTAGGTATTTGTAGACACATACACATGTAAATGAACAGCCAAAGGTGAGCCTGTATCCAGTTAGGGCTATCTATAAATATACAGGCGGTGCGGGTAGAAGAGAGGACAGGACACTCTGTTGATTGGATTGTTGGTGAGTAATAGGTACCTGGACATCAGGATTGGTTAATAATCAATTGAAAGCTCCATTGACAGATTATATAATGCAAATGAAGTGGGTGACTTGAACAATTGCTTGAAATGCGATCAAAAGATGACCTGAACAATTGCTTCAAATCGCAATCCTTTAAGACCAAGTGCTCATCCTCATACATAGAAAACAGCACAAATTCTGTTTTTATGTTGGAAGCCTAGAAGCCCAACAATGCTCTTCACACTACCTGAAAAACAACCTTCCATCCCCTACATTGGTACCTGTTTTTAAAAATACGGTAGCAATGCTAGTCGTTGGTACAAAGATGAAAATGACAGAATGGCCGAACATCTTGATTCCTCATACCTCATGGCCTTGCCTCAGTCCCTCTCACCACACACAAGCCACCACAACGTGCCTCTGTGATCAGCTCATCGCTGCTAGGCGGTCAGTAGTATGCACCACACTTGCTGACATTTCTTCATCTATCTCCCTCAATGGCTGACAAGATGTCCCACATAGCTGTAGAATTGTGTTGTTTTGTTCCAATAAATCTATTTAATTCCCTTTTTGTTTAAGTATGAATACTGACATTGTCTAATCAGTCATTTTTGGGACAATATTCGTTCATAGATGACTCAGTAAATATTTAATTCTACTATAGTTATATTTGCTAGTGTTGATGATATATCAATGCCGCGTGAAGCTTTAGTTCTCCTATATTTTTTGTAAGATTGAGTTATAATGGAAAACGCAACTTGTCCAATCCTCCTTCTTTAATATTTTATCATGATTTGATGGTTACATTATATGTTCAGTGTTGGTAAATTGCATCACTTAGATCAACAACCCCATGGAAACCGGATACTGCCTTGAAGCAGAGTCTCCCTGCTCTCAGTCCACCACTCATCGACCTATGTGATGTTTTCAGGCCATCACAGCAAGGAGAAGACGAAAATTCTAGCATGCCATATCGCAATGCTTCCACTTAGCTTTTTAGGCCTCTACACATTAGGCTAGGTTTAATGTTCCTAAATTGCATCGCTTACGTCAACAACCCGATGGAGATCGGATACTGCTAAATGCTCAGTACGATCTTGTCGATTACAATGGCTAGTTTCAGTAAAAACTAAAAAACTAGGTTTTTCTTTGGAAACAAAGTAATGCTATGTATTTGAAAATTCAGAAGATGGGGCTCCAGTTTGCTCATTCGTGATGCCACCTATTCCCACACGTGTAGTACACACAACATATACCAATGATACTTTGTGTATAAGATATTGAGAGAAAATGCCTCATAATGTTTGGCATGCTGCCTTGTTCAATGTATCTCTATCTAATAACGAACAAACCATATGAAGCAGAATATATGAAGTAGTTTCTTCAATATCTATGAAGTAGTATATAAGAAGCAGTATATATGAAGTAGTTTCTTCAAATAACGAACGAACAATTTCTGTTGCTAGTTGATGATTTGAAATGCAATGGCCCCGGCTGGCCTGACATGCTCTATGGTTCCATATATATTGAAAAGTTATTTCACCATCCCTTTTATGCTAACGTGCCTTGTGGCCGTTGAAGTCAGTGAGCTAACATGATATTCTCTGTTATTATATTAATTTCGTGGCTGAAACAAATATGCCACTCCCATCACATAATACTCCTAGTCACGTGAAAACTCACTCCTTTTTTTTAGTCGAAGCTAGAGGTGATCAAATTAACTCAAGTATAGTTGGAACTTGCATTAAAATGGACAAACTTCCATAGGCATCTTCAAAACAAGGCAATGGCAACCAAGAGTAGAGATTATTTGGCTGATTCAAAGTTTTGTCATATGGTTTTTAAGGAAAAAAAATCTAATGCTAACTATATGTATGGTAAGACATACAGCAACTTCATTAGTGACCAACGGTAACATGAAGAGTTAAAAAAAACCTTACATTCTACCAGAGAGACAATTTATCCTAGAAACAAAGGCTCCAACAGAGGCACTGTGTATCACTAGTAGAGATTGTTTGGCTGATTCAAAGTATCTTGTTTGTTTATGGCTTCTCTATATGGTGGAGTTTAATTTCTAGTTTGTTTTCTATCAACTCCTTCCTCTTCATCTGCTACCCACTCGACACTTGTCACATGTTCGCTAGAATCACCTACATCATAATTTATTGCTGTAAAATGTTGGTCACTTCTTCATTAGCTGATGACATCCCTCAGTCGGTGTTCATCAACTGCACTTACTGCCAACCTGACACACTCGTCCTCAAACCATCATACAATGATAGATTTCTTTTGTCAATAATGCATACAGTAGATCAAACCCACCTCCAAAGCCATTAGGGGAAGGCCTTCAAATAATCATGGAAAGTGGCTTCTAATTCTGCAGGGTGTTTCTCATGCATCCTTGTAATTATTGTTAGGGGTCAAAATTGGTGTTTTTGTTATGCTCGTCAGAACGAGCATACCCATGGGATGCCAACCAAGCCAATGCTATGTCTTTCTTATCTAACACCACCTCCTCTCTATCTTAATTTTCTGTCACAACAATTTTAAAACATGTTTTGGTTTCCAACAGTTGTTCCCTGTATGGAAGTTCGAAGTAGACACGATGCATCTATTAGTGTGGAACTCTATACTACCAGTGAGTGGTATAGAGTATAGACCCGCATGAGTAAGGGGTAGTTTAGTAACTTCAGTTGGATGAAAATGAAATTGGAAGTTGGAGGTGTAAAAAAAATCAGAGATCAAAGTGATTTTTCAAAATAAAATATTTCAATTATGTCATTAACCTTTTCCCCCAAAATGTCCATATATTGCCATAATACTCAGTGTATACTAACATACTACAATTGAAGTCTTTAGTGGTATACAATTAATCTCAACAGTATGATCTTTTATACTAGTCCTTCTTATGCACTAGTATAGCGTATTATGGAGTACTATAGAAGAACCACTACTACATAAGCCTTTTTGCTGCCGGTTCGGAACCGGTTTTTACAGACGTCCTTTTCATCCCCACTTTTTAAAAACCGGCTGTGAAAATAGTGACTAGAAAAATCAATTTTGTAGTAGTGAACTATTACAAATACCTTGTTCTCACTTGTTGCTTATTGACTTTCCCATTCGCATTCTATTATTCTCGGTCTGGAATTATACAAGCCATATTGGTCATGCACTACTTAAACTCATGTAAAATTCCATTAAAATGCATCCACTTATGAGAGTAGCAATGGAGCAGGGGTGGGTAATGGCAAGACATTCATGAATTCGACCATGCATAGCAGTTTGTACTTGCCGCCATCTTGAGCATTATCTATGGCATATTTGATATAGTAATCTCAAATATATTATTTTTTGTTAATTTGGAGACATCAAACAGCAATGCAGGCTTTTCATAGAAATACAACGAGGCCAATACATAGAAAGAAATCATATGGTATGGGAAACCAGATATTTTAAGACAAGAATTTACAAAAAAAAATCTCATCTTTTTTGAAAGATATATAGGTAAGAATGAAAAAGAATCAACACAGAAAGGTTCACAGACCTTCAACAGGGTATATTATGCCGTACTTTCTTCTCAAAACTGTAGTAAGTGAAGCTTTCAAAATGTGGCAGAGACAGCAATGAATTAACTATGTACAATAAACTGAATCTTGGATTTTATTCAAGCCAACTATGTGATTTGTTTTATGCGTGCAAGCTGTCTACAATGCATATTGGAGCTTCCAGATCAAATGGGTTCACATATTTTCAGTTGCAATGCAGAGGCCGGTTGGCCCTTGGCTTACAGTTTCAATCCCCACCATTGTTGCTTGTATTCCCAAAACCTCCACAGTGTGTGGAACAACATGATATGTCCACAATTAGAGGATTATCTATAGCATTTTATAACACATGGCAACATTGCATGAAAGAAATATATATAGTTGGGCATATGCGTCGCTATATTTCCTGAAATGGCCAGGTGATTAATTTATTTATCCTGGATCTATATAGTACCTACAGTTATTTATCTGTACAGGTCACACTAATGGTAGTTTTCGGTTGATATATCTTTGAGGATATGGTGTTTTACGGTATATCAAGAGGTGTCAAATTTGAGTATTATTTTGAGGGATTATGTTTGGTACCGAGTGACTGAAACCTAATTAATAATTTTAGGAGCTGATGCTTGTCTTGATGGACCGTAAAATTATGATTTTAGGATAATTGGACCAAGAGCTCGATGCATCTTCATTGTTCCAATTTATAGCTAAAAAGCAGCCATATAAACTGTTCCATTATTGTACAATTCGATAATTTGATCATGGCTTTTCAACTTTACGAGGGGCATGTTTGTTTTTGTAATCCTTCAGTAGAAATGGATATACTGACATAAGGTGTCTGAATTTGAATTAATAAGACGGACCCACCGTTTGAAATTTTATATACATTTCAATTTAACAGATATTGAACTGCTTGAATGATTTCTTTGGACTGAATAGACAGTGAAAAATATCTAATCCTCATGAATGATTTCAATTTAACAGATATTGAACTACAGTGCAAATCTTCCCCAAGTGACTAGTGATCAGTAACTCTAGGATGCAGTTGCTAACCACAAATCGGATGGTACATTGAACTTTTGCGAGAGTGAAGCTCTTGCGCCTTTTTTGTGAACATGAAAGCTCTAGCACTTGGAGACTGTCCTGTATGGTGTATCAGAAGATGGCTCCAGTCTTAGGCTCTAGGTGCAACTTTGATACTGTTCACAGCTCACTGCGCCCCTCAGTTGCCAAGTCCGTTAACTATGTGTTGCATTGATTTATATATTGAATTGGGTCAACAAGTGTGCATTACTACTGTATTTTTATTCCCAATGGGTCCAAGTCCTACATTCCCAGTGTCTAATATGCAACGATGCCATCTCGCTGTGCCTCTCACACCCAAATTTGCATGGAACCTTATATGGTACCAGAGACTTCAAGCTCTGCATACGTGCAAAGGCATTCTCTCGTCTGTGCTTTATAGCCGTTGATAGATATATATGAGTAGAAAATATCTTCCTTGATAAGTAGTTACCGAAGCCTTCCCTTTGTGTTGGACTGTTGTTATTGCATAATACTAAATGCACTTTTTTGCACCAAGGATAACCTACCTTCTACATTATTCCTTCCTTTGGGAGAAAAAAGAAAGCATTTTGGAATGTAAATGGCCAAACTAATACACCAAAGTATTTTAAGAATTATGTTTTATTAACTTTTACTACATGTACTTTTAGAATTTTGCTCCTTGGCATGAATCTTAAAGCAAGCACATAATTAATTTACATAATTTCATCCTGGGTTATATAATGTTTGAGCCGCTCCCTACCCATGACCAAATGGATCCATGCCCGGAGATCATGTCTGTCTTCCAGAAGTTTTTGCAACTTGTCTTCTAGTGTATATGATTCATGGGCGCGATTTCAACCGTTGAATCGTCTTCTTCTCCATAGCACACTCCGCCGCCGCCCGCTGTTCCTCTGTCTCCATGCATGGTGCAGCGAGAAAACGAGATTAGGGATCACGGTTGTGGGGTTGGCTTCTCTGGTGTGCACGCACATAGAGGGGAGCTTGGGAGCGGCTCGTCAGCCAGTGGTGGTGGCGTTCGAGACAGCGGGGACCCTCGGTTGGGCGGTGGGCGCAGCGGGGGCAAGCACTTTTAAACGAATTATCATGGGAGCATGTTATATTGCCAAGGTAAATATGTAATTTATTTTGCATTAAATTCAGCATTTAATTAAGTGGTGCTTAATTAAGAGAATTTGCTAAAAAATTTGGAATATTGCAATGTCTAACAAAGACAGTAAGTAGAGCAAGTCTTTGTACTATGCAAAGATGCATATTTCCTAAGACATCTAGAATAAAGCAGTAAAGTAGGGTCTGAATGCATTTATTCAAAGCAACAGACATATATGTACAATTCACAAACACTTATGTACTGCTGAACTAAATTACGAATAATTTCATGGACTAATTCATACAATTGTTGCTAAAATAAAATGTAAAAGGTAATGTTGACAGGCTGAGACAACTTCGGATTTGGCCCACCACCATTTTTTGGCCACAGAGGCCCATGCCGCCGGCGGAAGCCAACCGGAGCCTATGCTGTCTATCCGACCCATGTGACTCCCCGCCCTCCACTACGGTTAAAAGTGGATGATTTCGGCGATTAGGGTTCCAACCCTAACCTAACCGCCCGATGGCCAGAACCATGACAGTGCGCTGCGTCCACGCATGCCTCCGGTCGGATCCGCTGGTACTGCTTCAAGATGAGGCCCTGGCCCCCACTACTCATCGAAGTCATCAGGCCGGATCCGTGCTCCGCTCCCCCTGATGTTGTTGGCGAGAGTATGGCTCGGCAAGCCGTGGGGAATAGCGCGGAAGATGGCGATGAGACCGGGGCGCAAGCAGTAGCGGAACCGACATGGTGGCTCTTTAGGATGAGGTGGGCGGGTGGCTACTCGCGGCACGCGGCTACCGTTTTGACGAGGTGGAACCCCGGCGGTGCCAGAGTGAGAAAGCGATCCAGTAGTGGGAGGAGCCAGTGTTGGTGTTGGTGGCCCTCGACTACAAAATTGATTTTGAGTCACCATTGTTTTGCAACCGGTTTATAAAAAATGGCACTGATACATTTTCACTGTATTTTTTCACAGCCGGTTTATGGCTAGACCCAGTTGTGAAAATCAACTATATTTTCACAGCTGGTTCCACCCCCGAACCATCTATAAAAACTTATTTTTCTTTCATTTTTTTGATACTTTTCTTGAACTAGGAGCATATAAGGGACAAAAAAAAATTTCTTCCCAATCGGATCTAATGTGTGGTCTCTAGAAAATCATGAAGATTAAAAAGGTTTGACATTAAAGAACTGCAACACCCACTAGTTTTATACACCCTAAAACGTTATTTTTGTTCATACTACATAGACTTTTTTTTACATATCTTATACTACATATAAGTTGTCATGGATGAGTTTTGTATTTTTTGAAATGTGTTGAGGCCATAATACCAGGGTACCCGATCACGAGGATTACCGACTACCGACTCCGAACTATCAAGACTCCGAACAAGACACGATGGCCAGATCGCAGAAGGAAAGCCCGAAGATAGCTAGAGTCCTACTAGGTTTAGGTCTGTTTTGTCTTGTATGGCACGTCTCCCTGGATATAAATAGCGGGGGTCCTGTACGTAGAGGGTATCCACAATCTTAGACAAACCACCCGAGGGTACTTGTTACGCGCTGTAATTTGTACTCGACGAAATAATACAAGCAGCAACCGGACGTAGGGTTGTTACTCGATCTCGAGGGCCCGAACCAGTATAAAAATCCCGTGTCTCTCTGTTCGTCACCGTGATCAATCTTCGCACGAAGCGGGGTGCCTGCCGGACAAATATCTGACGAGTACAACCTCGACAGAGGCGCGCCAGGTAGGGGCCCTTGCGTGAAGAAAGATCATGCCAATCGTCAACGGAGTCTGGATCGCCGACGCGTCGAGTTCCTCGATGCCCTACATGCCCAGTTCCGTCAAGTCGGAAGCCATCGGGAGTTCTGCTTCCGCTTCCGATCTCTACGCTCACCGCCATCTAGTGCCTACACGGGAGATCCGCTTCGGAGATCTTGTGTTCGAGCACCAAGGCGACTACGAGCTCAAGATGACAGGGATCCATGATCCCGATCTCACATGCGCCGGTCGGGAAGTTTTTGCCACCTTCACGGAGCCAACTCTCGAAGACATTGCAGATCGCACTTCGCAGTTGGATCTCGACTACAGTGGATCTAGCAATGGATCAGAACAATCCGAAGACCGCCGCATCCATGTGCTAACCGCAAACGGGACCGAGGACGCTGCCGAGTCATCTAGCTCGCGCCGACCCATGCCTCCTCCACGTTTGAGCAACGCACCAACACTTCAAACGGCTAAAACCCGTACACAGCAGGTTGCATCCTCATTGGCTCCCCGAGATCTCAACAACGATTTTCGGGCCGTCGAACAGGACAATCTGCAGATCCGAACCCTCTTGGAAACCATGGAAGCAATGGCCGAAGGGACTCCGATGGCCACCATAGCCAAGAAGGCTCGGGAAGCAGCGGACAAGGCCAAGGAACGCATCGAAGCCGCTGCTGCCGCACCGCCAGCTCCGTCAAACAGACCACGTGAACCATAGCCGGTTCGGTCTCGATCTGTTAACGGACGACCGTACTATCGCCCACACGAGGGGCGCGACATGAGGACACAGCTCAAACGCAACCGTCGCACTCGCGACGCTCGGGAAACTCTCAACTACAATCGAGATTACCGAGCACGTGAGGGTTACTATCGGTCCCATCCAGATTCGCCGCCACGTGACTCCCGACCAGGCACGGGGGATGCCTTGCGTACTCCCCAGCCCTGCGCAAGGTCAGGTGGCCCGAAAAGTTTCGTCCTACTAACATCGAGAAGTATGACGGAACAACCAACCCCCGCGAGTGGATTCAGATCTATTCCACGATCATCGATGCCACCGGGGGTGACGACTACGTCAAAGCCAACTACTTGCCGACTGCTCTGCAGGGATCAGCCCGTACGTGGCTCATGAACCTGCCCGAGGCCAGCATCAAGTCGTGGGCTCATCTCCGGGAGACGTTTGAAGCCAATTTCCAAGGCACCTACAAACGCCTCGGACATGAGGGAGATCTGCTCAACTGTGTGCAGAAGCCTGGAGAATCCCTCCGGGACTACATCCGCAGGTTCAGCGACACTCGTAACACCATCCCGGACATGATGGACGATCGGGTGATTGTGGCCTTCAATCAAGGTTGCAAAGACGAGCGAACAGCGGAGGAACTTGCCAAGAAAAATCCGAAGACGGTGGCAGAGCTATATGGGATCCTGGAAGAAACCGCCAAGATGGCGGACGCCCGGGCACGGGTTCACGGAAAGCCCGAACAAAGCCAGCCAGTCGGGGAAGGCAAGAAGAAGAATAAACACAAGAACAAGAAGCGCAAGACCGAGGGTGACGAAGTCATGGCCGTGGACAACAAACCCCCGTACAGGCGCCAAGGCAAACCGGACAACCTCCCGATGTACTGCCCGATTCACCGATCTACGAAGCATCACTTTGTGGACTGCACGGTGTACAAGAAGCAGAAGCAGGAGGAGGAGAGCCAGCAGCAGGGGGCTCCACGTGACCAGGCAGCCCACAACCCTCGCACGGCAAACTACATGGATTGTGATGATGAGCCAGATCTTCCCGAAGATCTGGAGATCGCCACAATTTTCGGTGGCTGTTCAACCCGAACCTCCAAGTCCCAGCTCAAGATGGTCGAGAGGCAGATAAACAGCACCGAGCCCTGCAAGCATCTCTTGAGGTGGTCAGAAATCCCGATCACATTCGATCAAAGGGATCACCCTGAGACGCTTTACGACGGGCCGCTACTCCCATTGTGCATCAAGCCATGGATCGGGCCCCGCAAGATCGGGCGAACCCTGATCGACAGTGGAAGCGCCCTCAACCTCCTGTTTGTCAACGCCTTTGATGAACTTGGGATCCCGAGGAGGTCCCTGTCCCCTGTGGAGAAGCCTTTCTACGGGGTCATACCAGGCATTCAAGCCTTTCCCTTGGGGAGGATCGATCTGCAGGTGACCCTCGTAGAGGGCAAAAACATCCGATCAGAGTTCCTCACCTTCGAGGTGGCTGACATCACGTCAGCCTATAACTGCATCTTGGGCCGGCCGTTCCTGAAGAAATTCATGGCGGTCGCTCACTTTGCATATTCCATGATCAAGGTCCCGAGGCCGTTGGGTCTGATCACCGTTTGCGGCGATTGCAAGGGCGCGGTCCAGTGCGACATGAAGACCCTGGATATGATCAAGGGTGACGAGCAGGAACCAACCAAGGCTGCCGAACCTGCCAAGAAAAAGACAAAGAACCAGCCAAAGGCTGCCGCCAAGGGAGCATTGGCTGAAACCTCCCGAGCAGCTGAGAACCGATCAAGGGCCAAAGGGAAAGAAGTTCCCGAACAGGAGCTCATCGGGGAACTGGAGTTCATCGGGAAACAGGGAGCTGACGACCGCGCCGCTGAGAGGCAGACTGTGGTGGACCAGACCCCACTCAAGGGGACGCCGTCACAAGCAGCTGGCGAGTCGACGGCCAACGCCTCACCAATCGAGCCACCGGCCAAGCGCACCGAGCCAGGCACGAAGGCTGTAACCCTTGATGAGGCAGACCCGACCAAGACCACCCAGGTGGGCCTTGGCCTGGGTGACAAATAGGAACTCGAGCTCATTGCTTTCCTCCGGGCAAACGCAGATGTGTTCGCTTGGGAACCATCTGACATGCCCGGGATCCCCAGGGAGGTAATCGAGCACAAGCTTGGCATACGAACTGGCGTCCGACCAGTCAAGCAAAAGCAAAGGAGATATACCCCGGAGAAGCGAGACGCCATTAACGAAGAAATCAACCGACTACTCAAAGCCGGCTTCGTTCGAGAGGTCCCTTTCCCGGAGTGGCTGGCAAACCTAGTCATGGTCAAGAAGCCCAACGGAACGTGGAGGATGTGCGTGGACTACACAGATCTGAATAAAGCTTGCCCGAAGGATGAGTACCCATTACCTAGGATAGATCAAATTGTAGATTCAACCTCTGGATGCGAATTGCTTTGTTTTCTAGATGCCTACTCGGGGTATCACCAAATCAGCATGTGCATTGACGATGAGGAGAAAACTGCATTTGTAACTCCCTTCGGTGTTTATTGCTATATAAAGATGCCTTTTGGTCTGAAAAACGCAGGTTGCACTTATCAAAAATGTGTTCACATTGTTCTTGAAGGCCAAATCGGCCGTAATGTGGAGGCATATATAGATGACATTGTTGTGAAAAGTAAGTTAAAGGGTGATTTAATCGCTGATTTAACCGAAACATTCAACAACTTGCGTAAAAACAGGATGATGCTCAATCCCGCCAAATGCACTTTTGGTGTATCATCGGGTAAGCTCCTCGGTTACCTTGTTTCCCAACGAGGTATAGAGGCGAATCCGCACAAGATCAAGGCACTCGACGACATGAAGTCTCCACGCAGCCGCCACGAAGTCCAGAAGTTGGCAGGAATGATGGCGTCCCTAAGTCGATTCGTGTCCAAGTCAGGCGAACGAGGTATGCCGTTTTACAAATTGTTACGTAGAACTGATCGTTTTGAGTGGTCGGCAGAAGCAGAAGAGGCGTTCCAGGCGTTCAAACAGTACCTGCGGAAAATGCCCGTACTGGTCCCGCCAAAGCCACAAGAAGAGATGCTGTTATACGTAGCTGCGACACCAACTGTTGTTAGCACTGTTCTGGTGGTCGAGAGACCAACAGAAAAGTCTACAACACAACATCCCGTTTACTTCGTAAGTGAGGTACTACATGATGCCAAAACAAGGTACCCTCAGATTCAGAAATTATTATATGCTGTACTAATGACTTCCAGGAAGCTCAAGTATTATTTTCTGAGCCACAAGATCAAGGTTGTGTCAACTTACCCTCTAGGCAACATTTTACATAATCGAGATGCCGTGGGTAGGATCGCGCAATGGTCTGTGGAGCTGGGGGCTTACGACGTTGAATTCATACCCAGAACTGCCATCAAGTCGCAGGCTCTGGCAGATTTCATCGCAGAATGGACTAACCCCGAACCCGAAGAAGCTGCTCAAAATCCCGAACACTGGACGATGTTCTATGATGGAGCATTTTGCAGAGCAGGCACGGGGGCTGGGGTGGTCCTGATTTCACCACACAATGACATCATTAGGTAAGCTTTACAAATCAATTTTGTTGATCCAACTCCTACTAACAATGTTGCCGAGTATGAAGGACTGTTGACAGGTCTCCGCATAGCTGCATCTCTTGGTGTCAGAAGGCTGCTCGTGAAAGGGGATTCCGAGTTAGCTGCAAAGCAAGTCATGAAAGAGTACAGTGCGCGGAGCGAGGTCATGGCTAAATACTTGGAAGCATATAGGCGGATGGAGAGCAAATTTGATGGGCTTGAAGTACGGCACGTGAAGAGGGAATTCAATGGCGACGCAGATAAGCTGGCAAAGGCAGCTGCAGAGCGCACACGGCTCCCAGGTAACGTGTTACTTGAAGTTCTTACTAAACCATCTGTGTCGGTTTCATTACCGAACCTAAAAACTGAACCCGCCAAGGGATCAGTTTCTACAACCAACGAATCCGTCAAGGAGTCTATGTTGGTCGGTACGGCCCGAGCCGCCGCTCTAGTTGGAAACGAGGAGAACTGGATGGATCCAATCCGGTCGTACCTCACAAACCAAGCTATTCCGGACGATGATGCTACATTGGAGAAAATCCATCGTAAAGCCAAGAACTATCTTTTGGTTGACGGGCGATTATACAAGCTAACCCGCAATGGAATGCTCCTCAAATACATCACACGGACCGAGGGCATTAGTTTGCTCCACGACATTCACGGAGGAATCTGTGGATCACATGCTTCTCCCCGATATCTAACAGGGAAAGCATTCCGACAGAGCTTCTACTGGCCTACAGCTCTTCAAGACGCAAGCGATTTAGTAAAAAAGTGTGAGGCATGTCAATTCTTCGCACGGAAACAAACTAAACCTGCGCAAGCTTTAAACACTATACCCTTGTCATGGCCCTTTGCCACTTGGGGTATAGACATCCTCGGGCCCTTTCCAAGGGCTGTCGGGGGATACAGATTTCTGTTCGTTGGCATTGACATATTTACAAAATGGGTTGAAGCCGAGCCAGTTCAGAAAATCACAAAAGAGGCCGCTGTCAAATTCCTACGGAGCATTGTCGTACGATTCGGTGTCCCGAATAGGATAATCTTTGATAATGGAACACAGTTTAAAAGTAAAAAGTTTTCTGACTTCTGCTACGATCACGGGATCAGGCATGATCGGTCATCGGTAAACCACCCGAAGACAAACGGGCAAGTAGAACGTGCCAATGGCATCGTGCTCCAGGGCATCAAGAAGAAGATTTTTAACAGATTGCAAGCTTACGACAAGCGCTGGATTCATGAGGTCCCTACAGTACTTTGGTCAATGAGGACCACTATGAACCGGGCAACAGGCGAAACACCTTTCTTCTTGGTGTATGGAGCAGAGGCGATTCTACCATCCGACATCCGACTACAAGCCCCTCGCATGGCAATGTTTTCAGAGACTGAAGAGCCTGACAGACGCGCTGATGAGCTAATCCTCCTGGAGGAGGCTCGTGACGCAGCTGCTTTTAGAGTAGCCCAGTATCAGCAAAAATTGCGACAATACTACGATGCTAATGTTCGACAACGAAGCCTATGCATTGGTGACATGGTGCTCAAACTAGATCAACGCACCAAGGACAAAACTAAATTGTCTTCTCCATGGCAAGGGCCGTACATTGTAGTAGATATCGCCCGACCAGGAGCCTACAGGATCGCAGAGATAGATGGGGACATACTGCCAAACACGTGGAATATGGATCAACTACGCAGGTTCTACGCCTAAACAATGAAGATCGTGCACAGTTCAAGACCGACCATCAGGTTTGGCAGATATAAACCGTCATCTGCGTCGCCTACAGCGCCAACAAAAAAAAAGATAAGTTCTATATACTCTACTCACCCTCGCTTTTATGCTCGGGGGCTGGGTTTTCTATTTTTCTATTCTGTTTCTACTCTTTGTTATCATATTGCATACACTAACAAAGAGCCGGGGACTACCATGCTGAAAATTTTCTTTTCAGACCTATTCTATGCGTCCCGAGCTCTGTGCTCGGGGGCTCCCCATTTTGATCGGGAAGTTTCTTGCGGTTTGTACTTCTAGACTCTTTTTCAGCATGCCAGCATGACTGTAAAAGAGCCCGGGGGCTACTACGGTATTATTACCACGCAAGAAACGGGCTTTTTAATTCAAGAAAGCTAGGCTACGCTAAAATTACCGAACACCATGACTACAAGGAATTACACAGTTCAGAAGGCCGCCCGTGTCTCAGCAACTAAACAATTCCAAAATAGCTTATGGTAACGGGACTTTTTGGCTATGACAAAGCTATCAGTTAAAAAGATCCATGAAAATACCGATCAGCTCTAAAATCTACGCAAAAACATGCAAGCATATGTTTAGCAAAATGTAATCGCATTCTAAACCGTTAAAGTTTTGCCCTATTACAGGAATCTTGTATAGTGTTCAAGGTGATTCCTCCGAATCACTCAGATGGAGATCAAGTTTTTTGACAAACGGTTCCACTAGGGGGGTAAGGCTATCAAACATTACCTCAGCTTCTGACGCCGAGCACTTGAAGCCTTTTGAGAGCAGAGAAACGTCCAGATTAGGGAGGTGGCTTTTCAAAACCCCGATGGTGTGAGTTGCAGCGACGCAGGCACCTTCCATCAGCCTGGAGTCCAAGGAAGAACTGCGCTTCTCTGATGCTTCAAGACGGGTGGTCAGATCAGCCACGTCTTTATCCCGAACAGCCAGTCTCCCTTCCAGATCTGAGTTTTTCTTCTCGAGCACCTCAATGCTCTTGGAGTTAGCTACAGGGTCAAAGGCAGCGTGTAGGCAAAAGTTCGATGATAAAGACTCAATAAGCGAAGCATGAGATTTAAGACATGTACCTTCTTTCTCGGACTGGAGAACGGTCACCTGGGCTCCCAGTCTGATCACAGACGCTTCTGCAGCAGAGGCACGAGCGTCTAGCGAACGCCATTGTTCTTCAGCTGTCGAGAGCGCGCTAATGATCGGGCCCAGGGGCGTCGGGATGGGTCCCACGATCTCTGTAGTCTTCTCTGAGCTGTCAAGTTGTGCCGTCGAGTCTGGCTCGGGAGTTTTCTCTTTGGCAGATGGTTTGACAGGAGGAGATGCTGTGGGATCGGGTCGCCTGAATTCCCGAATAATCAAATACAGTGAAAACAACATTTAAGAAAAGTGCTCACGCATAATCAAAGATTGTCAAAGCTCTTACTCGGCCGTCGGGATTTTGACTTTAAATCTCTTGGCACCAGGAATAAGCTTTGATGACTGTCCGGTCGGACGATTTTCCTGTCGAGAAATCTCCCGATCATGTTTAGCTTTGGTTATGCGATCAAAAGCTGCGAATAAACGCCCGAATACGATCATGCTCGATACCTGGGCATCAGGACGAGGCGGATCACGATTGGGCTGCAGATCGGCGGACCTAGGCGATCCAAGAACTCCTGAATCCAGAACTGTCCTCTCCACACTGCGAGAGCGTTTCCGGGTTCGGGGGATAATCGCCTTGGGGCTGCTCGGGACCTCTTTCTCCAAACCAGGTGATGGTTCAGGTTGTTCGTTGGTCGGGGCCCCGGTGCCTTGATCAACGGGCTGATCTCCCTCCTCCTCAACATTGATGGCACCGCTCTGGGCGGGGGCATCAACAATAGCTGGGGCCTGGTTGGGAAAAAAAGAGTTGCATCATATCAATATTAAGCAAGAAAAAGCTTTTCCTGAGTGACAGTTTACCTCTGGAGGAGGGTTGTCAGCGCTGTAGGGTGCTGGGACGTTCTCCCAGTTCGGGGGATCAGCTCCAAACATCTTCTTCAGGCGCGCGGCCACTTCTGTCTCTGGGACAACTGCTAGTTAAGAGTCATGAACTCAAATGACCGAACAAACTCGGAAAAACAATCGAACAGAAAAACAAATACTCACCATCGGGTTTCATTCTGTTCGGGTCATTGTCGCCCCTAAATGTCCAAGCGTAGCGGTCGTGAGTCATAAGTGGAATGAATCTCCATCTAATGAAGATATCTGCTACATTAACCGCCGTCAGACCAGCATTGCAGAGCTCCAGGACCCGATCAATATGCTTCTGCATTTCCGGGGTGATTCTTGGCAGGGCTTTGGTCTCTTCCTTGAGATAAGGCATCAGATACTTCCCTTTTGCCACTGAGGCCATGGGAAGAGTGATGTAAAACCAATGACGCTCGTATCCTTTCCAGCTGTCCTTAACTGGAAAGGAGATATAGATCTCCCGATCTCTCAAGGAAAAGCCTATAGACCCGATCATGACTTGTTTCTTGTAGTATGCAGGGGTGTAAAAATATCTCCACAACAGCAGCGAAGGTTTAATCCCTAACCAAGCTTCGCACAGAAAGGCAAAAACGTTAAGCATCGTCAAAGCGCCAGGCTTCAGGTGCACGAGCTCTATCTGGTAATGCTCGCATATGTTGTGGAAGAAATCAGAAGGATAAACCCCGAATCCACAATGGAAGAACTCCAAGAACGCCACCATCTCAAGGGTGTTGGGGGTCGGATACACCTGACCTTTGGCATGCCGGCGAGGGAAGAGGCTGGTGTCGTGGAGCAGTCCAAGGTCCTCCAACTTCTGCATTTGCTTGGCCGTTGTGGTGGATTTGTGCCAATACTTGTCCGTGGTGCAGACTGTGCCCCCGCTACGAAGCTCTCGTCCGGTGGCGGCGCTGCTCTGATCCCCTGAGGACTCAGAGGCGGATGAGGATTGGTGCGTGGATGCCATGGCGATCGTAGGCTAGCCTAGGGAGTTGGAGGAGCAGGGGGATGAAGGGAAGAAAGATGATGAAAGATGGCAAGTGTTCTGTAGATGCGAATGGAGAAGACGAAGGCCCAAATAGAGTCCAGGCGGCCGCGCCTGGGGGCTTTTATGGTTCAGCCAGGGAGCACGAACCCCGAGAAACCTGCCCTTGAGCCACGCAATCCGCAGTGACTGTTGGGTCAAAAAGATTCTTTCCTTTTTCTACGGCACGCGTCGTTTCGAAGAATGTGCAGGTCCAATTCAATGCATTTAGGGCTGTTAGCTTATTTAGTAAGTTACCACTTTTAAATGACCAAACGATCGGTGTGAATCAAGGAAATGCCCCGATCATGTCTGATCAGGATCAAATTTCCCGAACACACTGAAGATGGTTAATCTGATCGGAAGAAATTTTTCGTTCGGGAATTTTGTTTCTGGATGAGCAATTTCGTGAACAGATTGACACAGATAAATTTCCAAGCACAAGAGATTTAAGTTACATCCATCAAGTGAAATTTATTCATTAATCCAAAAGGAGGAACATTTCATAGGGGATTGATAACTATCCTGAAATCAAAATGCAAAAGCGCCCTGGTCTTGGGTTGATGATCGTCAACCAGTCTGATCAGGGCGATGGTGTGCTCACCGGTGGATCATCATCTACCGCATTCTCTTCTTCAGAGTCGCTGACGAGATCCACGAGCGCTCCGTCTCCAGGGATCCCGATCAGGTCGCGGTTCAGGGAGACGAAGAGGCGCCGGGCAAGTTCCTCGTCGCCGCTGGTGTCCACCAGAGCAGAAGACGAAGATGCGCCTGCGTGCGCCGCCTCTGGCTTCAGCCGGATTCCGCTCCCTCCTTGTTCTGGCTCGTCGTCGGAGGAGAGGGAGACAGGAGATGCCGGGGCTGGGGAGGAAGACGCAGGGCGTTTCCCGGCGGCAATGCTTGACGGAGCAGCCTCGGGAGACGGCGGCGCCACCGCCGGAGCCTCCTCCTCTGGTGGCTCGACCTCGACTCCATCATCCCCGTACCAGGGGAGAGCCAGGAGCGGAGCTTGGGGAGGAGCAGTGGGTGGTGACGTCTCCGGCAGGTCCTCCGGCTTGTCGGGCGGTTGTTCGCCGGAGCTGCGAGGGGAGTCTCCGAAAAGGAGGCGAGGGAGCTTGAACTTGCGGCTGAGCCTTTTCTTTCCCATGGCGACTGGAGGAAGAAGGCTTAGGATGGAAGTTTCAAGTACGCATCAATCCAGGAGATCTGATATTTAAAGACCCAGGGGTGCGACGCTTCGCACGAGAATCGAGGAGCCAGAGCAGAGCCGTATCGCGTGCACTGCTAAAGTTCCGGGAGACGTGCGGAGTGGGTTTTTAATGCACTGGGCAGCAGTTACATCAATCCTGGGGTGTTTCACTTTCCAAGACGGAACAGTTCTTTTTTACTATTATTATGGCTGATATTTTTCTTTGACCTTATCATTCAGATGCAGGTTTCAACATTCAAAGTTCGGAAACTTTTCTGGCTCTCATGAACAAGTGATTGACGAGGTATTAACATATCCAAAAATCACCCGAAGAGCAAAAAGACCCGAAGGCTATTGAACAATCAACCTTTTCTGAACAAGATAAGCTCGGGGGCTACTGTTGAGGCCATAATACCAGGGTACCCGATCACGAGGATTACCGACTACCGACTCCGAACTATCAAGACTCCGAACAAGACACGATGGCCAGATCGCAGAAGGAACGCCCGAAGATAGCTAGAGTCCTACTAGGTTTAGGTCTGTTTTGTCTTGTATGGCACGTCTCCCTGGATATAAATAGCGGGGGTCCTGTACGTAGAGGGTATCCACAATCTTAGACAAACCACCCGAGGGTACTTGTTACGCGCTGTAATTTGTACTCGACGAAATAATACAAGCAGCAACTGGATGTAGGGTTGTTACTCGATCTCGAGGGCCCGAACCAGTATAAAAATCCCGTGTCTCTCTGTTCGTCACCGTGATCAATCTTCGCACGAAGCGGGGTGCCTGCCGGACAAATATCTGACGAGTACAACCTCGACAAAATGATTTGCTATTTTTCTAACGATTAAATGAATATTTTGGTACATATTCTCAGTAATTCTAATTTGAACTAAATGTGTCTCAGATAGTTTTTAACAAATACTAGAAAATATATAGAACATATCTTGAAAAATATATGAAAATCAATAGGTTTCCTATAGATAAATCACACTTTAATCTACACCTTTACTTTTAATAATAATAATATCTAAATATAATCCAAAAAATTGAAAATTAACATATAGTCCATTTATATGTCTTGAAACGTATTCCAAGAAAATTGACTATACATTGTTGACAAACACATACATTTTTCATAGTCTTTCTTACATCTTAAGGCGAATTTGAAGTTTGTACACCCTACTATAAATAAATAAATTTTCAGCACTTATAAATAAATTTTCTGTATGTCTATTTTTGCTTTTCAATTCTTTTGGTATCTTTCTTGATGCCAAGAGTATGCAAGGAACAAACACAAAATTTTGCAACCTAATTGGATCTAAGGTGTGCCTTTAGAAAATTATAAAGATTCGAAACAATTAATATAAAAATATTGCATCCCTCAAACAATCGCAATTGATTGTGTGGTGCAGTGGCAAGAGAATCTACATGCGAATCAAGAGGTTGCCAGTTGGAAGCATGGAGTTTGCAACATGCGCAAAAAATTGCAGCATTGGAAGACATGGTGGCCGATACGTGGGGTTGCCTCCTGTGCGTTGGAAAAAAAAAATTGCGCCCATTTAATATTTTTATTTAATTTTTCATCTAAGATTTCAAAATTATTTTCACAGATGGTTCCCTAAAAGCCACGTGAAAATCATTTTCACAAGCGGTTCGTAACACTAACCAGCTGTGAAAATTAGATTTTCATTGCCCCCTAAACATTGTCGTCTCCTCAAAACCGTCAGCTAAACTCCTTTGGAACTGGATGTCATAATCTTTTTTTAATAGTGCAAGGCAAGCCAAACCGTGCCGATCCACACTTTCATTCAGAGTCATCCCATTTTTTATTGCAATAGAAAAATTAATGACTGCAGCTAGAGGCAGCTTAACGAGTTTGTTATTTTATTTTGCCAAATAGCACTGTAATTATTTTGCCATTAGTTCCATTGTTTAAGAAACTTTAGCCATATTTTTTTCGAAAAAATGTACCTATGTATAATTCTATTGTGTTTTGAAAAAGTATCAATCTCAGCTAACAAAATGTGCCGATGTATCTTTTCACGGTTCTTTGGGCTCTAGCTTCGCCCCTGCTTTCAATCCTAATCACTGAACCAACTATTCAAACCGGATAGAGTAGCAGATCTCGAGGAGCTAAATGAATATCCAATCACAGTGTCCAAAAGTCCAAAGCATCATCTCCCTTGTCAGGTCAAGATGCTAGCTTTGACCAGATCTTGGCGAGATCTCCCGGCTGATCTCCAGGTTCGCACTGCATCTTCTGCACATATCCAAAATTTCTCGGAGCCGGCGGTTCTTCTCCGTCGCCGTCGGCCGAGATGCCCGTCGCCGTCGAGGACAGAGGCGGTGCCGTCACGCTCATGCTCATGTCCCTCTTCCTCCTGGGCACCTGGCCGGCTCTCCTGACGCTGCTGGAGCGCAGAGGCCGCCTACCCCAGCACACATACCTCGACTACTCCATCACCAACCTCCTCGCCGCCGTCGTCATCGCCGTCGCGTTTGGGCAGCCTGGGGAGAGCAGGCCTGGCATGCCAAGCTTCTTCACTCAGCTCAGCCAGGTCAGTGTTCTGTAAATTTTGAGCTTCTGAAGTCACTATTGTTTATGCCAATGAACCTGAATGTTCCAAGTTTGACCAAGTCAGATACAACTGACATCTGACCCCAGAAGAAAATCTTTCTTTGATTAGAAATTCACCACTATGTCATCTTCAGCAAATTCTTTCTTTGATTAGAAATTCACCTCTGTGTCATCTTCAGCAAATTTTTTCTTTGATTAGAAATCTGATGACAGATGCAGGATAACTGGCCATCAGTCCTCTTCGCAATGGCCGGTGGCTTCACCCTCAGTCTTGGAAACCTGATCTCGCAGTACGCATGGGCGTTTGTTGGTCTGTCAGTGACAAACATCATCTGCTCAAGCATGACAGTTGTTGTAGGTGCATACAAGCATCTCTGAGTCATTTGTCAGTTTGAAACTGTGTCTCCTGAAAATTTCCGATCTTAGCCATCTAGAATTCATTCACGCATCTGCAGGCACAACAATCAACTATTTCCTTGATGGTCGCATAAATCGAGCAGAAATACTCTTCCCCGGTGTCGTGTGCTTCCTCATCGCTGTGTTCCTTGGCGCAGCTGTCCATTCTTCCAATGCCAAGGATGATGAACAGAAGCTAAGCATGTCAGGCAGCCATTTCTGAACAAATAACCAGTATTTTCTTACTGAGAAGCATCTACTTGGTGTCAAGAATCTTACAATATTTGCAGGAAGAATGCAGGCATCGAGCTCAGCAGTGACATTTCTGACGAAGGTAGTATTTCATCATTCATTCATTCGGAAGATGCAGACGTGTGGCGTGGTTCAGTCATGCAGAGGTTAAGAAGAAACTTTGTTGTATTTTCAGCAAAATTGCTACCTGGTCCTGAAGAACCCAAGGACGGCAACGGAGACGAATACAGAGCTTCCAATGAGCCGAAACCAGGCACTGCAGAGTTCATCATCCAGGTTGAGGGGAGACGATCAATCAAGGTTGCTCTCTTCTACATAAGAACTGAGCACCGAACCCATGCAGCAGGATGTCTGACATTGTGTGTATTTCCGATTCAGGTATTTGGTTCTCACAGGCTGCTAGGCCTCAGCCTGGTTTTCCTCGCGGGAGCCTGCTTCTCCCTCTTCTCACCAGCGATCAACCTTGCCACCAACGACCAGTGGCACACCCTGAGGAAGGGTGTCCCGCACCTGGTGGTCTACACCGCCTTCTTCCACTTCTCGGTGTCATGTTTCGCGCTCGGGGTCTGCCTGAATGTCTGGTTCTTGTATCACCCAATGGCCGGTGTGCCGCCATCAACCGTCGGAGCATATGGCAGGGACTGGAACAGTCGGCATTGGGCCCTATTAGCGGGGCTTCTTTGTGGGTTTGGGAACGGGTTTCAGTTCATGGGCGGACAGGCTGCTGGGTATGCAGCTGCTGATGCAGTCCAGGTAATTCAATTTACTCTATCAGTCACTCGTGCAATATGTTATCTGATGTGGATTCTGATTCAACATTTGGTCTTTCCATGATCAGGCGTTGCCTCTTGTAAGCACATTCTGGGGCGTCATCCTCTTTGGGGAATATCGAAGGTCGTCGAGGAAGACATACATGTTGCTCTCGGCCATGCTGTTGATGTTCGTCATCGCGGTGGCAGTTCTCATTGCTTCAGCAGGGCATAGGAAGCCATTTGATACCAATGCTAAATTCACTGTAACGAGGTTCCACGACAGTTAAGACTTTATTTCAGCAATTTCAGTATCAATTACTGATTATCCAGAATTTAACAAAAGGGTTCAAACGACAAGTAGAACTCATTTCAAGTGTCTCTATGAAAAAACTAAAACCACAAGATACTCAAAGAGTCTCCATGAACAATATAATAAGACTACAAAAAAAAAAGACGGCAGCTCCAAGGGAGAAGATGCTAGAAGAATATTCCAAGGCTTCACTGTATCCCAAATTGTTTCTTTAGCCTTCGGATAAGCTGCCAATTTTCATCACTCATCTCATCCTGCAACAAAACAAATTCAAATGTATTAGATGGATACATTCATCAAAGAGTAGAATAGTTGCTCCAAGTTCAATGATAGCACCAGTGCTAGCAGCATACCCGAAAGTACTCTTTCAGCACATCAATAGATTTCCTAGAGATTTGGCTGAGCAGCTCGTTGTCCGCATTAAAATGGCGTCCATACAACCTAGACCTCTCCTGAGGATTCTCCCCAATAATCTGGCAGGAGAACAAATATGTTATTGTTTCACATTTTCAATTGTCATAAAATCAAAATTTTATTTAATGTCCTTACCTTTATCGACACTACTCCTTTCCTGGCAGAATCAATCTGCATGCCATTGGATGTTTCCATCGAGGAGATCCTCCCAAGGCTATGAATCATGTCTGCACCTTTATCCTTGCTTGGAACAGAGACACAAATTGGGGTTCCCACCTAAAATACACGTATTCAATAATTAACTGACAGTGAATGATTTTGCAGTTTTATTCTGTATTATGCACAGTATCAAAGGGTTCATCGAAGTACCTTGACAATGCCTTCCAGAACTTCAACATCACAAACAATTGGATCCTTTTTATGGTAGACACGGTTTGGCAGAATCTTAAGGGTGCATGGGAACACTGCCTCCACTGCATATTGCTTCTTCTTATCTTCCTTCAATTTCTTAATGTGATCTGTAAAGCTGTCAACAAGCTTGTATACTGTATCGGCCATAAAAATCTTCACCCCAGCCTCCGCTGCAAGGTCAAAAGCCTCAGGCATTACTTTGACATCAAAGGCCAAGATGGCTGCATACTCTTCTTTCCTCTTCAGCATAGCTGTTGCTTTCATGACATCCTGCTTGTGAACTGGGCCTAAGTTGCAACCACTAACAGGAATGTCCAAAGAAAGGGTCTTCAAATGCTCAGTAATGGCTTCCAAGGTTCCAAGGCTAGATGCTTGCACATAGATACCCTCCTTGCAAGTTTTGATGCTACTTAGTTCTTGTATTGCTGCTCCATCATCATTCTCACCCCTTTCATCCACATAGATCAGGCTGTTGGCCTTACTGATTTCCACAGCTGCTTCTGCTCGTTCTAGATCATCCCCTGGCTTCACCACAACAAGAGTAGAGCCTGCAATAGCATGTTGGAGTCCCTGAAAACATAAAGTAAGAAAATGAGTACGTCGCAATTTGGATTTGGATCTTTACCATAAATGAATGAGAAAAATGAAACTTACTCGTGCTGCAATTTTTACCCCTTGGGCAGCTTTAAGCTCCTCATGATACTTATATACTCCCTGGTTGAAAAGTCAGAGATATGTTAGTAAGAACACCCAATAGACACATTGACAATCAAATGTGAATGAAAAGATTAAAGTCATGTTTCCTAATCCACCCAAATTAAGTCCTGAGACAAACCGCAAAAGATAATATCAATAACCACAAATATTAATCTGCCAGCATGGAATACCTAAAAGAAAGACCTTTTATCTGAGACTTTCAAATTTCAAAATCAGGTATTTTGGGATCATGTTATTTTTTAAACCAGACATGAGTAGTGAATTAAGAAACAAATAATATTTTTTGGTACGTTTTATTAGCCAGACATGAGTAGTTGACTAAGAAACAAATAAACCAGACATGAGTAGACAACCGCACCAAGAAACAAATCAACTTATGCAAACAATTATTCATAATTAGCGATCATGTATTAATGGTAGTTAACTACATAATATTTTTTTGGTACCTTTTATTCCCTTGCTTTCTTAATTACTTTATCATTTATGTATCTATGATGAAGTTGGTTTAGGCAATAATAGAGATAAGTGTGTGTCTGCTGCACTGATAGTAGAGCTGGATGATGTGGGCATGGACTACTCAGATGCTAACTGTTACTGGATAAGTGTTAACACTGACGCCAAGAAGATTTTGTAAATCATTGCAACTAGACACACACTAATATTGGAGTTCTCAATAGCATGATCCATGCAGAGCTGATGAGACATCAATATATGAAATACTGACAGACACATATGCTGACTATCTGCAGCAAACCCCTTGAAGAAAAATTAAAAACAAATGCATGAACAAAAGCAAAATAGATCCCATCATTTACTCACCTTAATTTTCAGTTCTTTCATTGGATAAGGAGTCAACAGATATCTTATATTGGTTGTGACAGGCCCCTGTAGATATACAAAAAAAGGTTCTAAAATCATATGAGGCAACAGTGTCAAAGCTGCATCTTGAATTTTAATCTCAACAAATGAAAACATACCTGTTTGGTACAAACAACTATTCGATCACCTTTGCGAAGTGCACCATTAATCAGCACTACGTCAATAGTTGTTCCAAAGTCTTTATCTTCATTAACCTCCAGAACAGTACACTGACAAATAAACACATATGGCAACAAATTTTAGATCACTTTACATAATGAATAAATGATCTATGTCACAAAATCAGTAGCTGCATCAATAATTTAATACAAACCCGAGAAATAAAGATTTCCATACTCATAATTCAACAAAAGAATTTACTAACTGGAGAGTACAAAGAGTAATGGCTCAAGAACAAACCTCCACATCATTGACATAAGTCAGCCTCTCCATCATTATTTCTGGAACCCATCGCACCAGCAGCAGGAGGAGGTCTGGAATGCCTTCAGCACTGGAGGGATATTATGGTAAAAGTTAAGAGAGAAGATAAAGTGTAGAAACATATTGAACATTTAGCCTAAATCAAACAGGGCAGCAAAGAATATAGCTGACATTACCTTACAGCACTGGTTGGGACAATATTGACCACTTCTTTAACTTTCTTGTTTTCATAATACAGAGCAGCGTTGAAGCCATTTTCCATAAGTTGTGTTACAACCTATTAAATAACACATTGTAAAAATTTATCAAATCAATTCTATGTAATTCAATTCAATTGGTCTAGTAAATCAATGCACAAGATGGCATGTACATACCTCAGCCACCCTCCATTTGAATTCCCTTTGGACATCATCAGATTGGTTCTTGAGCGCTTTTGCTATTGATGCATTGGGACAAGCCTTCCACCCATATAGACGATCAACCTTGTTCAAGGCAACAATAAACCTCACATTGCGGTGTTTCAAAAGATCAAGGGACTCAATTGTCTGCTTCTCAAGCCCACGCGTAATATCAACAACCACTACAGCAATGTCGCACAGACTTGATCCCCTCATTCGCATGTTACTGAATGACTGGTGGCCAGGGGTGTCAATTACAAGCAATCCAGGAACTTTGATGGTGGCCTCAGCTTTCAGAGAGGTCCTCTCTCTGATGTTCTCAACTGGCAAGTAGGTGGCACCAATCTGCTGCGTGATTCCCCCAGCCTCCCCAGCCTGCACTTTGCTTCGCCGGATGCAATCGAGCAGCTTTGTCTTTCCGGCATCCACATGCCCAAGGATGCAACATATTGGTGCACGAAGCTCCCTAACAACCCCACTGCTCGCACCTTCATCCTGAAGGATAGAGACCACCTCTTCCCCAATATGTTCAGATAAACTCATTGAGTTAGCAATCGGAGCAGTAGAGGTCACATGTTTTTCCTCTGTTGGGTCATCTTCCTCTTCTCCAGAACAGGTAGATCTACCACACAACAGAGTGTCAAATTCATCAAAACTCTTGTCCTCCCAAGCATCGTCATCGTCAGTTTCATTGCTCTCTCCAGATGATGGTTGGGTAATTTGGTCCTCCCCCAATTCCAGCATACCAACAACCACCACTCCATTATCCTGCAGCTCCAGAGATGCATTGCTCTGCTCATCCTCCAATTGCTGCTCATAAACCTGTGTTTCTCTGAAATTGGCTTCAGATTGGACATTCTCATAACGTTTGGGCTGCAATTTAGACTTCCTCGACTCATACACGGGCCTTCTCTGCGCAGCACTGCCTCCATCGCCGCCGGCGCCGGCATCAGGTACGGCGACGCCGAGCCGCCTCCGCGCATCCTCCATCCGTCGTTTCTCCTCCCGCTCCGCCCGCTTCCGGCCCTCCTCCTGCCTCCTCCGCCGCTTCTCCTCCCGCGCCCGCCTCTCCTCCTCGGCGCGCCTCTCGGCCTCCTCCTGGGCCCTGCGCTCCTCCTCCGCGCGCCTGGCCTCCTCCACGCGGCGCCTCTCCTCCGCGCGCCGCTCCTCCTCGAGCGCGCGCGCCTGCTGCTCCTTGATCATCCGGACGCACCTCGGCGTCCGGTTGGCGCCACTAGCCGCCACTTTCTTCCGGCCTCCGCCGCCCCCAGCGGCGGCGCGGGACCCCGCGGGCGTCCTCGACGACATGGGGGCGGAGACGGGTACGGTGCCAGCGGTCCAGGTTGGCGAAGGGGCGGACGCACATACGGCGGCGGAGAGCACGCGCGGACGCGCCGGCGAGTAGATCAGACGGCGGTGTAAACCCTAGATGCGCGGCGGACGGCGGCGGTGGCGAAGACGGCGAGTGGGATACGTATTGGAATACGCGATGCAAGGGGTTGTGCGTGCTTTGAGGGTATGTAGGCTCCGGTGAGGGACCCACCTGCAGAGACCTTGACGGCCACGCTACGAGCTTCTTGGGGCACCGGAGCCTGAACCGTGGGTGACTGACGGGTGGGACCAGCGAGCGGGGCAGGTGGCAAGGGGACGTTCAGTGTGTTTGATTGCTCGAACGGGTTCGTAGAAGCAGGTGAGTGGATGCAAGGCCATAAAATAGGTGTCTAGTTAGATGCAAGGACTGATGCCGAAATCATGTATCTGTGGATGCAACACTTTTGTGAAGATGTTTTATTGTCTGTATGAGTGGATATAAAATATTTTCTTAGGATGACATGTGGGCCAGTGTTGGATGCATTGCATCTACCCAACTAGGCGCATCCATCGAACCAGGCTGGGCACATATTTCTGCATCCACCAATGCGGCTTGCATCCACTCATGCGAGTAACCAAACATATTTTTTTAGATAATATATGGATGCATGCAACCAGAATGATAGTGATGGAAAAAATGCGAGCAACCAAACACACCTGTTTGGTGTAGCTTTTCCAACAAGCTTCGGCTTTAGTTTATTCGTTCACCCTACCAAATGCCAAAATGGAAACAACTCCTGAGAGAAAGTTCGGCAAAAGCCCCGTAAACCATGCTCTCTCGTCTACACGGCGCATGAGAAGCCCAAAATACTAGCTCACACTGGGTCACCTTTCACCTTCAAATGCTAAAAGATGCACGTGCCGCTACTACTTCACAAAACTAAAATATGTACTTACTGACATATTTAGACCTTGTTTAGTTCGGTTGAATTCGATTGAATGCACTGTAGAAAAATGCATTGGGATTCGAAAAAGCAGAGAGAGGCACGTTGTTCAATGGAATGTCTTTTATTGAATTGGTTGAATTGGAGGGAACTAAACAAGGCCTTAGTTAATGAATCCACCTTTGTACTTGATCTCTTAACTATTTTGCAAAACTTACTCGAGTGAGTTTTTATCGCTTTGATTCTTTATGCCACACTTAATGGGAGTTTCATATTCATTAAATAGCATGTATCTATAAATTCTGGATGACGTGGCATAGGAGTAAACAAGAGAGGGAACTAGTAACGACATTGATCTAAAATTGTGATAAGATGCAGATTTATTATCTAATCAATCTGGAACTATGCTAAAATGTAAATACATTTTATGCTATCCATAAATGTAGTTGCAAACAACGAAAAAAACTGCCGTGTAATATATCGTGGGACCAACATAAATCGTACACCAGGCCAATGTTGATATTTTTTCTAAAATATATCATGGATCCTATATAATTAGTACATGGGCATATGTGGGTCCGCACCTGAGTTTATTTATTATTATAGATGAGTCAGTTTCATCGAGGTGAAACATCTCATGCACGATTTCCAACTCTTGTTGAGTCATAAAATTAAATGGTAGAAAAGCCTATGAAATAACAATAATAGAATAATGCATCGTAAAAGCATATTTGAAACAACAAAATGAAACACTCTTAAAATTAAATGGTTGAACAGCCTTATGCGTCTCTCTTATCTAATCTTTTACTTTCCTCTGATGTTCTGAAATTTGCTGATATTATTGTCCTTTCCGCCTCTAAAGGCTGAGGCTGACAATGGCGATGAGGTTGAAGTCGAGGAGGCATACGCGTCTGGTGGATCATGTACCGATCTCCAACTCATAAAGGTCTTCTATGTAGAACGAAGCCGGCGATCTCCAATAATAGTACATTGTGTACGGTATTTGTGTTGCTCCATTGGTTTATGACTCCCACAAAACAATGGACATTCTGAGCCCGGCCGGAGTTAAGTCCACCAGCGTGATCTGGTTGCGAGGCAGCCACTAGGACAGGAAGGAGCTGCACGACGATGAGGAACACTCGAGGTCTCGAGCCGGCCGCCATGAATGTGCAAACGACCTTGTTCATGTCCGACCAGGTTCCATGGCTCCTTTGACCTCAGCTGCTATCTTGCTCTTGCTCATGCATTTCATTGCTGCATAGCTGGTCAGTTCCACAGAGCATCAGGGATCTGGGGTTGCCTTTCTTGAGTTCTGATCGACACAAAGGCAATGAACCTGACACATTAGATTACACTGGTTGCAGACTTGCTGATGCTTCCCATGCCTAGATATGAATGGCTCACATCACACATTCTTTGCGATAAGTGTAATGCATGTAGTACTGCAGTAGTGCCCCAAGAAGTGATGGGTGCTAGTAAGCAGGACCGGATTATATACACTACGAGAGAACTTCATATTGGTGCGCGCACGTTAGTGCCGGTCGGCCTTGAGCCGGCACTAATGTCATCATTTAGTGCCGGCTCCAGGAAACAGTGCCGCGGGAGCCATGTTAGTGCCGGTTGGAACTCCAAACCGGCACTAACGCGCCCTCCCGCAACGGTCAGCACCGACCGAACAACGGTCAAATGCCCAGTTAGTGCCGGCTGAACGTACAGGCTGGCACAAACTTGGCTGGGCGAGTTTTGTGCCGGCTTGCAGCATCAGCTGGCACTAAATGATGCATGTTAGTGCCGGCTGAACCCACCAGCCGGCACTAAGTCGTCCGACTATAAATCGCCCATCTTCTTCTTCCCCGAGCCTGACCACCCAATTCTATACCATCGTCTTTTCTTCGGTCCTGTCTACCTTGATCCACCCAATTGGAACCAGCACCAGCAGCAGGTAAAATTTTCGCCCCAAATCGCTTCCTTCTTTTGCTCTCTCCTCTTGTTGGCCATAGCTTCTTCATGAAAAAAGCAAAGCCGACGAGGCGGAAATGGGGATGAATGTTCAGCTTGGAAAGAAGCACTCTGATTGAAGTTCATGAAAAATATAATACTCTGTATCTTCCCAATTGAGATTCAACCATATCTGTAGACTTCTTTTATTCTTTGCAAAAAAGGCTAATAAGTATTAATTTCGCTACAAATAACATAATTAGATTAGCTTCAACTGCCGGAGCTTGAGCCTAATATTGGTGTCTTGGTGCTTCCTGGAACAGGCAAAAATGCCGAGATTGAACCAAACAAGGTGGACACAGATGGCAGGCAACCTCTAGTTCAGGCAGGTTCCTTTGAAATCCCAACAAAGCTGAGGTATGAGGCTGTCTAGAGGATAGAATGAATGACACAAAATTAGATTACTATATTGCTCTGTCAGTAAAACATATTACATTGAAAATAATGTGTGATATAGAAGGAGAAATAGGTCCAAGGAAACAAGTATTAAAAAGACATAACTTATACACATGGAGGAAATTTGGAAACCGTGGGTTCATGGCTAACAAGAAATCAGAAGACAGAATTGAGTTCCCAACACTTCCCAAGAAACTCGAGAGTTTTTGGAGATCCTTCTCTTGGAATAGCTTTTTAGAGAAGGTTTACTAGATATTTTGCCTATGACACATGTAGAGTGTTTTTTTTCGAATTATTTCATTGTGACATGTGTGTATATTATTATGTCATTTTGTAAAATAAAATGTTAGGGAGAATGAGCATGATTCATTAATTTGAACTATGTAGAATTGCTTTCTTGCTTTTTAGAGAAGGTTTACTAGATATTTTGCCTATCACACATGTAGAGTGATTTTTTTCGAATTATTTCATTGTGACATGTGTGTATATTATTATGTCATTTTTTTAAAAGAAAATGTTAGGGAGAATGAGCATGATTTTTTGATTTTTACATTAATTTGAACTATGTAGAATTGCTTTCTTGCTTTTTAGAGAAGGTTTACTAGATATTTTGCCTATCACACATGTAGAGTGATTGTTTTTCAATTATTTCATTGTGACATGTGTGTATATTATTATGTCATTTTTTAAAAGAAAATGTTAGGGAGAATGAGCATGATTTTTTGATTTTTACATTAATTTGGAATTATTTCATTGTGACATGTGTGTGTGTATATTACTATGCCATTTGTTTAAAAGAAAATGTTAGGGAGAATGAGCATGATTTTTTAATTATACATTAATTTCCAATTCTTTCATTGTTAGGGAGAAAATTATATTGCATTAATGTTAGGGAGAAAATTTATGTTTCTTTGAATACATTCTGTACTTTATGTCTTTTATTATGGATAAATTTATTGCAGATGGACCGGCAATGGATGTACGGCCCCCGGAGCACCTTGGCGTGGGTTAATGGCCTACGAACGTTTCTCGATGCGGCAATGGCCAACAGGCCACCGAAGGGTTTAATGTGTTGTCCATGCACCATTTGCCAAAATAAAAAGGAATACAGGAATAAAGGTACTCTGTGGAACCACATTTATGAAAGAGGTTTCATGACCAACTATAGTCTTTGGACCAAGCACGGTGAACTTGGAGTTATGATGGAAGACAATGAAGAAGATGATGATAACAACGTTCCAGACTGGGCATTTGTTCATGAAGCTGGTGGCTTTCAAGATGAACCAATGGACGAGGGTGAAGCACATGTTGCGCAAGAGGAGGCACCTGACGAGCTAGGTCAGGTGTTGCTTGATGCACAGAAAAACAGTGAAACAACGACGAGTCATTCAAGTTCGAGAAGATGTTGGAGGATCACAAAAAACCGTTGTACCCTGGTTGCAAGGAGGAGCAAAAGAAGTTGGGTTCCGCGCTGGAGATCCTTAAATGGAAGGCAACTAATGGTGTCACCGATAAGGGATTTGGTGAGCTATTAAAGATTATAAAGAACTGGCTTCCTGATGGTAACGAACTACCGTCGACAACATACGAAGCTAAACAGATGCTTTGCCCTCTTGGATTGGAGGTACAGAAGATTCACGCATGTCCTAACGACTGTATCCTGTATCGCGGAGAGGAATATGAGAAGTTAGAATCTTGTCCTGTTTGCGGCGCATTGCGGTATAAGATCAGGCGAGACGATCCAGGTGATGTTGATGGGCAGCCAGTCAAGAAGAGAGTTCCCGCAAAGTTGGTGTGGTACTTCCCTATAATACCACGTTTGAAGCGCTTGTTCAAAAACAAGGATAACGCTAAGTTGATGCGTTGGCACAAAGAAGATCGTAAGGAAGATCACATGATTAGACACCCCGCAGATGCGTCCCAGTGGAGAAACCTTGACCGAGAGTTTCCTGAATTTGACAATGACCCAAGGAACATAAGATTTGGTCTAAGTGCGGATGGAATGAACCCGTTCGGTGAGTTTGGCTGCGCTCATAGTACATGGCCTGTGACCCTATGTATCTTCAACCTTCCTCCTTGGCTGTGCATGAAGCGGAAGTTCATCATGATGCCGGTGCTTATACAAGGGCCAAAAGAACCTGGCAACGACATTGATGTGTTCCTGCGACCCTTGATTGATGATCTCTTGCTGCTCTGGAAGGAAGAAGGCATAAGTGTGTGGGATGAGTATAAACAAGAGTCTTTCGACCTCCGAGCTTTGCTTTTCGTAACCATCAATGATTGGCTTGCACTTGCAAAATTGTCGGGTCAGTCGAACATGGGATACATGGCCTGCACACACTGTCTAGATCAAACAGATAGCATTTATTTGAAACATTGTAAGAAGTGCGTATACATGGGCCATCGCCGATTCCTTCCTCCCAATCACCCCCTAAGAACCGAAGGGAAGCATTTTAAAGGAGAGCCCGAAACTCGTGCTAAGCCTTTGTTCCGTAATGGAAAGCGTGTGTTCTCGATGATCAAGGATGTGAAGGTAGTATTTGGAAAGGGTCACGGTAGCGAACCTGTTCCCAAGGATGGCCAGGGACATGCTCCAATGTGGAAGAAGAAGTCTATATTGTGGGAACTACATTATTGGCAAGTCTTACATGTTCGCCACGCAATTGATGTGATGCATCTGTCGAAGAATCTTTGCGTGAACATACTAGGCTTCCTGGGAGTGTATGGTAAGAAATCAAAAGACACAATTGCCGCAAGGCACGACATGCAACAGATAGCTGGACGAAAAGGCTTGCAACCCGAAAAGAGAGACAAAGGCCACTATTTAAAACCTGCCAGCTATAATCTGAGCAAAGAGGAGAAGGAAAGTATGTTTGATTGCTTGAAAAGTATCAAGGTCCCGTCCGGGTACTCCTCAAATATAAAGGGCATAATAAACGTGAAAGAGAAGAAATTCCAAAACTTGAAGTCCCATGACTGCCACGTCCTGATGACACAATTACTTCCGATTGTACTGAGGGGTGTTCTACCGGAGAATGTGAGATTGGCAGTTGTAAAGCTTTGTGCGTTCATGAATGAAATTTCACAGAAGGAAATTAATCCAAAGAATCTAATAAAGCTGCAGAAAGACATTGTCGAATGTCTTGTCAGCTTCGAGATGGTCTTCCCACCTTCCTTCTTCAACATTATGACACATCTTCTAGTTCATATTGTGACTGAAATAACTATCCTGGGACCTGTTTTTCTACACAATATGTTCCCTTTCGAGAGGTTCATGGCAGTCTTGAAGAAGTACGTCCGCAGCCATTCTCGTCCGGAAGGATGCATTGCTAAGGGCTACGGAACAGAGGAGGTCATTGAGTTTTGCGTTGACTATCTTCCTGAGCTAAATCCGATTGGGCTCCCCGTGTCACACCATGAGGGGCGACTAAAGGGAAAAGGCACACTAGGAAAGAAATCTAATGTGAACATCCCTTCTAGTGAATTCAGCAAAGCAAACTACACGGTTCTTCAGAATTCATCTAAGGTGGCTCCATATATTGACGAGCACATGGATATTGTGCGGTCTGAAAATCCAGAGAAGACTGTTGCTTGGATTACACGCGAACATATAAATACGTTTGAGAACTGGTTCAGACGAAAATTATTGGGCAACAACACAGTGGATGAAGAACTTCAATGGCTGGCTAGGGGACCATCGATCACCGTCCAACAATACCAAGGGTACGAAATAAATGGGTATACATTTTACACAATAGATCAAGACCAAAAAAGCACCAACCAAAATAGTGGTGTCCGTATGTGTGTAGTAAACAGTACTGATGGAAAAAAGGACAACTACTATGGGGTCATAGAGGAGATATGGGAACTTGACTATGGACCCATATTTGTCGCTCTGTTTTGTTGCCAATGGGTAGCTGGAGGAGCCATAATGAAGGACCGGTATGGGATGACCACAGTGGACCTTAAAAGGACCGGATATAAAGATGAACCATTTGTTCTAGCCAAGGATGTGACACAAGTGTTCTATGTGAAGGACATGTCAAGCAAACCGAAGAAGAAGGTAACAGATAAGTCAGAAGATTATGAACCAAAATGACACATAGTTCTTCTGGGAAAAAGAAAGGTTGTTGGAGTTGAGGATATTTCAGACAAGTCAGAAGATTATGACCAGATTGATGATCTTCCTCCATTCTCAGTTGACGTTGATCCCAGCATCCTCTTATCTAAAGAGGACACACCTTACTTACGCCGCGACCACGCCCAAGGCACTTTCGTCAAAAGGAAGATTATCAATGTTGCAGTAGATAATGATGAGTAGTAGTTTTAGATACATTGTATTCTATATATATATATATATATATATATATATATGTTGTTGTATTTCACGTTAAGTGATGTAATGTAACGCACTATGTGTCGTATTTCTCTCAATTATCGATATTATTCATGCAATTACAACACAATATCATCAAAATACAATATTATATTTTTGCATGGTAGAAAATTTATTTACTTCCGTTAATTTTTCATTACTAGGAGCGTTGAAACATTAAATTACAAACAACTAATCAAGTAATGTGCAAATTGATTACATCATTGTATAGAATATTGCATTAAAGATTTTTGAATATTTTTGCATGTTTAAAAATGAAATATTTTCTGTTTATTACGAATAACAGAAGTATAAACACATATATACCCTATTAGCTACACATAATTGCTAATGGTAGTAGATTCATTAATTTACATTAATTGTTATTGTTGTTGTGTAGATATAATTAATAGTATGCTAATAAGAATTTGAGGTACCCATTGTCATTACATTATTTTTATTATTAAGCATATAATAAATGAAATTACACATATAAAAAAAGAAAGAAAAAGAAAATTGGTGGGAGATGGAAAAATGGTCGTGCAGGTTAGTGCCGGCTCGTTTTTACAGCCGGCACTAACGTGCAACAGTTAGTGCCGGCTGGGAAGCCTAGCCGGCACTAAACCGTCACCATAACTTCCCCGGCACTACTCCTTTCTTCCCCAATTCGATCGACGTCCCGCGCGGCCTCTGCCTCCCCGCCCCCGTCACCGCCGTCGACCGTGCGCCGGCGCCGCCAACCCCAGCCCGGATCTGCGCCGCCCCCGTGTCGTCCCCAGCCGGCCTCAGCG
>CM014272.1:17070155-17081020 GCA_004135705.1 Alloteropsis semialata
CATGGAGGCACACTAGACAAGGACAATGGATTGTTTGTGACAAGCGACATAATAAGAGAGGCAACCCAAAGACTCGAAGAGGCAATGAGGCGTACAGAAGAAGGAACTTTCCAGGCCAACAGAGAGAAGGACGAGCTGACTTACGCTCTTGGGAATCCAGAACACACTGGACGGACCCGAGGCATAGGCGTAGTTCCATGGAAACGTGACTTTGCTGCAGATCTTGAAACCTACCAAAGCCGATGCAGAAGTAAGGCAGTAGTGGCAGAGCAGTTCCATACCCTAGAAGCCCGGATAGCTTCACTTGAGGCAACAATTAGCCAACGCCCGGAACAACCATCTGCCAATTTGGAGATCAGCACCGACTCTCAGCGTCGTAGCAGTGTCGCTTCCACGGAGCTCCCTCACGGGGCTGGAATTGAATTTGTTGTCGACAACCAACGACACCCCATTGACGACATCACCGTGAGGACCAAATGTGAGCTTCTGTATCTTCGCGGAAAAAAGCTCAAAGTTTGTGCTCAGGGTTATGCGGAAGTACCGGAAGAAGGCGGGACACTACATTGCTTGCCGATTCCTGAAGGATACGCCAAAGTCTTAGTTGACCGAGTGGAAGATGATTGGGAAGACCTGGACCTCCCGATCCCTATAGGTCCGGAAGAAACGGAACTACAACATGCCGTACACACATGGATCGCTTGGCCAAAGCACGACATAAGATTGGTGCAAGACGCAAGAGATTCCGCTCAGTGTTCAAGGCAAAGATCACCAACGCCAGCAGACAGGAATCCAAGTGTTGGTCCTCCTTCTCCATCGGCTGCATGGCACCCCAGCACGGATCCTCCATCACCAGCCGCACAAAGCGACCCTGATCCGCCATCACTAGCCGCACAACAGCCTCATAAGAGCAAGCAACAAAAGGCATACACAGTACCTTCAGTCCAACCTCCTCGTAAGCAGTAGAGGAAGAAAAAAGAGAAGGCTCAAGAAGAGGTAGAGCCAGAAGACCCGGTAAAAGCCTTCTTTCAGAACCTGAAGGACATGAGGGAGGCTAAGAACAAGAAGCTAGAAATTGATCCAGTTGCAAAGAAACACTTCATCAAAGAGTGCCTACCAAGGGAGAAAGAAAAAGAATCAGATTATGATCGGACGATCAGAAAGCTACACCAAGACCCCAGGAACTTGCGAAGGAATGCAAAACCCATTGCCCAGCTCGGAGAACAGTCCCAACAATCGATCGCTCCGTTGATAGTTGAGCCTGAAGAACGTCCCATTTTATCAACAGATCCGGCGACCATGGCTACAATGATAGTGCACACGGATCTCACAAAGGCTCAATTGCTTGGGACGGCCCTACAGACGGCCCGCGGTAGGAAAAAGTTTGTACTTGGTGAACCTCTTATATGGCCAGAGTTGCTACCATACCTAACAACGAGAATGTCTGAGTTTCACAAATGGTATGCCGTGCAATCTAAAGCGGGATTGGCGATGTCGTTCCCAGCTCGGATTCAAGATCACCATTTCTGGCGGGGGGCAGACGACGTATGGGTCGAGTTTGTGGCACTTTACGATTTATTCCATCAAGATGCCATTCACAAGTGTCTCATGAGTGTATGGCTCATGTAAGTATTTCCTCTCGTTTTATTATTTTAGCTATACTCGCTTCTTGTGTGTTGACTCATCCCTGCTTTTGTTGTTTTAATTGTCTTGTAGGTCAAAAATTCAAATTTGCCGGAAGAAGAACTACTGTAACATCGGCTTCCTGGACCCCGATGTTATACACGAGGAGTCGGTAAGACTAAAGTCCACCGAGGTGTGCGATGTTATATACAGGGGATTGCGTAAGCAAAGCATGTGTCCATTCATTCTCTTGCCATACAATCATAAGTGAGTCCTTCTCTTTTTCAATCCCTACTTAATAATAATACTATTTAATAATTATTATAATCAACATTAATTGGTTCTGCGTATGTATATGAACAGCTTCCACTGGATACTGCTTAGTATTCAGATTGATAAGCATGAGGTCTGGGTCTACGACTCGTTGAGGCAAGACAAATCAAAGTACCAAGGCCTCATCGACGTGATAAACAATGCATGGCGTTTTCTCAGCAAACACTTAAAAATAACAGATATCGATCCTCTTCAATTTAAGACTGACTTTATGGTATGAATTCATTCTCACAACTAGTGTCATTCGTAATAAACATTTTATTATTCTACGTCGTAACCCATTTGCCCATAGTGCTGGAGACAGGAGCAAGGAAACAACTTATGTGGATACTACGTATGCGAGTGGATCAACACTTTTGCAAGTGAAAAAGGACAAATGACGCCGGATGCATTCAAAGTACGTGAGCACAATCACTTCTTTGCTCATTATTTTTAATTCATTATTTTTCACTCTCATGTTTTGATATAAAAATGTGAGATGGTAAAATTGATACCTGGATAAAGACAAATGTAAATTTCCAGTACACTATTTTCATAGGCTGGATAAATGAACACTCCAAGGTTAGTGTCACTTTTCATGGAATGTACAATACTACTGCATTTGTATAAGTTTCCATACCAGAGTAGATGAAACTGTGTATTGGGATGTTTTTACATGAAGGAAGGATCTGTAGAATGGATGCAACTGAATGAATCTTTTGTTCTCCCAATGCCTCAAACTCCTATCCATGCATAACAAACCTAACATTTCTTATCGAAAAAGAAACATGATACCCCATAGTATCTCCATTCCTCTAACCTGATACACATTGGACTGCGAACCTCTGAAATGCAAATAACATGGAAGAAAACTCCCAAGTTCCATGCAAGTCGGCTATGTATAGGGCTCAAATGTAGGAGTTCAGTTAGAATTTATAAATTAGCTGGACATATCCTTTCAATCTGCCAAACAAATGCACTCTGAAAATTCACGGTGAAATTTTAAAAATTTATCCCGTGGTTCTTGACTTCACTTCTCAGTTTCACCTTGCTCCTCCTCCCCTACTCATATGGGCTGTCAGACGTGTGTGTTGCATCTGCCTTGCATACTGTGGCTGCAGAACCGCCCTACATTCAGGGTGGTTGCAGATCTGCAGCCTGTTTGCTGTTTGCACAAGAAATTCTCTAGCTATACTTGAATGATAAGTCGACAAAGCATGAACGGATGTAGATATAGCATGATGCCTGGCGTGTCCAGCGGTCCCAGTGCCTTCCACTCCTATAGCACTATTATGGATATGGTGTTTCATGTCTAGGGCTATAAGCCTATATACTCAAAACTTGTGAAATGGAGAAGACTCCTGAGCACAAATACAAGACTTAGTTGTACACATCTATATATACCTTAGTGTCCTGGCCACTGATTGATGTCATTGGTTGCTACAAATCTGCTCTCACTCTGCACCACTTGTTTTCCTGAGTTGCTTGCTGTTTAGGTTGAGTTTTTCATAATAGGATGATGTTGTTTTTCCCATTTATTGTACTGCTCAATCTGATATTTTATCTTCTTTTTAATATAATCAACAGCTCTCCTGCTTGGTTCGTTTCAAAAAAAAACATGTGTTCACCATGTGCATGCTTCAAGCTCTAGTGTTCCATATATTGTTGGAATGATGGTTTGTCACACCCTAGGGACACTATTTCCGCAATATTTACCTGTAAAATCAACTTGCAATAAACCGAACACTACGAGAGAACTTCAACTTGCAATAAACTGTTACAGCTATATTCTTCTCACACAAACAATATTCATATAGAGGACATGTGACCCAAGGATCCTTTATTTGACATGTTAAGTAGAGTTGTCGCAAAGAAAAATTATAAGCAAATGAACTAGTGAGATCAATTTTACCATCCATGTAGAATTGTAGACTAGATGATAACTTTTTCTTGATGTTGCTTATAGTGTTTTTCAAAGTACCATTCAAAGTACGTGAGCACAATCAATTCTTTGCTCATTATTTTTAATTTATTATTTTTCACTCTCATGTTTTGATATAAAAATGTGACACTGACAGCGTTGGAAAATGAAAGAAGACCTCATCGAACCAGCTCGTGTTCGGGCAATTCAAGAAGCTATGTGCGGATTCCTGCTCGATGAAGTCATAAATCCCAAAGGCGAATTTTATGGCGATCCCCGTCAAAGCGTAGCCAAAGTTGATCGACGTATTTTTTTGATTACCGTTGATGCTTAATTTGTAATATTTGAAATACTCTCTAAGTACTTGCAATTAAGTGTTGTGTATGAACTCTATGTACGAGTACGTAGCCACATCCTGTAGTGTGACATCATCCTATAAGATATCAGCTTGGCAAAGAGTACGAGTACGTAGCCACATTCTATACAAATATGCATAGCAATACGTATAAAAAACAAAAACAAAAAACAAAAACAAAAGGGAAAAGAAAAAGAAAAAAAAAGAATTTAGTGCGGTCTGGTGTGACCAGCCGGCACTAAACTGCCTGCCAAGCTCCGGACGGTGTCGGGCAGCTTAGTGCCGGCTAGGAATACCAGCCGGCATTAAACTTCTCACGTTAGTGCCGGTCACCGTGACCGGCACTAACGTGCGGGACGTTAGTGCCGACCAATTAGTGCCGGCTGTACCGACCGGCACTAACGTGTCCTGTGACCGGCACTGATACGAGTTTCTCCAGCAGTGATAGATACCCAGGGTAAAGGAATGTCAATGAAGGGCGAGTGACCAAGGACACAAGCTTTTCCATGGGCGCAAGGAGGCCGCACGGAGCAGTACACACAAATTAAATGGTGTAATGCCGACTGCCCAAATTTTTGCACGGGCTAATTCAGTGGAACTTTATTTTCAAATTTATAACATTTTGAGGAGCACGCGGCTATGCAACATTGCGACTGTAAATGTCACTGACAACGCACATACAGCATACAGGTTTTGTGGACAGATCATTCAAAGTCCTATGTAATTTATAGCATATACGAAACTACATTAAAATAATACAAGTTCTAAATATGAATGTAACATCGGCCACATAATTGTCGAAACAAGCAAAGCATAATTTTCGGCCTCACATCCAAGAGAATACACACAAATCAATCCGGGTAAACCAATGGTAACGATCCATGATCCCTTTACTCACAAGTTTTCTGAGTGATTTTGTAGATGTAATGCTAGAGTAGCATACCAGTTTCTCTTCAGTGGTAGCAGAGCCATCTTGCATAGTGTGTGGTCAAAATCATGTGCACATATGATATGTTGTTGTAGTAGATGCGATCTATTACCGCTCATGTGTTAGCTTAATGTGATGGATCTTCCGGTGCATGGTTTGATTAGATCATTTGGTCATAAGGGATTGGAAAAGGTTCGAGTAGATTACTCCCTCCGTCCCATCAAGAGTGCAATTCTAACTTTTTTAGGATGGATTAGTGGTGGGTGAAAAGACTCCCTTGCCCTTGTTTAATTTGTTGGCCGCATGCAAGGCTTCCTATAATCATGGTGTGCTAATTTTGGCATGCAATTCAAATCTGGCCTCTTAATTAGGAAGTAGTTTTGTTTCAAGTCCTAGGATTGCGTTCTTTCGTGGGACTTTTTTCAAATGCTAGGATTGCACTTTTCATGGGACGTAGGAAGTACATCATATGACCAAAAAGATTAGTTCATGCTCCCACTCTGCTGCGTGCGCGATATGTGTCCCCACCGGCTAGAATCACTATCGGTGCTAGTCGTGTGTATAGTCAGTGGATTGGGCCAACAAATTGATTATGTGTAGCAATTTCCTCATGTACACTTATCGCACCAATCAATGTGATTGACCTGGAGGAAAAGGAGACGTTCTGAGTCAGTGGAAGGAAGAACGTGTACTAATCCACATATTTGGTTTTCATTGGCGTTTCTTTTAGATGGTCATAGCAGCGTGGAGGGATGGTATTATAATTATATGGAAATTTCCTAGTCTTAACAATCCCTGATTTTCCATTGAAATCACTCTGCAGAATGCAATAACTTGACACGCATATATGTAATTGCACATCATCATTATTATGAGGTTAATTTCAATACAAGTCAAGTTCTTTCCACTGCATAATGATAATTAATCATTCTGATGCTTTGCCTGTCTGGATTCAACGCATAAGTTTGACACATAATGTGTTCATAGAGCAATTCCTTGCTTTTTGTTTTACTAAACATTAACTTCAGATAAGTCACGTTAGTAAAAGAACGCCATAATGGAATATTAATTTTGGTGATAAGATGATATAGCTATCTGTTTTCTGGGCAAGTATCTATGCATAGCTTGTCCCACGAGACGAGATTACACCGTGGAACTGTCCTGCACGATATGTCATGGTAGACAACATGTCCAAACTACACAGCGAGGTTCCTACGGTCTGGAACCTCGACGTGCTGCCTGTTCTTGCATGACATGCGCAAATCGGCGCCGTTATGTCTCGTCAAGGTAGTGACGGTGACTGTTCCATCAGCTGAAACTTGATCCTAGATTCCAACAATTTGTGCCTGGAACTTTTTTGCTGATACTTCCCATTGTTAACATACTATGTATAGTTAATAGCTTCTTGCATTGTGGCAAGCATTTATGAGCAATGCAAGATGTAGGAGTTAGACGCTATGGTCCATGAATGGCAGATAAGCCATGAATGTTGTGGATATGGCGAGAAAGGTTTAAGGAGGCCGGCGCATGGAATCGAAGTATGAAATGTAGGAACACAATGTTCGCTACGTAGGAGTGAAATATTACATACAGAAGTTGATAAGGCATGGGCAATAATGGGTGGGTGGGTGTGGGTGCTGAGGGAGCACCAACCGCCGTGTCGCGTCACATTGCAAACAAATAAACCAGTACTACAAAATTGAATCTTCTAGACATCATTTTCACACTCAGTTTTCAAAAAGTGGCGGTGATACAAAATTCATTTTCATAGCGGGCTATGAAAATCAAGTCCATTTTCACAAGATAGAATAAAGGATCAGACGAACCTCATAAATCACCCATACGGTCAGCACTTTCGTCTAATGATCATCGCAGAGCCACTGGTGTTGTTGGAAGCATGTAACCAGGAGAGATCATTCGTTGTCTTGTAGCCAGCCATATCCTTCTAAAGGATGCATGGGTGATGGAATAACCTATTTCATTCCGATAACAAAACTATTATGTAAGAAATGGAGTAAAATACATGGGCAATCCTAAAACTTGTCTGGAGGTGCCATTTAGGTTCTCTCAAATTGTATTTTTAGATCCTTTACTAGCTCGCCCGAACGGGTGATTCGGGTCCCTAAACTCTCGTGGTACATTAGGTCCCCAACTTATCTCAATATGTCATTTGGATCCCTAAACTCTCAAGGTGAATTTTCATATCCCTAAAAATCACCATTAATTAATTATAAACAGTTTTTTTCAGCAATTCATTTGGAACTATCACCACTAAGACCATTTTAATTCTGAATTAGCTGCTTATTAATCATACTCATCGTGGGCTAATCAAGAAAATTGGATATTAACAGTGGATATTATAGTTTTCTCACTAATTATATGTTGCATGTGTTTGTATAACTTTATTAAGATAATTTGTTCCCATTCTAAAGCAATTTTATTAAATATAAAGTAGAAAAAGAATTTTTCATTAACTTAAAGTAGCTAAACAACATTTCTAGTAAATTAAAAATAACATATTGAGGGTGTATGGACCTGCATGACACAACGGGACAAGTTTATGGACCTAAAAGTGTTTTTTGCGAGATTAGGGACCTATGTGACACCTTGTAACACTGCTGAAATCGCCCAAGTCCCCTACCAGTTTTCATGCTCTCCCTAGGAAATATACCAGAACAAGTTCAAGGATCTAAAAATGTATTTTGAGAGCTTAGCAACCTATATAATACATCAGAACAAGTTCAGGGACCGCTGATGAACTTTACTCTAAGAAATGGAAAAGCAGACCATTGAAGCTCATCCAACGATAGCCCTCGACTCATTCTGGACCATGCACTAGTAGAATCTCCGATGGTTTCCCTATAGTTTTTCTGTTTCCCTTGGAAAAAATGATGTGTTGTAGGTGATGTGTAGCGATTGCACACTTGCTGATACTTCCCATACCTATAATAAAACCCAGTGCAATGAATTATTCAAGGCGCCCATGGAGAAAATAGAACTGAAGTAGCAGTGCAGTACCGCAGCATGTAGTGGGCTAGAGCACAAAATTATATCTAGACGAAGCCACTGAAAAGGGATGGGGGCAAGATATATAATGCCGGGTGATAGATGAAACAAGGTCCTCTCTGGCAGCACACAAGCTGTGATGACGGTCCAAAGCCAGCTATCAATTTATATGGTCTACTTAAATAAAACATTATTTCATATAGTACGTAATTGTAAGTTTATACATTTCAACTGTAAAACGTCACTGAAAATAGAGAAATAAATATATTGATTTTGAAGACAGGTATACTCGAAGACTTTTATGAAATATCAATTTTAGAAAATATACTAAAATAAACTACCACAACTAATAAGAGCCTATGATATTGTATATTTGGGCATCACGAATGTACGAAGCCCCTTCGGCCTTAAGGGTACACTGCAGAACAGATAGGATTCAAAGACAAAACATGAACGGCGGTACCACTACTAGAAACCGGCTATTTGCCGAGTGTCCAGTGGCTTGCCGAGTGCATTCTATCGGGCACTCGGCAAACAACCGCTTTGCCGAGTGCCGCACAAAAAACACTTGGCAAATACAAAACACTTGGTAAAAATTGTGTTTGCTGAGAGCCAGAAAAAAAACACTTGGCAAAGAATTAAATAACACACGGCAAAAACAAAACACTCGGCAAACTTGCTTGTTTGCCTAGTGTTTTTTGGCACTTGGCAAACAAGGTCTTTGTCGAGTGCTGAAGGAAAAACACTTGGCAAAGACCCTGGTTGCCGGAGAAAAAACACGTGACAAAGAGAAATTCAAAGCACATTTTGAGGCAGTAAATTAATTCAAATTAAAAAGTTTTCAACTATAAAGTTGTATAACTTCTTAAGATCTACAACTTTTATTTTGGTCATTTCTTGATTCAACAAAGCGATAGTAACGTTGTTCACAAAATCCACATCTCATATAGTTTTAATGAAACTAGAAAAGAGATATATAAGACTTGTGAGCAATATTACTACCACTATATTGGATGAACAAATAACCAAAATGAAAGTTGTTGATCTTCAGAAGTTATACAACTTTGTAGTTGAACTCTTTTTAATTTGAATTAATTTTGCCAATGAAAAGTATGTTTGAATTTCTCAAATTTGAAATTTGAGTTTTTTAAACGACCTCGGATGGAGAAACAGCCAAAATGAGAGTTGTAGATCACAATAAGTTATGAAACTTTGTAGTTGATAACTTTTTATTTAAAATCATCTTGTCAACAAAAACTAAGTTTGAGTTTGTTAAATTTGAAATTCAAATTTTGTAAACGACCTCAGGTGGAGAAACTACCAAAACTAAAGTTGTAGATTTCGAAAAGTTATGAAACTTTGTAGTTGACAACTTTTTAATTTGAATTTGTTTAGGACCTTAAACAAGCAATTTACACTCGGTTTAGTATAATATATGAAAAACCAAAATAGAGTATAGACACAAGTGAGAGTGTGGTGCAGTGGTAAAGAAGGTTACGCGCAAGGGAGATGTTGCAGGTTCAAATCCTGCCGGCTGTCTGTAGCCACGCGAATTTTACTTCAAAAAATGTTGCGACTTGCCCTGCTGACGGACAAAGGGCCTCCCCTTATGAAGTTTTTTCGGGCATTTTCTGTTTACATTTTGCCGATTGCCAGTTTAACACACAGCGAACTCTTTGCCCGCCTGGCCACTGCCTTTGCGAGATCAGGAAGGAGAGATCTGTCAGCGCCGCCAGCAGGGGACCTACCGAGCAGATTGGCCGGCAGATCGCCCAGCTCATCAGAATGATACCTCCATGGAGATGGAGACATTAAGTTGGAGTCGAAAGCTTGTCAAAACATCATAGGGGTCTGCACCAAGTGGAGTAGCAAGTTGAATCATCCAGCTATCTTGGGCAAAGCTGCAATGGAGGAAGAAATGCTCCAATGTTGACGTATATGTATTTAATAAATTGGACAGAAAAGGATTCCGTCTCTCTATTGACACAGAAATACGAAGAAAATAGAAATAGAGATATTTGCAGTCCGGATGTATTGTGCCATAGATCTATTCAGTCACAACCCTAGTCATCAACGCACCCTGTCTAGGCATTAGATGATTGACATGCAAGCTGACCGCACAAATCTACAATTTGACTGCCCATTATTTTCTATTATCAGCAAGATCCAATTATGGTACGAGCAGTCAGAGTATAACTGATGTGACTTGAAACTTGCACATCATAGCTGTTAGATCTGTAGCACCTTGCTTATGACAAGTCGAGAGTTGATGCTGCATGCGTGTATCACTGGCCGCCGCCTCTGCATCTACCATGGCCGGGGATTAGGGGAACCCATATTCCTGATACATAACCTGTGACAGCCAGAGAAGGGCCGGCCCTCCACAAGGTTGACGCTGCCGACAATCACTGACGCCGCCGTTGCCTGACTCTCAAAGGGTTCATGGTTTAGTCTCTGCTCCAGGCTTCTACTATCCGATTGTTCGTCTCTGACCTGCTGTACTCAGTTTAGAACGGCACATTACATACCCAAATGACATTGTTCCAGTTAATTCCCTGGTTCCTCGCATTCCTACCAAGGTATATCCGTACATGATTGATTTAGTAACTGGAAGAGGACAAAATTATGACGACAATGGTGCGTGTCGATGTGTTATTATAAAGAGGAACGAAGCGGATTTGATTGATGATGCGGAATAAGATGTAAGCTTCCTACATGTTCGT
>CM014272.1:17087310-17159281 GCA_004135705.1 Alloteropsis semialata
AGCAGACTGAGGTGCAGAGTCATCCAGTCCACCAGTTTGGCCACTCCAACCAAGCTCAAGTCCCAGAAATCAGCTATGGACCACAACTTGATCATTATCAAGCATCCATTCAGCCAGAGCCAAAGAGTTTGCAGGTCAAGTCTGGAAAATCAAAAGCTCCAAGTATGAAGACTTGTTTCCATTGCATGCAAAAAGGACATGACAAGGGCATGTGTCCACAGAAATTCCCGCATTTGTTTGGTGGAAACAACCAAAGGAAAGCCGTAGTGCAACATGAGGTGATTAATGAAGATAAAAGTCATACTCAGATCAGCCAGAAGCAACTAAATTCAATACAGGCAAATGCAAATCAAGTTAAGAGTATTACAGTTGCTGAGATCAGAGTAGTATGTGAGTTTCCAGATGTGTTCCCAGATGATTTGCCAGGTTTGCCACCAGATAGAGATATCGAGTTCCTCATTGAGCTTCTACCTGGTACAGCTCCTATTTCTAAGAGGCCTTATAGAATGTCAGTTGATGAACTAGAAGAACTTAAGAAACAACTGAGAGAGTTGTTGGATAAGGGTTTCATACGCCCTAGTTCATCTCCCTGGGGAGCACCAGTTATCTTTGTTGAGAAGAAGGATGGTACACAGAGGATGTGTGTTGACTACAGGTCATTGAATGAAGTTACTATCAAGAATAAATACCCTCTGCCCAGGATCGAGGATCTGTTTGATCAGTTGAAAGGAGCCAAGGTATTCTCCAAGATTGATTTGCGTTCAGGCTATCACCAGTTGAAGATCAGGCCATCAGATATCCAGAAGACAGCTTTCACTACCAGATATGGTTTGTATGAGTATACAATTATGTCTTTTGGTTTGACTAATGCTCCTGCCTACTTTATGTATTTGATGAACAAGGTGTTTATGGAGTACTTGGATAAGTTTGTGGTGGTATTCATTGATGATATTTTGATCTACTCCAAGAATGAAGAGGAACATGAGGAACACTTGAGGCTAGTATTGCAGAAGCTCAGAGAGAATCAGCTCTATGCCAAGTTCAGTAAGTGTGAGTTTTGGCTAAAAGAAGTATCTTTTCTGGGTCATGTCATTATAGATGGTGGAATTGCAGTTGATCCAGGCAAAGTCAGAGATGTTCTGAAGTGGGAGCCACCAAAGAATGTGCCTGAGATCAGGAGTTTTCTGGGATTGGCAGGATATTACAGAAGATTTATTGAAGGGTTTTCTAAAATAGTGAAGCCCCTCACTTCATTATTAGAGAAAGGAAAAGAATTCAGGTGGTCAGATGCATGTCAAGCCAGTTTTGAAGAGTTGAAGAAAAGGCTAACTACTGCTCCAGTGTTAGTGATGCCTGATATTCATAAGGGTTTTGATATCTACTGCGATGCTTCTCGTCAAGGTCTTGGATGTGTTCTTATGCAAGAAGGACAAGTTATAGCTTATGCATCCAGGCAGTTGAGGAAACATGAGTTGAATTATCCTACTCATGATTTGGAGTTAGCAGCAGTGGTTCATGCATTGAAGATTTGGAGGCACTATATGCTTGGGAACAAGTGCCAGATTTATACTGACCATAAGAGCCTGAAGTACATATTCACACAGAAGGATCTGAATTTGAGGCAACGTCGTTGGCTAGAATTGATCAAGGATTATGATCTGGAGATACACTACCATCCTGGTAAAGCCAATGTGGTTGCAGATGCTTTGAGCAGAAAGGGTCATGCTAATACCCATTTGACTCATCAGATGCCAGAGAAGCTATGTGAAGAGTTTGCGCGATTGAACCTTGGATTTATTGCACATACTGAAGGAGTGACTATGGAAGTTGAGTCTACTCTTGAGCAGGAGATTCGCCAAGGTCAGCTTAATGATGAGAAGATCAAGGAAATCAAGGAGCTTATGGCAATTGGGAGAGCCCCTGATTTTACTGAAGATGAGCATGGTACTATTTGGTTCAAGAAAAGGATTTGTGTGCCAGATGTGGCACATCTCAGAGATAAGATATTAAGAGAAGCTCATGATTCTGCTTACTCTATTCATCCTGGTAGTACTAAGATGTATCAGGACTTGAAAGAAAGGTACTGGTGGTATGGGTTGAAGAGAGATGTTGGTACTCATGTGGCGTTGTGTGATGTGTGCCAAAGAGTTAAGGCTGAACATCAGAGACCAGCAGGATTGCTTCAACCATTGAAGGTACCTGAATGGAAGTGGGAAGAAATCAGCATGGATTTCATAGTGGGATTGCCCCGTACTCGAGATGGTTATGATTCTATATGGGTTATTGTGGATCGTTTGACTAAGGTTGCTCATTTCATTCCAGTCAAGACCACTTATACCAGTGCCAAGCTAGCAGAGTTGTATATGTCTCGTATTGTCTGTCAGCATGGTGTGCCCAAGAAGATCGTATCAGACAGAGGTACTCAGTTTACATCACGATTCTGGCAGAAGTTGCATGACTCTATGGATACTAAGCTGAATTTCAGTTCTGCCTATCACCCTCAGACAGATGGACAGACAGAAAGGACCAATCAGATTTTGGAAGATATGTTGAGAGCTTGTGCCTTGAAACATGGAAAAAGTTGGGATAATAGTTTACCCTATGCAGAGTTCTCTTATAATAACAGCTATCAGGCAAGCCTGAAGATGTCACCTTTTGAGGCATTGTACGGAAGGAAGTGCAGAACTCCATTATATTGGAGTGAAACAGGAGAAAGTCAGGTGTTTGGTCCTGAAATACTACAAGAAGCAGAACGACAAGTTCAGATTATCAGAGAGAATCTGAGGACAGCCCAGTCTAGACAGAAGAGTTATGCTGATGTTAGAAGAAGGGAGTTAACTTTTGCAGTTGGTGATTATGTGTATTTGAAGGTTTCTCCTATCAGAGGTTTGCGCAGATTCAAAGTGAAGGAAAAATTGTCACCTAGATTCATTGGTCCATTCAAGATTCTAGAAAGAAAAGGTGAAGTGGCTTATCAGTTGGAGTTGCCAGCCAGTTTGTCTGATGTACATGATGTCTTCCATATATCTCAGCTTAAAAAGTGCCTCAGAGTGCCTGAAGAACAGCTACCTATGGAAGAATTAAATATGCGGGATGATCTGACTTATATGGAGTATCCAGTGAAGATATTGGAGACAGCTGAAAGAGCAACTAGAAGCAAGGTGATTAAAATGTGCAAGGTGCAATGGAGTCGTCATGGAGAGGATGAATCAACTTGGGAAAGAGAAGATGAGTTAATGGCGGAATTTCCCGATCTCTTCACAAGTTCATCCTAATCTTGAGGACGAGATTCTTTTAAGGGGGGTAGGTTTGTAACACCCTAATTTTCATCACAAGGAATTGTAGCAACATTTCTTGAATTTCTAGGATTTATTGAAGGCATGAATAAATTTCTAGGATTTAATTGGAATTATCGAGATTTATTTCAGTTTAATAATTAATTAATAGACTCAATAAGTGTACTGTTGCTTTTAATGTATTTGCAATTGTTTTTTTTGTTTGGATGCTTTTCAAGTTTGAGTTTAAATTTATTTTAAATTTGAATTTGAATAAGCATTTGTTTGAGTAAGTTTAGTTGTTCTTAATTTAAGTCCAGCTTTTCTCCCTGAGTTCTCGTAAAGTCCGTTTCTCCTCCCTCAGTTTTCCTTTCTCGGTCATTGTCTCCCCTTCCGGCCCAGCTTTGCCCCCTCGGCCCATTTGAGCCCGACACCCTTTCTCCTCTCTCCAGTCGCTGACCTGCGGGCCCCACCTCGTCATCTCCTTCCCCGAGTCGGACATGCACCCGAGCATGAGCTCGAGACCGAGCCGGTCCTTCGCGCCGCCCCTGGCTTCCTTGGCCCGCACGCCAATATAACCGTCCCGGCCTATAAAACCAGCGCCGCCGCCTCTCCTCGCGCCCCTCCCTAAACCCTAGCAGAGCCACACGCGCCTCCCGTTCGAACTAGCGCCGCCGCGAAGACCTCCGATCACCGCGCCACTGATCTTCCTCCTTGCAGCGCCAGAGACGACGAGAACACCTTCAGGAGGTTTGTGTCGGGGTACTGAAGCTACACATTCCACTTGAACTCGTGCCCTTGTCTCGGTTTCTCCATAATCGCTCATCGGAGCTTTCCTCGCAGGCCGAGCCGCCGCCTCTGCTGGTCCGAGCCACCGTCGTCGATTCATCGTCAAAAGCACCTGCACTGAGTTCGCCGTGGTCTCCGCGTCGTCCCAGTCCAAGCCGCGTGGAAAACCGAGCTCTCTAGCTCGAGATTGGCCCGCTCCGGCGAGGCTGCCACCCGTCGCCGCCGTCTCCGACCATCCCGCCGCAGCCGGAGGTCACCGAGCCGTGTCAGCCGTCCGATCGCCAATCGATGTTCCAGATCAAGTCCATCCCTTAAGATACCGGTCAGCAGTGGTAGATTTGCTAAAGAGACACTGACGTATTTTGGAATAAACCGCGATCCAAGATAAACCCTTGGAACCCCGTTTTAACCATATCTCGGCCGTTCTAGCTCCGTTTCAAGTGATTCTTCAGCTCACGTGACCGTAAGGACTTGATCTATACCTTTGTACCCTTCTTTTGTATTGTTGCCCATGTTTGGTGTATTGTTTCTTATTTGTTGTATGTTTCCTTGTATGTGACCCTGTGCTACGAATAGAAGGTGCAACTTTTGTGGTATTCAAGGATCGTTCGTGTGATTCGAGTATTCCGTTGAGAAGACCCTGAGCAATAGCAGTTATTATTGGATTTAAGGCAAGTGTATTCTTGATCATACTTTTTGTCCTAATAACCATATGACATGCTTATACACCGTAGTTCGCTATGCTTGCATGCTTATAATCATGATGGGTCCTATATTTAGGATGACTAGTTTTCTAATCCTACCTTGTTAACCTGGGTTTTATATTCATGTTGGGTAGCATTTGCTTAGTTGCTATACATGGGATTGGTTTACACTAAATGTGAAGATAATAATATTGTGATATCTTTTATATATGATATACATGATCTGATGAGAATGTTAAACCAAGACCACATTGATTAATCGGAACATGGAGAACCACCCGGGATTTCCCGTACAACCACAATACCACATGGCTCTGGTCTTAGCTAAGTAATTAGAAGATCCCTTTGTTGTGTGGATGCACTGCATGTGTGGAATGGGCTGGTTGCTACCGGCAAGGTTTGTGAGCAGAGGTGCGGGGGCAGGAAGGTGCGCCTTTTATAGACCCGTCTGGCAAGGGAGCACACACACATTGGGAAATTCTTTGGAAAGGCTTCGTAGTGATTCTCTGGCCCCTCACCAAAGGAAGTGTTGAAGGGAGTAATTAACCCGGGCATAATGAGAAACACGAATTGTGGGGAAAGCTGTACAACCTCTGCAGAGTGTCTAAAATCTATTGCAATAGCCGTGCTCGCAGTCATGAGCGGCCTGGACCCTCACATGATTAATACATCGAAAGAAGAATTAAATTGGTTTATTTATGTTGTTGATGATGCTTATGGTTTACCATATGCTTAATTGGGTTGGAATATACTTATACTTTAGTAATTATGCTGCTAAATAAAATTTGACCAACTTAAGTGCTTAAAGCAATTTAATTAGAAGCCAAACTATTTCCTTGTTAAGCCTTTGCATGTCATTATGCTTTGCTCTACATTTGCTGAGTACCAACCATAAGTGTACTCAACCTTGCTTTATCTGCGGCTCAGGCTTAGACAGAAGTTTCAGTGGAGTACTTTGGAAGTTTCTAGGCATACGTGTTTCCCCAGTCAGCTGCCTGTGGAGAAGTGTTGAAGATTCCGCTGCTAGTAATTCGCTTCCGTGAGTGTGATAATGGTATTTAATATTATTTACGTTTTGCACTGTCTTTTATATCACTGATGAAGTCTCATATGTGTGTAAACTTGATCCTGGCGCACATATGATAGTCATTCGGTTTTGTTTACAAAATCGGGTGTGACAGGATGGGCTCACATTGTGCCCTTAGATCCGTCGGCATGTTCACGTTGCACCAATAGCGCCACCGATCCACTCACATTGCGCCTCGAGTGTTATCCATCCTTGGAGGCGGGTTCCATGTGCTTATCATGAAATCATAGCATCTACTAGCCTGTTATGTGGACCCTATTGATTAGTGGCTCATTTGGGAGTATGTGCCTAAGGCAAAGGGGATCGCGATCGGTGATGGAAGTGTACAACCTCTCTGCAGAGTGTTAAATTGATATATAAGCCGTGCTCGTGGTCATAAGCAGCATGGATCCTTTTTTTATTAGTGGCTCTCTTTTTGGAACAATGGTTTATGTTGATGATGTTTATTCATCATTACTTCACTTCTTTTATTAATGTGGGTTACAACTGGGTTCTCATCATAATTGTAGTAAATTGGGTAGTGTTAAAGGTTTTAAGCTAATAGTTCTAATCACAGTTAAACCATTTCTTTCACTTCATCCCTCGCGTTATACTTGCTAACTAAGATGGTATAATTACATTTGTTACAATTCAACAAAATTTCAGATGGGTACTTATATAAAGCAGTTCTTATGGCTTTCCCTAATGAATTCAAAGAATTCTAGGCTGTTGTCCACCAGTCGGGGTTTGGGTCCCTGTGCCTTGAAGGCACCACTATGAGAGTGTTAATAAATATAATTTTGCTGTGATTCGTTAAAGACTTATGTATTATGTAATAATTTTTGTTAACCATTTGCATTTGAGCACTTGTTTACTTTGATTTGCCTTATTATGGAGCTACATTTGTGTTTTGGTCTTTCTATATACACATATAGTAGCATTCAGATTTCCTTTGCAAAATCCAGGTGTGACACCAAGCATCTTAGCTTGTCCTTGTTGTGAGATTATGATAACCAAACTATTCATAACCCAAATAAATGGAATTGCTACAAAACCTGCATAAACTGAATGCCCAGCCTCACTTCTGAAGAAACTTGTGTCGCTTTATATCCATATTGAAGAGCCCAACAGCCGGTTGAGCTGCTATAATCAAGCGAGCAGCGACAGCGCAAGCTTGATGACATTTTTGTCCTGTTAACTTGCTGATTCCTCACATTCCTACCTAAGACTTAGCTGGAAGAGATCGAACATGTAAGATATGTGTGTTTCTGCGTTGGATGGTGTGCCTGATACGATACTAGCATCATGGACCCAAGAAGGTAATTGTGCAGAGATGACATTATAAAGAGCAAGCAAAGGAATGTAAGGCCAACCCCAATGCAAAGTTATTTTTTATAGTTTCCATGAAGTCATATCAATAAAATAAAAATAAAACCATTGGTGTAACTTCTTCTACAATGCATTGTTTCTCATTTGTTATTTCATTGTCTCCCCTAGCGAGCCAGTTTTTCTGTGGATCCAAGATCCCATGAACCCCTCAAGAAAAAAATAAATGAGGTAAGATTTCTATATGATCTGCAAAATGTAACCCTGAAACTACTTGCTGCCATTGAAAGGCGATAAAGCAAAGTACAAATGCTCACAAGCTTACTGCTTAATGACCGTTCAAGACACGGTATCAGTGGCGTAGCCACAGGGGGGGCTAAGGGGGCTCCAGCCCCCCCTACAATGATACACAATGAAGAAAATAGAATGGAGACAAGGAGAAAATAGAAGAAGGTGAAGAAGAAAATTAAAGATAGAGGAGGAAGAAAAGAGCTCAGCCCCCCTAATATTTGTTCCTGCATTCGCCACTGCACGGTATGTGTAACTGTGACACAGAGATTTCCTCATTCAGTGCAAACCTGTTTGTAATCTGCAGCCTTTCAAATCTGTGGCGTTTGTCTTCGGATATGGCTTAAAAGCTGAGAAAATCTGTGCTGGTGAACTTGCTGATTCCTCTAATTCCAAGTCATATAGGCATATGATTTAGCAACACTATCTGGAAAAAGGATGAAGAAAAATTTCATGAATTGGTCCTTGCGGTAGGGGGAGATTTACATGGGAGCATGAGACACCCAGAGATGAGGTTATATGTAAGCGGTGTAGTTTTTTCATTGCATCCAACGCACTTAAATTTGAAGAAAGGGTGTAGGATACATTAGAGTTGCTTTGTCACGACTGTTGGATGAAGGATGGTGTCATAAAAGGTGCAGAGTGCAGACCCAATGCGATGGATATTACTTATTGCATATGATATTTACTTCAGAGCAGTCAAGTCAACTAAATTGGATAAAGATTTGGTTTGTTAGCAAAGATATATATTGATTAGAGTGTTCTTTAAGAGAAGCAATGCCAACGAATAAAGAAAAGAAGTTGGCGTCTCCTTTGTGTGTGGAGGAATTTTACAATGGTTGAAACAAATTAGGACCGTCCATCAAGCTAAATTCAACGGTTGAAACATAAAATGTACCTGGAGGTACCAAAAGGTACCTAGAAAAAGGTACCAAAATAGGTGGGACTAGTACTAAAATAGATGGGACCGATTGGAAAGGTACCTCTTGGTACCTTCTGGTACTTTATCAAAATAGGAAAGGTACCTTGTGGTATCTCCTGGTACCTTTTCAACCACCATAAGTAGTTCTTTTTCTTTGAGCGTGTATGTAGTTTGTGCTAGTCTCCTTTTCTTTGACAGTGGTCTTTTCTTCTATTAATCAGGTGCTCGGGCTTAGTTAAAGTACATAGATAAAAGGAGAGTTGGTTATCATAGAACATAGGCATATGCCTCTATATCATGCTTGTAACGGCCATAGAGGATCGAGTTTTACAGGTGGTCAGAGATTCTAAGATTAATTTGTGTCTAACCTACCACAAGTCCCTATAAAAGCAATTAATCCGTGCTCACCAGCGGCAGCGGCTGCACAAAGTCGGCGGTCACTGCTGCTGCGCTGGGCATTAACATTAGAAAAACTAGGCCATCAACCCGTGCTCCCGCACGGACTAATATTTTTAAAAGTTTATATTTAAAAATTAAACTTCTATCTAATAATCAAATTTGTTTTCATACTACTCTTTCATTTCTTTTCAATACATCGACGCAATACTCATATATATGTGTACTTATCTTTTTTTCATCGATGATAATTACTCTACACTTTTTCATCCAAATTCACACTTCTTTCATTTTGTATCTGTTGACGTCCAAAAAGTCAGGCGTTGACTCTCGGAAATTAACACTGTGGCCTGGAAGATTTGCTTGACTTCAATGCAGGTCCAAAATCTTGAGGTTCGTGGCGTGCCAGTCAATTTGACCTGAAATTGACAAGGTAAAGTTTAATCAGTAAACCATAAGGAACTCATCGGCCAAAACCCCGATTCGTTCCGTCAAATCGGATCAGCACAAAGGTAAGTCCGATTCAAGAGCATGAACCATCGGCCGTGAGTCCGATTCGTGGTGATATGACATGTATTCAAATAAACCATCGGCTATGAAAACCGAATCGGAGATAGATCTAACTCAAACTCATTCTTTAATATGCATCTTTCCAAAGGCGGTAAACAAACTGAATCTCATGTCACTAACAATCGGATCGATTTCGAGATAGCGTTGCTAGCAGGGCACCGATTAGTTTGCTTACTCCGATAGATCGATATATATCAAAGAACTCATTTAAATCAGATCTATTTGTAACTTGCTTATTAAATCTAAATCAGCTATATAAACAATAAGAACAGATCTATTATGAAGATTGAATTATGATAAAGCAAAATAAATCTTTCAAACAGATGTAAGCCGATCGGATAAAATCAATAAGATACGGTAAAGGGTGAGCGATCTAAACAAAGAAGGGCGATACGCCTCAATCTGAAGCCTAGAGCAACTCGGTAAATTGGTGAATTAACTAAACGTAGAAGGGCGATACGCCTCAATCTAAAGCCTAGATTAATTCGATAGGGTATCACACTTACAGACAAACCGGAGGTCAAGATGATGCAGCCCTACTTGCTGAAGAACTCGACGAAAAGGTTGTTGGCACGTAAGGCCGAAAGTTGTATTGTATTGTGTGGTTGTGTGAATATTTTATACAATGGCGCAGGGTTTATATTCATACCCTAGAAATCTAGCTAATCCTTGCCGGCTACGATAATATCTCTAATTTATTTAAAGCAAACTAATCTTAATCTACCAAAACTATTACAACTTGTCGCGCAATCAGGCCATGAAGAAGCTTCCAGACGCATCTCCCCTTCAGAAGTCGTACACGCCCCGGCCTTCTCTGCCCCGTGTCCGATCGGGACTCTATCGGACGAACTCCGATCGGAATCGGAGACTGACCCAGAATCGGACTCGGCCTCAGCCGCAGCTCTATCATGCATAATCTTAGCTGAGTCAAAATCTGGTGTCAACATATGCCCCCCAATTTTGGGATAAAATATCATTTTGTTCCAAAATTCTCCCGAGCAATGATGACCTTAGCAGCGGACAGCATATGGAAACTCGCACCCTTCCACTGTTGCAATCCTTGATCCTGTGCGGATTCGGCGCCTTAGTTCTCGGGCGGTTCCTTCTCCCATAAGCCCTATAAATACTGAGACAAACCGTCGTCTCCCTCATCTGGCTTGCATCTGCCATTGCACGCATCTACTCCGCCATTGCTGCTCCTGCAAGCTCCTGCCCGGCGAACACCTGATCTTCAAACTTCAATTTCTCACCACGAATCAAGTAAGCAACTTGCCCGCATATGATTCATACCATGCATCTGGGTTTTACTGTATTCTCCTTGGTGATTTTCTCAACGTTTCATCCGTGCTACTGTTCATCATAGATCCAATCTTCATCAATGGCGGCCCCTGCCGATAAAGCCGATAACACACAAATCCCTGAGGTAAAAATGCCCAAAATCCTCAACTTTAATTCCTGCATTCTTATTCTAGAACTGCCCGTGAGCCCCCATATCTGTATTTATTATTTTATTTCTCCCCCATATCTGCCCGTGAGCCCCGTGGCATTCTTATTCTAGAACTGCCCGTGATCAACATGGAATCGGAGAGAATTCCATTCAGAGGATCAAACTTACAAGTCTCCGATTGGGCAGGCTCGTTTCGATCTTGGCCCGGAATGGTCCCAGGATGGAGAAATTGGTTTCTCAGAATCCAAGCTGCCAAATCGGCCTTTTGGGATGAGAAGAAGATAAATCAATGCCTTACTTTATCCCTTGCCGATATGGCCAAAGATGAAAATTTACTGGCCTCCAGCTCCCTGTTCTGGTCCGATGCCCTTAATGCTTATCTGTTTGGCCATGGTCCAATGACTCCAACCTTGATGGATGTGCACATGCTGACCGGCCTCGACACCATAGAAAACTCCAACCCAAGGAAACTCATCCGTGATTTGGAGCACAAGTTGGTTGGCACAGGCTCCAAGGGCTGGAAAAAGTATGTCGCCGATCACCACAAGACTGGCTCTGTCGGAGATAGAGAACACGCAGCATTCCTTAACATGTGGTTGGAACAATTCGTATTTTGTGGATCGACACTTGAGCTACAGCCAATATGCAGTCAATAGCAGAAACATTGGCTCGTGGTGGATCGGTGCCACTCGGCCGTCTATCATTTACTCCATCAAATATCGGCCAAGCTCTCAGAAGGTCAAGCAGTCGGATGCATCGGAGGCCCCTGGTGGTTTATTCAACTTTGGTTGCATACCCAGCTCCGATCTGCTCTTGACTTCGACTTCAAGAATCATCAATTCCCAAATTACTATACAGAAGAAGAAGATGCAACCGCTCGTAGATGCATGTCATTTGGAGAAGCAGCATCAGCATGTCCTGGATCAAGTCTTGATGCAAAAAATATGGCCACCTTCTTTGAAAGCTTCTACCACGGGATTGCATTGGAGCGCTTTAACTATTTTGCCTACGCCGATCCCGATCGTGATTATGAACTGCCCTTGTTCAATATCCATAATGATCTTGCAATGATCATGCCATTCCTGAAATCTTTCATCACCCCTGCCATACTTGGCAGCAACATCACATATGGTCGCAAGATTTTGTCTTATGAATTCTACAACCCATCGGCAGCAGCTCGTCAGCTAGGATTCGGCCAACTTTCGATCGGCCTCTACTTCGCGGATAAAATCAAACACCGTGAATCGGTATCAACCGACCTGCAGATGGATCGGATTATGGCATTTGCTCCCCAAGCCGATTTCGACATACCTGAATGGCTATGCACTAGCTTTTCATCCAGACTCTTTAGGAATTGGTGGAAAGAACTGCGCCTTCACTTATTCAGACTTTCGGCCATCACCTATTGCACTCTCATAGATTCCGATTTTGAGGCCATGAAAAATCCTGTAAGTTCTCTTTGAAATCCCTCCATTTTTATCCATCTTTTATTTAAACTATTTCTCCATAATTCAAAATCTTAATCCTTTGATAGCCAGTTGAAGAGATCGTGCCGGCAGTAAGCAATAATGGGAAACAGATTCGGTATGCTGTCAGGACTCCATACCCAAGAATCGGCTCTTCTGCACCATCTCTTGTAGACATCATAGACGGCAAAGGCAAGAGGAAAACCCATCCTACTAAGGCGTCTGCGCTGAAGAAACTGAAGAAAGGCCATGCTCTGGTACGATTTCTTCACACTTCCGATTCTTCTTTCCGATTCATAACCTAAGCAAATAACTTCTCTTTATATAGCCCACCGGAAAGATTCTTGGCCAGTCAACCTCTAGAGCCGCCGAGGAAACTGCAAAGAAAACTGCTGAGGGCGCAAGGATGCTTCTTGAGGCAGTATCGGTAACAATCCGATTCTATTTATTTCGTATTTCTTTAAAATAAATCGGCAATAACAATTCCTTTTTTAGCAAACAAACATCACACTGCCCGATCTCCAACCGGCTCCAGCTCAAGACATCCAAACAAAATTGGCTCAACAGGTAAACTTAACCCAATCTATATCTCTTTCAAACATATGCTTAAATTGACCGATTCAATCATAGATTCCTACCACTCTGCATCCAATCGCCGAGGTCCCAAGTACAAATATTCAGTCGGAGGCGATCCCCCGAGCAACCAATCATAGAAGAACTGGCTGCAAATGTTCAATCAGAGACAGATGCTATTCCTCAGCAATCTTCACAACAACCCGCAACTGCTCCGATTGCACCAACCCAAGAGACGCTTCTCATTGAACCATCCACGCTCTAGGCTCCGATAGCAGAAGAAGTACCTGATTACGTCCGCGAAGGACTCTTTAAATTGGTACTGACCGATTACTTGTGTCAATTTATTATTTGAATAACACTCGTTTATTGACATCTTGTTTCAGGCACACGATTCTCCGGTCATGAGCTTCGCATCACTTGACCTGGACGCCGCAATCGGAAAAAAAGAAATAAGCTCTGCACAATCCTCCAACACTATCTCCGATGAGCTAAAAGCAAAACTCCAAGAGATGTTAAATCATCTGAATAAAAGCATTGCCGTCCTTGTAGAAGACGCAGAGCCGATCCGTCAAATCTTTAAAGAATTGAAGGGTCAACTACCATTGGAGCTAGAAAGCGCAATCATCCCCGCCGCCTTTATTAAAGGTCATCAGCCCCAAGTCTCTGCTGCTCGCCACAGGATATCGGAGCGACTGACTCAACAGGACCTAATCAAGAAATGCGACGACGGCAGAGATGAATTGAAAGCTATGCAGGCCCAAATCAAGACTTTGGAAGCCAAACCAAAGCATCTGGAGAATCGGATCAAAGATCTCCAAGGCATTGAGGCAGAGCTGCTCAAAAGGCTTGAGGAAGTTCATAAAGAAATGTTGGAGACCCAAGACCAGCTCAATCAAATCCCAGCATCTATTGGATCGGCGTAGGACAACTTGAAGAAACGCTTGGAGGAAGTCCGCCAAGTCCACAGAAGTATCAAGAACGTGCCTGGCTCCGATGTAGCAGATCTGGAAGAAATCCAGAAGATAGACAACATTCGATTAAGCGCGATCGAAATGATCCGCAAATTCTTGTAATATCGAACTCTGGCTGTACTGCTCCGATGACATCGATCATCGATGAACTGGTTGGATCCGACGATGCAAGTCACCGATGAACACTTATTTTGTAAATATTTTTGCCCTTAAGGCAATACATATCGCATCGGCTATCTTAGACGATATTGCTTAGAATATCAGCTTTAAGAATCGACCCAAATACTTGGATAGTATTTCTTCAAATATTTTCCATTAAGCGCTTTAGAAAATTCTTCTCCTTCCAATGTTTCCAAAATATACGCATTTCCAGGAACGCACCGATTTACATGATAGGGCCCTTTCCAATTAGGCGTCCATTTTCCAAACTTAGAACTTTTAGTCCCTATCGGCAAAATCAACTTCCAAACCAATTCTCCCTCGATGAACTCTTTTGATTTAACCTTTTTATCATAATACCTAGTAACACGTGCCTTATTATTTTCAATATTCTCAAGAGCCCTCAAACGAGTTTCAGCCAAATCATCCAACTCAAAATTCATCAAACTTTTATACTCATCGGCAGTCAAGTTTCCTTGTTCCGATATTCGTCTCGATCCGATTTTGATCTCCCAAGGTAAAACAGCTTCATGTCCATAAACCAAATGATATGGAGACAATTTAGTAGAACCATAACACGCCATCCGATATGCCCATAATGATTCAGTCAACGTTAGACGCCATCGCCTCGGTTGTTCATCAATCTTTCGCTTGATGATTTTGATAATACTTCTATTTGACGCTTCTGCTTGACCATTGGCTTGTGCATAATAAGGAGAAGAATTTAACAGTTTAATACCAATACTGGCAGCAAAATCCTGAAATTCGTTAGACATAAACATAGTCCCTTGATCGGTCGTGAGAGTTTGAGGAATACCAAACCGATATATAATATGTTCCTTAACGAATTCCACCATATTTTTGGAATCAGCAACCTTCAAAAGAATCGCCTCAACCCACTTAGTGAAATAATCTGTTGCCACCAATATGAACTTATGACCCTTGCTTGATGACAGATAAATTTGTCCGATCAAATCAATTCCCCATCCTCGAAAAGGCCATGGCTTGATAATTGGATTCATGGCTGACGCAGGTGCTTTTTGCACATTTTCAAACTTCTGCCATTCTTGGCAACCTTTGTAATATTCAAAACAATCTTCCAGAATCATTGGCCAAAAACAACCCGTCTTTCTAATAATCCACTTCATCTTATAAGCCGATTGATGTGCACCACAAACTCCTTCATGCACCTCATCCATCATATCTTTGGATTCCGATTTACTCAAACATCGGAGCACCACACCATCAATCGTCTTATAATATAATTGATTATCAAGCAACACATATTTAACAGCCATGAATCTTAACTTTCTGGAAACCTTTTGTGATGGATCCTGTCGGGGTTCTCTACCGCCAACAAGTAAATTTCCTACGATCGCGTGTCAAGATCCGGATGGTGACTCGAGAGACAGGGGATTTAGACTGGTTCGGGCCTCCGGAGAGTAATACCCTACGTCCAGTGTGTGCCGGTGTTCTCAAGTCCAAGTCTGCAGCAGGGGTATACAAACTGGTCGGGAGAGGGAGAGGGTCCCAAGTCCCTGAGTGATGCGGATGAGCGTGTGGTGTGTGCTATGACCGAGTGTTCGACCAGTGTTCGGATCGTGTTCGAATTGTCTCCCACTGACGTCTCCTTGTCCCCTTTTATAGTCTCAAGGGGAGAAGGGAGCGGGGGGTAAGAAAGGGAAAAATTACACAGGGAATTACTGCCCCCGAGAGCTTCATCCAGCGCCGTCCGCCGAGCCGTACCGGGAGCAGGTGTTGACGGAGTGGGCGTCCCGCCGGACCCGGGATCGTACATCCCGGGTGGTTGGGGTCGATGCCTTCCGGGGTAAGCTCCCGGGTGGTTCCCGGGTCGTGGTTGACTTGCTCGGGGTCCTCGGGCGCTCCAGGTGTCCTGCTCGGGCTCCAGGTGTCGTCCATGGGCGCCTGGGGTTGTACTTGGGTGCCTGGTGTGGCGCATGCATTCCTCCCAGGGCTGTAGCGCTCCTGTTCGGACGTGACGGGCGTCACTGTGGCTGTCGTGGCGAAGGACAGACGCCCATGATGCTCTGACGCGGCAAGTACCAAGTGGGTACGGCGCAGGATGGGTCGGGGCGTGGCCGGGTAGTTTTGCCCGAGGGGCTGGAGACCCCCCGGGGACGAAGAACTCCTCGGGCGAACCGGGAGGCTACTCGGAGGCGGAGAACTCCTCGGGCGAGGCGGACGGGGGTCGGCCGAGGCGGACGAGGGTCGGCCGAGGCGGACGAGGGTCGGCCGAGTCAGGGGAAAACCGATCCTCCCCTAATCTGATGTCCTTCGGGCGAATCGCGGGGACTCCTCGGAGGCGGAGAACCCCTCGGGCGAGTCGGAGACTTGTCGGGCGGCCTCCGAGGTGTCGTGGCATGACGAATCTGCCTTGGTTTGGGTCTCTAATTTTTGCTTTTTTGAGGGGTGGATTATCGTAAGCTTCCGGATTAAGGGCTTGATTGGGTACCCCTAATTCAGACCCTCGTCAGTAGCCCCCGAGCCTGGGGGGGAGATGGAGACTCGCGCCCAGGCTGGATGGTGGCGTGGAGATGGTGAGTTGCAATTTTTCCGGTGGGGGCGCGCGAGCGCACCCGCCGGGTGTAGCCCCCGAGCCTTGAGAAGAGCTGGTGCTCTTGTTAAGGTTTTGTGCCCGGGTGGTTCGCCTTGGATGTTGTCGGGATCGGAGAACTTGTCGGGGAGGGGAAGCTTGTCGGGGACGCCTCTCTAGTGGGCCGGTCAACCGCCCGACCGTTTGACGGGCCGGGAACGGAAGCATCGGCCCGGTCCCCCGCCGCGTGGGGAGGTGGGCGCGCCTTTTGAGGAGGTCAGGCGAAGCGACGTGCGCACGTCGCCGCGGCGCCAGTGGTGGGCCCGCGCAATTAAGGCCGCGGCGGTTCCGCCGCGCCCCTACTTATAGCCGCGCGCTGCGGGGGCCTGGGGTTTTTACCCGCGCCAGAGCTTTCCAACTTCCAACGCGCGCTTCGTCTTTTTCGTCGCCGCCGCTTGTCCTTTTGCGTCCCCCGCCGCCGTCGCGCCGTCGCTGCGGAGAGCAAGTGACCGAGCCTCCCATCTCGCCGGTGCTTCCTCTTCGGACTGCTACAAGATGTCGACCTGGGAGCGCTCCCGTGTTTCGCGCCGGCAGCTGGAGAGCCTCGCGGCGGAAGGCCTGCTCCCGCCGTTGACGGAGGCCGTGGAGTGGAAGGTGCCCGGCGTCGAGGACTACCCCCAACCGCCAGAGGGGTACGTCGTTTCCTTCGTCGCCTTCCATGAGCGCGGGTTCTCCGTCCCCGCCGGACGGTTCATCCGCGCCGTACTCAACGAGTACGGGCTGGAGCTCCACCACCTCAACCCGAACGGAGTCCAGCAGATGGCGGTGTTCGTCGCCCTCTGCGAGGGGTACCTGGGGATAGGGGCCCATTGGGACCTCTTCAGGTATTTCTTCAAATTTTCGTTGCACACCGTGGAGGGCGGAGCCCCAGCGACGATTGGTTGCGCCGTGCTGAAGGGCAAGCAGGGGCGGGTGAAGGCCTACATCTCGGGGACCTTGACCAGCTCGAACAAGGGCTGGCACCCGATGTGGTTCTACTTGAAGAACGACCGCTACCCCCTCCCGGCGTACACCGGGAAGACCTTCGAGAAACTGCCCGCGTCGTGGGCGTACGGGCCCGAGAAGGAGCGGCAGGACAAGGTCCTCGGGGACATCTGGGAGGCCCTCGCCCGGCTCCGCGGCGCGGGGGTGACCACGGCGGAAGTCCTCGGCGGATACCTCTCGAGAGGTATCGTGCCGCTGAGGCGGCGCCCTCTCCAGATCTGGGAGATGGTCCAGCAGAATGCCCCTTTTGAGGGGACCGTGACGATGATCCCCCTGCCATCGGGGGACGAGTTGGAACGCCGGGTGACGGCGGCGATGGGGAAGGGTCACGAAGCATATCCTCCCCCGGGCCTCCTCCCCATGCTCCCGCACAAGCGCACCAAGGATCTGGTAAGGTTTTCTTTGTGCATCTTGAATCCCCGAGTGGTTTTTCAATTGGCTGATTCCGACTTATTTTAGATGAAGGGCCTCCACTGCACCATCTCCCGGCCGCCCCTCCCCGAGGACAAGGCGAGAAACCGAGCCGAGGCCGCATACGCCAAGGCGAGGAAAGATCGCCGGGAGGAGTGGAAGAAGAGCGAGGTCGCCAAGCGTGAGCGGAACGCCGAGCGATCCAGGAGGAGGAGGAAGGGAGAGGACGACGTCTCCGAGGACGAGGACCCCGAGGAGTTCGTGGAGAACGTCTCGGTGAGCGAGGATGACAAGGAGAGTGACGACGACTCGCCTCCTCAAAAGCTGAAGTCGGTCGTGGTGATGACCGCCGGCGCCTCGTCCTCGGCGCAGCACTCGGGGCGGAGCGGGAGAGGAGGGCCGCCACCGCCGGACCCGGGAAGGGGCGAAGGCTCTCGGTCGGACCGGCATCGGCGGTCCTCCGAGGAGAGCCGGCGCGAGAGGCGCAGCCGCACCCCTCCGTCCCCCCGTCACGACCTCGAGAGGGGAAGGAGTTCCCGGCGGGAGACGGTCTCCCCTCGCCGGGATAGGAGCCGGAGCCGGGACCTATCAGAGCGCGCCCACAAGGGGGGCTCGACCTCGGGGGCGTCGCGCTCCCCCTTGCGATTCACGCCGCGGGANAAATAAATTTCCTACGATCGCGTGTCAGGATCCGGATGGTGACTCGAGAGACAGGGGGTTTTAGACTGGTTCGGGCCTCCGGAGAGTAATACCCTACGTCCAGTGTGTGCCGGTGTTCTCAAGTCCAAGTCTGCAGTAGGGGTATACAAACTAGTCGGGAGAGGGAGAGGGTCCCAAGTCCCTGAGTGATGCGGATGAGCGTGTGGTGTGTGCTATGACCGAGTGTTCGACCAGTGTTCGGATCGTGTTCGAATTGTCTCCCACTGACGTCTCCTTGTCCCCTTTTATAGTCTCAAGGGGAGAAGGGAGCGGGGGGTAAGAAAGGGAAAAATTACACAGGGAATTACTGCCCCCGAGAGCTTCATCCAGCGCCGTCCGCCGAGCCGTACCGGGAGCAGGTGTTGACGGAGTGGGCGTTCCGCCGGACCCGGGATCGTACATCCCGGGTGGTTGGGGTCGATGCCTTCCGGGGTAAGCTCCCGGGTGGTTCCCGGGTCGTGGTTGACTTGCTCGGGGTCCTCGGGCGCTCCAGGTGTCCTGCTCGGGCTCCAGGTGTCGTCCATGGGCGCCTGGGGTTGTACTTGGGTGCCTGGTGTGGCGCATGCATTCCTCCCAGGGCTGTAGCGCTCCTGTTCGGACGTGACGGGCGTCACTGTGGCTGCCGTGGCGAAGGACAGACGCCCATGATGCTCTGACGCGGCAAGTACCAAGTGGGTACGGCGCAGGATGGGTCGGGGCGTGGCCGGGTAGTTTTGCCCGAGGGGCTGGAGACCCCCCGGGGACGAAGAACTCCTCGGGCGAACCGGGAGGCTACTCGGAGGCGGAGAACTCCTCGGGCGAGGCGGACGGGGGTCGGCCGAGGCGGACGGGGGTCGGCCGAGGCGGACGAGGGTCGGCCGAGGCGGACGGGAGTCGGCCGAGGCGGACGAGGGTCGGCCGAGGCAGACGAGGGTCGGCCGAGGCGGACGAGGGTCGGCCGAGTCAGGGGAAAACCGATCCTCCCCTAATCTGATGTTCTTCGGGCGAATCGCGGGGACTCCTCGGAGGCGGAGAACCCCTCGGGCGAGTCGGAGACTTGTCGGGCGGCCTCCGAGGTGTCGTGGCATGACGAATCTGCCTTGGTTTGGGTCTCTAATTTTTGCTTTTTTGAGGGGTGGATTATCGTAAGCTTCCGGATTAAGGGCTTGATTGGGTACCCCTAATTCAGACCCTCGTCAGATCCTTAAGATAATTTATAATTTCATACCTCCAATCTCCGATTTCTGGTTGTATCGTCATGATCTCATGAAAACGCCGATAGCCAAAAGCAGCTTGCGCTAAATTGTTAGCTTCCTGATTTTGAGCCTTGGGGGTATGTTCAATATTAACCATCACAAATTCCTTCAACAATAATCAGCACTCTTTAAAATAATGAATTAGAATATCATCCTTGCATTCATATTTACTGATTAACTGATAAATCACCAATTGGGAATCCCCAAAAATTTCAACAGCTTCAGCTCCGATCTCTATCAATAATTTCAATCCCTTAAGTAATGCTTCATACTAAACCCGATTATTGGTAAAACTTGGATCCATCGGATAGCTGAACTCAAAATTTGCCCCCCGAGACGAAACAATAACGATTCCGATGCCACATCCTTGGCCACACGAAGACCCATCAAAGAATAACGTCCAGGGCATCGGCTCAACCATTTTAACTTCATCTCCAATGTGTTGCGTTACAAAATCAGCCATTACTTGTCCCTTGACTGCTTTAGCTCATTCGTATTTCAAATCAAACTCTTATAATGCTAATACCCATTTTTCGGTTCTCCCTTTCAACATCGGCATGGACAGCATATAGTTGACCACATCGGTTTTACAAACGATTGTGCACTCAGAAGATAATAAATAATGTCTCAACTTAGTGCATGAGAAATATAGGCACAAACATAATTTTTCAACTGGCAAATATCTTGTTTCCACATCAATCAATTTCTGACTCAAATAATAAATCACTCTTTCTTTTCCTTCAAATTCTTGTATAAGAACAGACCCGATTGACAACTCATCGGTCGACAAATATAATCGGAATGGCTTATCCCTCTGAGGTGGAATCAAAACTGGCGGCGTCATCATATATTGTTTTATCTCATCAAATGCCTTTTGTTGATCTTCTCCCCATACGAATTCTTCATCAGCTTTCAATTTCAGCAGCGAGGAAAAAGACGAATTCTTCCAGATAAATTTGAAATAAATCTTCTAACAAAATTAATCTTACCGATTAACGATTGGAGACTCGTCTTATCGGTGGGTAGCTTAGCATCCCTTATAGATTTCATGCTCTTCTGTCCGACTTCAATGCCTTTTTCATGAACCATGAAACCCAAAAACTGTCCGGCTGATACACCAAATGCACATTCGTTAGGATTCATTTTCAATCCATGCTTCCTTGTGCATTCAAGAGTTTCTCGTAAATCGGCCAGATGCTGCTTATATCCATCGAACTTCACCACCACATCATCAATATAGATTTCAACAATCCTGCCGATCAGTTTATGAAATATATAATTCATAGCCCTCTGATATGTGGCGCCAGCATTTTTTAAATGAAAAGTCATTATGCCCCACTCATATAATCCAAGTGCACCAGGACATCGGAATGCAGTCTTAGGAATATCCTCTTCTGCCAGAAAAATTTGATTATACCCTGCATTACCATCCATAAAACTAATCACCTTATGTCCTGAAGCTGCATCGACCAACATATCGGCGATCGGCATCGGATACCCATCCATCGGAGTCGCTTTGTTAAGATTCCTGAAATCCACACAAACTCGCAATTTCCCATTTTTCTTGAAAACAAGAACGATATTAGATATCCACTCAGCATATCGGCAAGGTCGAATAAACTTTACTTCATATAACCGAGTTATTTTGGCTTTTATTTCTTTATCTAATTCAGGTTTAAATCGTCTCGGCGCTTGTTTAAAAGACTGATACCCTGGTTTGATAGGGAGCCGATGTTCAACAATAGATCGGCTTAAACCTGGCATTTCGTAGTATTCCCAAGCAAAATAATCACGATACTCTTTCAATAACTTTATTAATTCTTGTTTAAACTCAGGATCCAACTTTGCACTTACATATGTCGGCCGAGGTCTATCTCCTATACATATATCTATTTCTTCTAACTCATCAGCCGACATAAACCCTTGACCAAGTTTACCCTCATCTTCAATAAACTCTTCCATTAATACAAACTCTCAGAGGTGACTGCTTGGATCGTCTTTAAACTATCATCAGACACTTGGATAAAATTTCCTTCCCAATTCCTGCCCGATAAGCACTCTATTCCTTCGAACTCCCAAACTGTCAAATCGGCGGTAGCAACGCTGACCGATTCATCGGCTTGGACAGTCTCAATGTGATCTCCATGCCATTGGATGAGACATTGATGTATGGTAGATGGCACACAGCAATTAGCATGAATCCAATCACGCCCCAAGAGCAGACTGTAGGACCCTTTACTGTCTATGACGAAGAACGTAGTAGGCAATGTCTTGTTCCCGATCGTCAATTCAACATTTAATGCCCCCCGAGCCGGCGATGGATTCCCGCCAAAGTCCTTAAGCATCATATCGGTCTTGATCAAATCATCAGGGCCCTTGCCAAGCTTCCAATATGTGGTATACGGCATCAAGTTCACTGCAGCTTCTACGTCAACAAGCATTTTTGTCATCGGCTTACCATCAACCTATCCTTTGACATATAAAGGCCTCAAATGCCGATACTTTTCATCAACTGGTTTTTCAAACACAGCTTGTTGAGGTTGCAAAATCAATTGTGCCATAGCTTCTTCAACATCATCGGCCTTATCATCGGTTGAACTAACATTATACTCAGTAGGAAGTACAAAAACCATGTTCACCGATGCCGATGGTCCTTCATTATCACGCTTAGGCTTAGCTCTCCAAACCTTGGAATTTTCATCTCCCTAACGCTTTTCTTTGAGCAATTCCTTGAATCGGAGACGCTGAACCCTCCTCTTTTGTGTCTTGGTCAAACCTTCAGGACACCATTGTGGATTGACCCCTGGACGCAAGTCCGATTTGATCTCCAGATTCTTGTCCGATTCCTGTGCATCATCCGGTTCTTGAATATTTTCTTTTTTTCTGTAAACCAAACGATCATACACAAAGATGGTCTCCTTTATATTTTTGGTGATCATCATACCTTCAGAGATCATCGTCCCATCAGTCATAGCACCGATTCTCATACTCACGCCGATCATGGTATTCACGTCAACCTTCGTGCTCCTGTTGATAGGCTACCTCATCATGCCAGCTGCATCGGCGCCCAAAATTCAATTGGTCATGCACAGAATGTCATTGCCTTTTTGAATCCCAGTAACTTTCATATTGGTCACTACATTCTAGACAATCATAAATTGATGGGAGCCTCAACTTTTCATTCCAACAGAACCTGAAGAACGGACATCCCCAATGATCTTCATTATCAAATCTCATCATCGGAGGACTCCGATCCCTCTCTTGCTGGCGCATATACTTGTCAATGAGCTGTCCTGATGTAACCCTGGGCTTTTCCCTGCGCTGACGATCTTCCCAATAATTCCGGTAGTTCCAATTTTGCACATCATCAGCCGATACCTGGCAATCTGGATTGACAGCTCCCGATTTCCTCACATGCTCCGATGTAAGGACTTTAGCTTTCAACGTCCTGTCAGGTGCTCCGATTTCAGCCATATTTTGAGGGAACGGGTGCCCATCAAGCTTCATTGGCTTCTTACCAGTTTCAACTTTAATAATTCCCTTCTCAATCGCCGATTGAATCTCATTGCGAAACACTTTGCAATCATTGGTATGATGAGATACTGAATTATGCCACTTGCAATATTTCTTTTTCTTTAATTCTTCGGCGGAAGGAATTGTTTGATTTGGGGAAAGCCTGATTTGTTTTTCTGCTAACAATAAATCAAATATTTTATCGGCTTTAGTAATATCGAAACTGTACCTCTCTGGCTCGACCTTCACCCACGAACAGGCGACAAAATTCTTGTTCTTAGTCCACTCAGCCAAATCGATCTCAACTTCATCCCTATCGGAGTCATATTCGATATTAGAAATTTTCCTTTGAAACTTCTCCCTCCGATAATCATTACCATGTCCTCCATGTTGAGAGAGCTTTTGAATCATGTGCCCCAAGCCTTCAAAATCCTGACTTGTGTATCAGTCTCTGACCTGAGGCAATAATCCTTGGAAAGCCAAATCGACCAATTGTCCCTCCGATAAATTTAATGAATAGCATCAGCTACGAACATCCCTGAATCTTTGGACAAATTCGCTAACCGATTCCCCGTTCTGTTGTCGGAGAGCTGTTAAATCGGACAGTCTGGTCTCTTGTACTCCATAAAGAAATAAGCATGAAATTGCTTTTCCAGATTGGCCCAATTACTAATGGAATTTGGTGGTAATGAAGAAAACCACGAAAAGGCCGAACCAGAAAGCAACATAGGGAATAACTTGACTTTTAATGGATCAATTGATGCTACTTCACCACACTAAATTGTGTAGCGACTGATATGCTCAATGGTGGTAACATCTCCTTGTCCAGAAAACTTGTAAAAATCTGGAATCCTAAATCGGGCTGGCATAGGCAATGTGTCAAACCAGTCCGGATACGGCTTCCGATACAGATAAGATTGTCCCTTAGGCTTCAGACCAAATTGATTCTTCATGACATCAGCAAACTTATCTGTCCAATCCTGCTGAGTGTAATTTCCCTGATTAATCGGAGCATGAGTCATTATGACTAGTGTTTCAGCAGCTCCAATTGACGGCTCCCAATAGTCAGCTCCCTTGTTCTTTGGTGGATTCTCAGTATTGAAGTAAATAGGATATACCATCTTGCCATCAACTGCAGGAATTTAGCTACCAAACTGATCAATGTGTTGAGTTCCGCCACAATTCTTGTCTCAGGTTTCTTCTTCCTCTTCTTCTTCTTCACCTCCTTCCACCGCCTTGGCTTTTGCCTTCTTTGCTTTAATAGTTTCATAGCACTCAGGATGTGTTTCTGGTGATGTGGATGAATTGATCTGCACCATCTTCTTCTTGAGATCTTTAATTGCTGAAGAAGTACTAGTATCAAAGTAGGCAGGTCCCTTCTGGACATCTTTCAATACAGCTCCATCCAGCAACTTGGCGATCAATCTCACCGCCGTGTTAACCAATATTTCAGATTGGTTAATCAAAGCATGACTCACACCAGCATCCACGTAATCTTGAAAGAATTTTCTCTCCTCGGCCATGATTCGATCAAACGCTACCTGGGGAACAGGAAACTGATTTTTTTTATCACAGCATTGCGAGTTTTGCTGAATGAGTCGAGGCACAGGTTCTTGAATTCTTCAAGTTGTGCTTCCACGAGTTTCTTCTGCTCATCGCTAAGATCTTCCATCGTGACAGCGGGGATCTCAGGAGGTGCCATCGCAGAAGCTTTCTGGTCCCACTGGGCGTGCCAAAATGTGTTGACGTCCAAAAAGTCAGGCGTTGACTCTCAAAAATTAACACTGTGGCCTGGAAGATTTGCTTGACTTCAGTGCAGGTCCAAAATCTTGAGGTTCATGGTGTGCCAGTCAATTTGACCTGAAATTGACAAGGTAAAGTTTAATCAGTAAACCACAAGAAACTCATCGGCCAAAACCCCGATTCATTCTGTCAAATCGGATCAGCACAAAGGGAAGTCCGATTCAAGAGCATCAACCATCCGCTGTGAGTCCGATTCATGGTGATATGACATGTATTAAAATAAACCATCGGTTATGAAAACCGAATCGGAGGTAGATCTAACTCAAACTCATTCTTTAATATGCATCTTTCCAAAGGCAGCAAACAATTTGAATTTCATGTCACTAACAATCAGATCGATTTCGAGACAGCGTTGCTAGCAGGGCACCGATTAGTTTGCTTACTTCGATAGATCGATATATATCAAAGAACTCATTTAAATCTGATCTATGTGTAACTTGCTTATTAAATCTAAATCAGCTATATAAACAATAAGAATAGATCTATTATGAAGATTGAATTATGATAAAGCAAAATAAATCTTTCAAACAGATGTAAGCCGATAGGATAAAATCAACAAGATATGGTAAATGGTGAGTTATCTAAACGAAGAAGGGCGATACGCCTCAATCTAAAGCCTAGATTAATTCGATAGGGTGTCGCGCTTATAGACAAATTGGAGGTCAAGATGATGCAGCCCTGTTTGCTGAAGAACTCGACGAAAAGGTTGTTGGCACGTAAGGCCGAAAGTTGTATTGTATTGTGTGGTTGTGTGAATATTTTTTACAATGGCGCAGGGTTTATATTTATACCCTGAAAATCTAGCTAATCCTTGTTGTCGGGGATAGACCCCCGGGGGTACCCAGAAGGCAGATTGGCCCAACCAGCAGGGGGCGGCCCAATTCGAGTGCTATCGGGCCGGCTTGTCAGACTGGGTGGCCCACCAGCTGGGAGGCCCACCAGTCGGACAAACCGGGATGAGTACGACGGCGCGCGGGGCAAGGAAGGAGACGGTGTGCCTCGCAAGAAGATCGGAGATCAAGATAAGCTAGCCGGAATTCTAGGGAAAGATATATGTAATCGTTATAGGATCAGATCCTTGTATTTCGGGTAGGTTATGATCTCTGGCCGACTTGTAACTCAAGGCAACCGGACTATATAAGGTGCCTTGAGACCCCCTCCAAAACACGAGAACGACAGAACCCAACTACGGAGATCCTTCAGGAACTTCATACACAGCAATCCATACACCCAACACAGGACGTAGGGTATTACGTCATCTTGACGGCCCGAACCTGTTCAATCCTTACGTCTTGTGTTACCATCGACTTGTGATCCTCGATCTATCTCTCAACAAATCAACCACGCAGACTACCCTGTGTGGACTGCTGGGTCCACAAATCCGACAGTTGGCACGCCAGGTAGGGGCTGATCGACGAGATCAATCTACAAGCTCGATGGCATATACTTCTGCCGTCATCACGCCGGCATCTGCCAAGATCTCCATTGCTGAAGGGGCCATGTTCTTCTTCGGATCCATGGTCTTCACCGCTGGACCCAAGGGAGAGCTCTCCTTCAGCCGCGACGCCACCCCGGAGGAGACCGCGCCACGACTCGACGCTACTCCGGACTGGGTCGTCACCATCACCACTCCACCACCAACGATCGCCAACAACCCGACGATCGCGACGGTTGACGCCGCCCTCCCAGTTTTCGAGGGGAGCCCTCTTCCGCCTACACCGCCGACTGCTTCGTCTACGCCGCCTCCACCACGCAGGGCTCACCAGACACCCGAGGAACGAAGGAGGCGATGGGCCGCACACCAACGCGAGTTCGAGGCAGACATGGACCGAGCCATTGCCTCCATCGGCAAGTGTGTTGGACTGGTCGAATCCGCCCGCCAGGACGTCACTTCTCCGACACGATTCCCGTTTGGACTCAGAAACAGCGGGGCTGTGTACCAGGAGGCACTCGGTGAACGGCGGAGCGCCGACTACTCTCCTGATGCAAGTGGGGCGGCCAACCCCATCATGATCGCCTAGATCGAATCTGCCCCGGATGTCACGACAATGCAACCTCCTCGCCATCAAGACGCGCCGACCCCTCCCGAGGAGGAACCATCGCCGACTTTCCCGCAGGTCACGCGTGTCCTCCCACCTAACAAGAGGATCGTGCCGGCTAAGCGGGAAACGTTCGTCTCCGATATATCCGCCGATGAAGCAACAGTCCAGGGAGAGGATCAAGCACAGCGTGACGCCAGGGTCAGGCGCAACGACGAGAAAAGGCAGCGCCGCGACGCACGACGAGATCGCCGACATCCCAGGGCCACCCGTAACCTCAACGACGATTTCATCCAGGAAGTCGGCGGTGTAGGCGTCTATGCTACTCCGTCAGCCAACCTCGCCGCCGCACATCATGAACTGGAAGGGATCCCAGAAACGCCGGAGCTCAACCGCATCAAGACTAGACTAACCGCAGCCGCGGGTATGATCAATGCCCAGAAGGCCGCCGCCTCTTCGTCTCGTCACTCCAGGTCGGCTAGCCGTCGTGAAGCCGAACAAGACGTGGTCGACCAGCCGGACCTCCGCGAATGACTCAGCAACCGCGACCTCCGCAGGGACCTTGACGACCGCCACCGGCGAAGGGACGAGGAAGAGCTCCGACGACGCGCCGAGTACAATCGTGAACACTGCTCCCCGGGGTTGGATCGCGACACCCGCCTGCGCCGAGAGCTGGAGGCCAATGAGGCCGCGCGCCGTCGCGAGTTTGACCTTAAGTACGGACCTCCACTCGAGCAGTACAGGCCGCCACGGGCTCGCACCCCCGAAGATCTCTCTGCTGATTCGGGACACGAGAACGTCGAGAACCTCAACGACTGCGATGGCTTCCCAGCGTTTACCGCCCGAGTAAGATCCATTCGGATGCCTGCTAACTTTAAACCTATAGGCATAGAAAGGTATGATGGGAAGGCGGACCCTACAATGTGTAACACTTCTGTGTTACTTAAAAACCTCTAAACACCTTTTTGGATGACATTTGCAAGATGTAAGGTTTGATTAGAAAGGTTAAGTCCAAAAGGAAAAGGGAAAGTTAAAGGAAGGTTTGAAATTGAAGTTTAGGGTCAAAGTCAACGCCTTGTAGTTTCCAAACCAAGCGAAATCAGCCTAAGTGTGTTTAAAAGAAAATGAAGATCAAGGAATCAGCTACAAGAGTTATATTGGGAGTTTTGAAAGTTATTATGTGAAATATGGAGTACAAAGGGTTTGATTGTAGCTGCTGCAAAAGTGACTTAACTGAATTATTTCTGAAAATGGACAGCTGCATTGGTTTGGAATCACTGCAATTTAGCTCCTAATCTGGACAGATTTAGCTCAAACTCATATTGGAGAAAATGAAGGTCATTGTATAAGCTACAACTTTTACATTTGGAGATTTGGATGTTTACATATGAAATGTGGAGAAAAACTGAGATGGATTTGTAGGTTTTCACAAGTTTCAGCAAAAATGCAGATTTAAGGCTGACATTCAGTAGGTTGTAACTTAAAATCCGTGGGGAGTTAGATTAAAGTCAAATAAGAGAAGTTGTAGCTGGATGTTTGGACTGCAACTTTCATATTCTGAGTTTTAAGAGTTTAGTTATGGAATTTGGAGAAAAAGGGAGAGCTATTCAGCAGGTTTGGAGGAAATTCAGAGAAATGGCTTGGGTTCAGTTAGCCTCCGGTGATTTTGGCCGATCTTCAGTGTGTTTGATCTTCGTGTGGGATAAGAGTTGGAGCAAGATCAAATAAGGGAAATTGAAGGTGGTTGTACACCCTACAATTTTTGTATTGGATGTTCACTGTGCTAGCATTTGAAATGGAAAGTTTGAGTGAGGGTTTTGGGTCGAGTTTGAGCTGTTCGTCAGGTTCAGTTTCAGCAGAGCAGAGCTCGTCGCCGCCGTTCCACCGCTCAACCCCGACGTCAAATTTCGCGCTCGCCACGCGCCAGTGCAAGCCGGGGACAGCTCAAGGACGGCAAGCAGCTGCTGTCAAGCCGCCGCCCGCGCGCTTTGGAGGAAAAGAGCTGAGTGAACTGTCGTCGTCGTGTTTCTGCTCGTCACCGCGCGTTCCTTGCCGTCGCCGCTGAAATCCACCACCACCGTAGTCTCCTCCGCCTGTTTCCTTCGCACCTAAGCGCCCTAGTGCAGTTCCCAGCCACCCCAGCTGTCCGCGTCCGTTTTCCCTTGCCGTAATCACCGTACGCCGCCGTCCTTCGCCGTGTAACCGCCGCCGACCGCGAGCCCACGGTGAGCTATAGCTCTCGGCCTTCCTTGTTGCTTGCCAATCCCTTAGGCGTGTGCTAGAGGTTGTTGCGAAGCTATCCGGAGTGCGTGTGATCCTGTTTTGTGGCTGGCTTGGTCGGAGTGCGGGGTCGCCGCCGTGCGAGCGGTCCTGCCGGCCGCCGTTGCGGAGTGAGTTGTGCGCGTGCTTAGAGCCCCTGTGGAGGAGAGCGGCGAGTGTCTTAGGTGTAGTAGGAGCTTGCCGTGCCATTTGTTGGCCTGGGAAGCGTGTGCTCAGCCCGTTTGGGGAGCGCCGCCGCCGTAGTTGAGGTTCCCTGCCGCCGCGCGCGTGTTCCGGGGAGCTCCGGTCATCCTCGGTTGGGGAATGAGCCGGGGGTAGGTTTGCCATGCTTGGGAACGCGGGGCCAGGGGGTTCGTTGGAGTCGAGGAGGCGCCGCCGCTGTCCGCCGTCGCCAGCCAGGGCCGCCGGCGTCGGACGCGCGCGGGAGCATGCGGGTGCTGGCACGTGGAAGGAGAAAGGAGGAGGCGGCGTTGGGCTGGGCCGGCTGCCGCTGAAGCGCTGCTGGACCGGGCGCTGAGGCGGGTGGAGTCGGGCCAGGCCCACTAGCGGCCGTATGGAGGAACAGGAGAGGGGAAGCAAGGTGGGCCGAGCGGTTTCGCGGGCCGGGCCGCCAGTGGAGGGAAAAAGAGAAAAGAAGGAAAAGAAAAAGGAAAAAGATGGTGGGCCGGACCGGGCCGGCCCATTAGGGGGTTTTGAGGACTGCGGGCTGAAAGTGGATTAGGCCAGGGGGTTTTCTGCAAATTGGGGGAAATTAAGGTTTAATTAGGTTTTTAATGCATTTCATTTAGGAATAATATTAGAAATTGCATATCTTTTTGTAGGAACATCTAAAATTAATGAAATAAATTTTATTGCAATAGTTGCATTTTCCTTTATGCATGTAGATTACTGTTTAGTAAAATAGATGCTTTTATAATTAATATCCTTGATTTTTAGGATAGATTTTAAGGGTTTATTTAATTAGAAAATAGGTTCTTAATTAGATATTGCTTTATTATAATCCTCGAAATATGTTAATTAATCCCTTTGTGTTATTTAGGAGTTTTATTAAGTTTAGGTGGGCTTGAGGGTCTCTAATTTATTTCTTCCATGTTTTTGCATCATCTCGTGTAGACCAGGACCCGTCGCAGCCAGAGCTGGTGGAGGTCCCTGACGACGTCCAGGAGGGAGACGAGGTGGTGTTCGAGGCGGAGACTGAAGCCGTTCCGCGAGCCCCGGAGACCCCTGTTGCTGCAGAGCCGGAGATCAGTGAGCCAGGCAAGCCCCGGAGCATTTCCGTCCCAGTACTAACATGACTACTTTTTGTTATGTTTGAGCCTATGATTGTGCATTAGGTTAGGATAGAGTGAATCCTACTTTTGATGCATTATCCATCCTTGTTTAGAGCATCTCTGCCACCTTTTCAAAAAGATAGAGTAGAGTTACTTAGACTTGCTCACCATAATAGTAAATCAGGTGTGATCCCAATCACCTGCCACTAGGTAATGTTGGTTTTAAGAGCTAAACCGTTTAGTAAGTCTTTGAAAGTGTTGGGCAGGACAGATAGATGTGAGTTAAGGAATATGTTGGACGCTTTGGTTTAGGAAGGTGGTCCTGCCCACTGGATAGGAGTTGTTGTGGTCTGCCTGTGGTCAAGCTTTGAACGTACTGGACACATACCGGTATAGGGAGCCGGGAAACTGATGTACGTCTGTGGTACTAGCGGTTGAACTGTGACTCACCGTGTCTGGCGTGGAATGTGGGCGGGGTCGTAGTCAGTAACCCACATGCCTTTGCTCGAGCAATGTTTAGGGTTGGGGATGCGACCCCCGGCTATGTGGGCATAGTTCAGGCAATAGTGGCCGCAGCGGGAAAAGTAGCTTCGTGTGGCCTACCGGGGGCGCGTACGCGGCGTGTGTTCCAGGTTTACCCCTGCAGGGTTTGAAATCGATTCGAATTGCCGAGTGTCACAGTTTTGATACACGCTTGAGCCTGACAGATAAATTCTATTGCATGTTATGTTCTGTTCAGCTCTTAGGCCTTAATTCCTGTTGTTTAGCAGTAATGGTTGGTTCACTAGTTAATAGAGTTTATTCTTGTTAATTTAAAATTTGTTAGTTAATTAGTACCTAATTAAGCTAAGCTGGCTAGTCAGTTTATTTCTGTTTAACTTCACAACTTTGCATGTCCTTGTATCTCCTTTAGCGTAGTTGTCGGGTAAGTCTCGCTGAGTACCTTTGTACTCAGGGTTTCTTTGACCCTTGTTGCAGTGGAGCCCGAGGAGTAGTTTGAGCTGGCGCCGTGGTGGTCTGCTGAATCAGTCATGTCTGGGCACGGCAGGGACTGATGTAGTTTGTTTAATTACCCTTTAAAACTGTTGCTGAACTTAGAACCATGTGTAACACTTAAATTTGAATACTCTGGTTTGTATAACTCTTATCTGCCTGTGTTGTATAATATTCCTGTGCAATATCTGTGATGTTTCCTCTGGTGTTGGGATCCTGAGTATATGTGATGAGAACAGCTGACAGTGTGAACTAGATGGAACCTCGGACTTATGCTGACCCAGGTGTGTGACGTGTTAGTGTTTCACACTACAGATCACACCTGAGTCAGTTTAAGTAGGGCTGTTCCGTCACAGCTGGTATCAGAGCTTATATCCTCAGGACATCACAGGTGTTGAGTTGAACCTAGTAGAGTGCCCTAGTGGGTAGTTATGAGGTTAGTATGAGGTGGCCCTAGTAAACTAACTTCTAGAGTTGTGTATTTACTTTCTGCTAAACTTGCGATTCTGTAACGACGCACCTCCGATCAGGTATGATGGTAAGTTAAATTCAGCAAGATATAATATTATGACTCTGACTTGCACAAGCTTGCTTGTGTGAGGGGCCCGTTCACTGATTGTTCGAGGGCGACCTGCCCATTGGCTAGCCCGTTGGGCTTGTCTTTGAGGCTTGTCGACATCTGCCGCCTGATGTGGAGTGCGGAGTTCCTGCCGTGTGATCTCATTAATCACGGTCGCTTAACCCTGAGGAGTGGCTTACTCAGGGGCACCCCATATGGCAATGATATGGGGCATGCAAACGCTGACCATACAGTGGTGAGTATGGGACAAGTGAATACGCGTAAGCGTATGAAGCACTGTCCATGCAGTGTTGAACGCATGGGTGCCATTTCTATAGTGAATGATAATGTATGGTCTTCTGCAGGTACCCTAACCCCGTTCGTTACGTTTAGAATCGGTAGATTATTATAAGTTGAGAGATGTACGAAAAAGCCACCGTGTCTATGTGAGAGGTTGTGTGTTCCTTTCAGGTCGTAGGAATCGAGCATGTGCATTGCATACCTTTGCATGGGTTTTTGGGTAGTTTTCTGTTTCCTTTTGTTTTACCCTGGCTTAAAGGTTCTTATCTGTATGTTGTACAGATGGCAGCCCAGTGGGTAGACGAGGAAGGGTGGACTCATGGTTTTTGTGAGGAGGAGCCCGGTTTTCCACAGGTGCTTTAGGGAACGATGCAGCAGTTGGGTTTTGAGGAGCACCCGGAGTATGTGTCTAGGGAGGTTTTCACTGGGAGGCACAGTTCCTGTGATATGTACCTACACTTTCCACCAAACCCACAACACCCAGAGTGGCCGCTGAAAACAGTCCATGCACAGGGAATGGGGAGATCTGACACCGTCAACTTAGTAGCACACAAGGCTCTCACTGAGCTTTGTGATGAGCACGCTACGGAAGTTGGCCAAACCAGTTCTAGGTTTTACCCCTCCGAGGTGAGACCCTATGATTTATGGGGTTCTCGGATCAGAAAAATCCACCAAACTCCCAAGGCTGTGTACCATGAGTACATGACTGCCAACACTAGTTTTATGCAAGCCCTTTATAATCTGCACAATGAGAGGGAGCAGGGATATGAGCAATCCCTGAAGCATGGGGCAGATCTAGAAGCACAGCTTAGCCACCAACTGGAGATGGCAGAGGTTAGGAATGACACCGTGGGGTTGCTGGAGGATTCGTACAAAAAGCGAATCCACACCTTAGAGGAGAGTATGCAGACCGCACAGCACCATTACCATACTCAGGCTTTAGAGTATGACCAGCAGATACAGGTGCTCAACACTAATGTCAACAACTTGCAGCAGGAAAGGCTGCAGCATGTTGACGAAATCGCTGCCTTGAGAGGGCTTTAGAAGAAGCCCAAGCAGCAGCCCAGCCCCCACCACCAGAGCAGGTGCAGGGGCAGGGTCAGGGTGTTGAGCAGGAGGGAGATAACTTTGAGGAGTTTGAGGAAGACCCTGAGATGCCTGGAGAGGGTGAGTGGTTTGAGGTTGAGGATGATGAGGAGGAAGAGGAGGAAGAAGAAGAACCTGGAGAACCATCCTTGCCCATTAGTTTTGAGAATCATTCTTCTGTGCCCTTTTTGGAGGACTCAGTCTCCTCTTTTGGGGAGTATAGGGGCGACTATGGTACTTCAGGGGGTTTCCACATGGACTATGATAACCTATTTGGACTGGTGAAGGATAATCAGGAGGAGATTTGTGAGATGCTTCGCCAGTTGGGTCACGACGACGGTGGAGACCAGTGAGGGGCTTGGAGTGAGTGAGTGGGTGGTTGTGTATATGTAATAAATCTGTGTACTAGTGATCAGAATAACCGAGCTGGGAGAGAGCTCGAGGGTTGTACTTTTCTTTTGGAATTTTGTAATGGAATTTTGTATAATTATGGGTGTGAGGTGAACTTTGTTACTTCAGCTTGGATGTATTAAGTTTCTTTCCTTTAATGCAAGTTTAGCCGAGATGTATGAAATGGATGCTAATACTTGTTGTACTTTTCTTTCCAATTGTTGTATTCTTACTATTGTAAGTATCAGCAAATTGAGATCAGCATTTAATCAAGCATTCGTACTTTTTGTAGAATGTCTGAGCCAGCTGGAAACGGTTCGGGAGGAAATGGGGCGAACCCACCAGGCGGGTCAGGGCCCCAGCTGCCACATGCACCCACTGTGGCAGATGTTATGGCACACCTCGTGAGTAATAATGATGAGCTGACAAGGTTGATGGGTATGATCGCCCACGGCATGGCGAGTTCTTCCTCTCGAAGGCAGCATGAGCCTGTTGAGGGGGTGGACTATCAGAGGTTCATGGACGTTCATCCCCCGGTTTTCATGAAGGCAGAGCACCCTCTGGAGGCTGATGAGTGGCTTCGCGCCATGGAGCAAAAATTCCGCCTGATTCCTCGTATCACTGATGCACAGAAGGTGGAGTATGGGTCCCACCAGCTCCATGGTCCTGTAGGGACATGGTGGGCCAACTTTATGGCTACACAGCCGGCGGGGAAGGTAGTGTCATGGGAAGAGTTTCGCACCGCTTTCCGTGCACACTATATTCCCAGCGGGCTGCTAAAAATGAAGTTAGAGGAATTTTTGAAGCTTCAGCAGGGAAACAAATCAGTCATGGAGTATACTAATGACTTCAACTTCCTAGCTCAGTATGCCCATCCGTTTGTGGACACGGATGAGAAGAAGAAAGATTGTTATTACCGTGGGCTGAGTTTGAAGATGCAACACAAACTGTCTACCTGCAGTCTTCCAGATTTTAATAGTCTGGTCAGCCAGGCTATCCAGGCAGAGGACAAGATGAAGGCATACCATAGTGAGAAAAAGAGAAAGTTCACTCCTGGTGGAACTTCCANTATCAGCAAATTGAGATCAGCATTTAATCAAGCATTCGTACTTTTTGTAGAATGTCTGAGCCAGCTGGAAACGGTTCGGGAGGAAATGGGGCGAACCCACCAGGCGGGTCAGGGCCCCAGCTGCCACATGCACCCACTGTGGCAGATGTTATGGCACACCTCGTGAGTAATAATGATGAGCTGACAAGGTTGATGGGTATGATCGCCCACGGCATGGCGAGTTCTTCCTCTCGAAGGCAGCATGAGCCTGTTGAGGGGGTGGACTATCAGAGGTTCATGGACGTTCATCCCCCGGTTTTCATGAAGGCAGAGCACCCTCTGGAGGCTGATGAGTGGCTTCGCGCCATGGAGCAAAAATTCCGCCTGATTCCTCGTATCACTGATGCACAGAAGGTGGAGTATGGGTCCCACCAGCTCCATGGTCCTGTAGGGACATGGTGGGCCAACTTTATGGCTACACAGCCGGCGGGGAAGGTAGTGTCATGGGAAGAGTTTCGCACCGCTTTCCGTGCACACTATATTCCCAGCGGGCTGCTAAAAATGAAGTTAGAGGAATTTTTGAAGCTTCAGCAGGGAAACAAATCAGTCATGGAGTATACTAATGACCTCAACTTCCTAGCTCAGTATGCCCATCCGTTTGTGGACACGGATGAGAAGAAGAAAGATTGTTATTACCGTGGGCTGAGTTTGAAGATGCAACACAAACTGTCTACCTGCAGTCTTCCAGATTTTAATAGTCTGGTCAGCCAGGCTATCCAGGCAGAGGACAAGATGAAGGCATACCATAGTGAGAAAAAGAGAAAGTTCACTCCTGGTGGAACTTCCAATGCACCACCACCACCATAGCCGATGCGTACAGTGTTTTGCATTCCTACTCGTTCTGGATATCGAGCTCCTCAGCAGCAGCAGCAGAACAGGAACAGGCAGTGGGTTGTTCGTGCTCCAGCCAATGTGCCTCGCTTGGCTGGGCCCAATAACAGCAACTACCGTGCACCCAGTGGCCAGCAGCCCTGCTACAACTGTGGTAGGCCTGGGCATTTCGCTCGAGACTGCCGCTTTCCTAAGGCCAATCAGTCAGTGCCAGCTCTTCCAGCACCTCCAGCAGCTACTTCTGCACCAGCTCAGGGTGCAGGATCTAGGTTCGTGAAGAAGAAGTTCCTGAATACCCGCACAGGACAGGTGAATTACCTGAATGTGGAGGAAATTCCTGACGAGGAGCCAGTGCTTGCTGGTATGTTCACTATCAACCATCATCCAGCATTTGTGTTATTTGACTCTGGAGCATCTCATACTTTTATCAGTCGGAGTTTTGCATTGAAGCATCAGTTAGATGTTAAAGTTCAGGGAACTCGCTATATTATTAATGCTCCTGGTGCCCAACAAGTAACTAATCAAGTGATTGATCAGGCTCAGTTAGAGCTTAATGGGATGGTTTTCCCTACCAACCTAATTGTGTTGGAGAATCAGGGGTTAGACGTTATACTGGGGATGAATTGGATGAGACATTATCAGGCAGTCCTGGACGTAGCTCATCGGTGTGTTCAGTTGAAGACCCCTGATGGGGAATCTTTTACTCTTAGCCTGCCCAGTGTAGAAACTGCAGTTGGGTCAGTCCATAAGACTGAAGCAGTTGATCTGAAGAATATTCCGGTGGTATGTGAGTTTCCGGATGTGTTTCCTGACGACCTTCCGGGAATGCCACCTGACAGGGATGTAGAGTTTGTTATAGAACTTGAATCAGGTACAGCCCCTATCTCTAGACGACCTTATAGGATGACTCCTAAAGAGTTAGCAGAGTTGAAGGTGCAGTTGAAGGAGTTGTTAGATAAGGGTTATATCCGACCTAGTTCTTCACCTTGGGGTTGTCCAGCCTTGTTTGTCAAGAAGAAGGACAAGAGTTTGAGGCTCTGTGTAGACTACCGACCTCTAAATGCAGTTACTATCAAGAACAAGTATCCTCTTCCGAGGATTGACTTGTTGTTTGATCAGTTGGCCGGTGCCAAGGTGTTTTCCAAGATCGATTTGAGGTCTGGGTATCATCAGATCAAGATCAAGGCTGAAGATATACCAAAGACAGCGTTCTCGACCAGATATGGGTTGTATGAATATCTGGTAATGTCCTTTGGTTTAACCAATGCCCCGGCATACTTTATGTACCTCATGAATTCAGTATTTATGCCGGAGTTGGATAGATTTGTAGTGGTGTTCATCGATGACATCCTAATCTATTCCAAGAACGAAGAAGAGCATGCAGAACATCTTCAGATTGTTCTCCAGAGGTTAAGGGAACATCAGTTGTATGCCAAGCTTAGTAAGTGTGCTTTTTGGCTAAAAGAAGTTCCATTTTTGGGGCACGTTCTATCAGCAGAAGGAGTTGCAGTGGACCCCGGTAAGATTAAAGAAGTGTTGGATTGGAAAATCCCAAAGTCTGTCTTTCAGGTCCGAAGCTTCCTAGGATTGGCTGGTTATTATCGAAGGTTTATTCCTAATTTCTCCAAGATAGCCAAGCCAATGACGGAGCTCTTGAAGAAGCAGAATAAATTTAAGTGGACCCCAGAGTGCACTGAAGCTTTCACTACCTTGAGGAAATTACTCACCTCAGCTCCAGTCTTAGCTCAACTAAATCTGGAGGAACCCTTTGATGTGTATTGTGATGCCTCCAGAATTGGGTTAGGATGTGTATTGATGCAAGAAGGACGAGTTATTGCATATGCCTCAAGACAACTTAAGAAGCATGAAGAAAATTATCCAACTCATGATCTGGAGTTAGCAGCTGTAGTCCATGCTTTGAAAATATGGTGCCACTATCTCCTTGGTAGTGTTTGTCATATCTACACTGATCATAAGAGTCTAAGTACATCTTCACTCAAGCAGATTTAAACCTGAGGCAAAGAAGATGGTTAGAGTTGATAAAAGATTATGATTTAGAAATCCACTATCATCCAGGTAAGGCTAATGTAGTGGCTGATGCTCTGAGTAGAAAGGCTCAGTGTGCTTGTACATCTGCCAGGCAGCTAGATACTACCTTGTGTCTGGAGATGGAAAAGTTGAATCTCAGTATAGTGCCAGAAAGGGTTTGTGCATAACCTCAGTGTTACATCGACCTTGATGGACCAAATTAAAGAAGCTCAAAAGAGAAACAACGGCATGGAATGTATTCAGGGAAAAGTTGAAATTGGGTCAAGCCCAGTGTTTCACTCAGGACTCAGAAGGAATCTTGTGGTTCAATGGAAGATTAGTGGTACCTAAAGTGCCACGGTTGAAGAAGCAGATTCTAGATGAAGCACATACCTCCTGTCTTGACACTGCATCCTGGAAGCAATAAGATGTATCAAGATATAAAGAGATTCTGGTGGACCAGAATGAAAAGAGAAATCGCCAAATATGTTTCAGAGTGTGATGTTTGTCGCAAGGTAAAGGCCGATCATTTGAAGTCTGCAGGATCAATGCAGCCATTAGCAATACCAGGATGGAAATGGGAGGATATATCCATGGATTTCATCGTGGGATTGCCTCCTACTTCCAAAGGTTTTAATTCTATTTGGGTAATCGTTGATCAACTCACCAAGACAGCTCATTTCATACCAGTGAAGGTAGCTTATGCAGTTAAGAAATATGCATAGCTATATTTGTCCCGAATAGTCTCTTTGCATGGGGTTCCCAAGACCATTGTCTCTGACAGGGGTTCTCAGTTTGTTCCGAAGTTTTGGGAACAGTTGCACAAGTTGCTGGGAACTACTCTGATCAGGAGCTCAGCTTATCACCCCCAGACTGGAGGACAGACAGAGAGAGTCAATCAGATCTTAGAAGATATGCTTCGAGCGTATGTCCTCACCAATTCCAAGAAATGGGATGAGTGTTTGCCTTTAGCAGAGTTTGTGTATAACAACAGTTATCAGGCAAGCATTAGGATGGCACCATTTGAAGCTTTGTATGGAAGAAGGTGCAGAACACCGTTGAATTGGTCTGAATCGGGAGAAAGAACCATCTTTGGACCTGATCTAGTAAGAGAAGCTGAAGAAGTAGTCCATCAAGTGCAGAACAACTTAAAGGTAGCTCAATCAAGGCAGAAGAGCTACTCAGATAAAAGAAGACGACCACTATCTTTTCAGAAGGGAGATTTTGTGTATCTCAAAGTCTCTCCCATGAAAGGAGTGCATCGTTTCGGAGTAAAAGGAAAGTTAGCCCCCAGGTTTATTGGACCCTTTCAGATTGTGGAGCTCCGAGGCCCAGTGGCCTATCGTCTTGCTTTACCCGGAAGTTTAGCAGGGGTGCATGACGTGTTCCATGTATCCCAACTCAAGAAGTGTCTTAGAGTGCCCGAAGAAGCTATCAATGAAACAGATGTGCAGCTTGAGTCTGATCTGACGTATGAAGAGCGTCCAATCAAGATACTAGATCAGAAAGAACGAGAAACTCGAAGAAGGAGCATCAGATTCTATAAAGTTCAGTGGAGTAACCACACAGAGGACGAAGCCACCTGGGAGCAAGAAGAAGACTTAGTGTCCAAGTATCCAGAGTTGTTTGTAAATTGAGTTGTAATGTAGACACCACAGTACTTTTGTGAGAAATAAAAGAAGTTATGTATATGACACATTTTCCTTGCCGCTGTTTCGGTAAGAGTTTGTAATCCTGCCAAATCTCGGGACGAGATTTCTTTAAGGGGGGAGGGCTGTAACACTTCTGTGTAACTTAAAAACCTCTAAACACCTTTTTGGATGACATTTGCAAGATGTAAGGTTTGATTAGAAAGGTTAAGTCCAAAAGGAAAAGGGAAAGTTAAAGGAAGGTTTGAAATTGAAGTTTAGGGTCAAAGTCAACGCCTTGTAGTTTCCAAACCAAGCGAAATCAGCCAAAGTGTGTTTAAAAGAAAATGAAGATCAAGGAATCAGCTACAAGAGTTATATTGGGAGTTTTGAAAGTTATTATGTGAAATATGGAGTACAAAGGGTTTGATTGTAGCTGCTGCAAAAGTGACTTAACTGAATTATTTCTGAAAATGGACAGCTGCATTGGTTTGGAATCACTGCAATTTAGCTCCTAATCTGGACAGATTTAGCTCAAACTCATATTGGAGAAAATGAAGGTCATTGTATAAGCTACAACTTTTACATTTGGAGATTTGGATGTTTACATATGAAATGTGGAGAAAAACTGAGATGGATTTGTAGGTTTTCACAAGTTTCAGCAAAAATGCAGATTTAAGGCTGATATTCAGTAGGTTGTAACTTAAAATCCGTGGGGAGTTAGATTAAAGTCAAATAAGAGAAGTTGTAGCTGGATGTTTGGACTGCAACTTTCATATTCTGAGTTTTAAGAGTTTAGTTATGGAATTTGGAGAAAAAGGGAGAGCTATTCAGCAGGTTTGGAGGAAATTCAGAGAAATGGCTTGGGTTCAGTTAGCCTCCGGTGATTTTGGCCGATCTTCAGTGTGTTTGATCTTCATGTGGGATGAGAGTTGGAGCAAGATCAAATAAGGAAAATTGAAGGTGGTTGTACACCCTACAATTTTTGTATTGGATGTTCACTGTGCTAGCATTTGAAATGGAAAGTTTGAGTGAGGGTTTTGGGTCGAGTTTGAGCTGTTCGTCAGGTTCAGTTTCAGCAGAGCAGAGCTCGTCGCCGCCGTTCCACCGCTCAACCCCGACGTCAAATTTCGCGCTCGCCACGCGCCAGTGCAAGCCGGGGACAGCTCAAGGACGGCAAGCAGCTGCTGTCAAGCCGCCGCCCGCGCGCTTTGGAGGAAAAGAGCTGAGTGAACTGTCGTCGTCGTGTTTCTGCTCGTCACCGCGCGTTCCTTGCCGTCGCCGCTGAAATCCACCACCACCGTAGTCTCCTCCGCCTGTTTCCTTCGCACCTAAGCGCCCTAGTGCAGTTCCCAGCCACCCCAGCTGTCCGCGTCCGTTTTCCCTTGCCGTAATCACCGTACGCCGCCGTCCTTCGCCGTGTAACCGCCGCCGACCGCGAGCCCACGGTGAGCTATAGCTCTCGGCCTTCCTTGTTGCTTGCCAATCCCTTAGGCGTGTGCTAGAGGTTGTTGCGAAGCTATCCGGAGTGCGTGTGATCCTGTTTTGTGGCCGGCTTGGTCGGAGTGCGGGGTCGCCGCCGTGCGAGCGGTCCTGCCGGCCGCCGTTGCGGAGTGAGTTGTGCGCGTGCTTAGAGCCCCTGTGGAGGAGAGCGGCGAGTGTCTTAGGTGTAGTAGGAGCTTGCCGTGCCATTTGTTGGCCTGGGAAGCGTGTGCTCAGCCCGTTTGGGGAGCGCCGCCGCCGTAGTTGAGGTTCCCTGCCGCCGCGCGCGTGTTCCGGGGAGCTCCGGTCATCCTCGGTTGGGGATTGAGCCGGGGGTAGGTTTGCCATGCTTGGGAACGCGGGGCCAGGGGGTTCGTTGAAGTCGAGGAGGCGCCGCCGCTGTCCGCCGTCGCCAGCCAGGGCCGCCGGCGTCGGACGCGCGCGGGAGCATGCGGGTGCTGGCACGTGGAAGGAGAAAGGAGGAGGCGGCGTTGGGCTGGGCCGGCTGCCGCTGAAGCGCTGCTGGACCGGGCGCTGAGGCGGGTGGAGTCGGGCCAGGCCCACTAGCGGGCCGTATGGAGGAACAGGAGAGGGGAAGCAAGGTGGGCCGAGCGGTTTCGCGGGCCGGGCCGCCAGTGGAGGGAAAAAGAGAAAAGAAGGAAAAGAAAAAGGAAAAAGATGGTGGGCCGGACCGGGCCGGCCCATTAGGGGGTTTTGAGGACTGCGGGCTGAAAGTGGATTAGGCCAGGGGGTTTTCTGCAAATTGGGGGAAATTAAGGTTTAATTAGGTTTTTAATGCATTTCATTTAGGAATAATATTAGAAATTGCATATCTTTTTGTAGGAACATCTAAAATTAATGAAATAAATTTTATTGCAATAGTTGCATTTTCCTTTATGCATGTAGATTACTGTTTAGTAAAATAGATGCTTTTATAATTAATATCCTTGATTTTTAGGATAGATTTTAAGGGTTTATTTAATTAGAAAATAGGTTCTTAATTAGATATTCCTTTATTATAATCCTTGAAATATGTTAATTAATCCCTTTGTGTTATTTAGGAGTTTTATTAAGTTTAGGTGGGCTTGAGGGTCTCTAATTTATTTCTTCCATGTTTTTGCATCATCTCATGTAGACCAGGACCCGTTGCAGCCAGAGCTGGTGGAGGTCCCTGACGACGTCCAGGAGGGAGACGAGGTGGTGTTCGAGGCGTAGACTGAAGCCGTTCCGCGAGCCCTGGAGACCCCTGTTGCTGCAGAGCCGGAGATCAGTGAGCCAGGCAAGCCCCGGAGCATTTCCGTCCCAGTACTAACATGACTACTTTTTGTTATGTTTGAGCCTATGATTGTGCATTAGGTTAGGATAGAGTGAATCCTACTTTTGATGCATTATCCATCCTTGTTTAGAGCATCTTTGCCACCTTTTCAAAAAGATAGAGTAGAGTTACTTAGACTTGCTCACCATAATAGTAAATCAGGTGTGATCCCAATCACCTGCCACTAGGTAATGTTGGTTTTAAGAGCTAAACCGTTTAGTAAGTCTTTGAAAGTGTTGGGCAGGACAGATAGATGTGAGTTAAGGAATATGTTGGACGCTTTGGTTTAGGAAGGTGGTCCTGCCCACTGGATAGGAGTTGTTGTGGTCTGCCTGTGGTCAAGCTTTGAACGTACTGGACACATACCGGTATAGGGAGCCGGGAAACTGATGTACGTCTGTGGTACTAGCGGTTGAACTGTGACTCACCGTGTCTGGCGTGGAATGTGGGCGGGGTCGTAGTCAGTAACCCACATGCCTTTGCTCGAGCAATGTGTAGGGTTGGGGATGCGACCCCGGGCTATGTGGGCACAGTTCAGGCAATAGTGGCCGCAGCGGGAAAAGTAGCTTCGTGTGGCCTACCGGGGGCACGCACGCGGCGTGTGTTCCAGGTTTACCCCTGTCAGGGTTTGAAATCGATTCGAATCGCCGAGTGTCACAGTTTTGATACACGCTTGAGCCTGACAGATAAATTCTATTGCATGTTATGTTCTGTTCGGCTCTTAGGCCTTAATTCCTGTTGTTTAGCAGTAATGGTTGGTTCACTAGTTAATAGAGTTTATTCTTGTTAATTTAAAATTTGTTAGTTAATTAGTACCTAATTAAGCTAAGCTGGCTAGTCAGTTTATTTCTGTTTAACTTCACAACTTTGCATGTCCTTGTATCTCCTTTAGCGTAGTTGTCGGGTAAGTCTCGCTGAGTACCTTTGTACTCAGGGTTTCTTTGACCCTTGTTGCAGTGGAGCCCGAGGAGTAGTTTGAGCTGGCGCCGTGGTGGTCTGCTGAATCAGTCATGTCTGGGCACGGCAGGGACTGATGTAGTTTGTTTAATTACCCTTTAAAACTGTTGCTGAACTTAGAACCATGTGTAACACTTAAATTTGAGTACTCTGGTTTGTATAACTCTTATCTGCCTGTGTTGTATAATATTCCTGTGCAATATCTGTGATGTTTCCTCTGGTGTTGGGATCCTGAGTATATGTGATGAGAACAGCTGACAGTGTGAACTAGATGGAACCTCGGACTTATGCTGACCCAGGTGTGTGACGTGTTAGTGTTTCACACTACAGATCACACCTGAGTCAGTTTAAGTAGGGCTGTTCCGTCACACAATGTGGCTCCAGACGTACAGCATCGCCATCCGCGCGGTGAACGGAGACCACGACTCCATGTGCGCCTACTTCCTGGTCGTCATGACCAATGTGGGGCTAAGCTGGCTCCACAGCCTCGAGCCCGACTCCATCGACAGCTGGGACACACTCTACCGTAAGTTAAAGAGTTACTTCCTGGGTAGCTCTGTCTGACCAGGCACAGCATGGGACTTGGGGAAGGTGAAGCAGAATCGCGGGGAGAGCCTCCGCGACTACACCGACAAGTACATGGAGAAACACAACCTCGTCCCTGGCTGCTCCGAGTCTGAGATCATCCACTACTTCCTTGACGGCCTCGCCGAGTCGGTGGTCTTCGAGCGCCTCTGCGAGGACCTGCCAAAGACCTCAGGCGAGTTCTTCGAGCGGGTAAACAAGCAAGCCAGCGCCAAAGAAGCCACTCGCCTCCACTACAACAAGAGAAGCACTCGGGAGGACGATCAGCCGCCTCGCCGAGAAGACCGACCAAGGAAGGAGGACCCGCGCCAAGCTCGGCCAGAACCGAGCAGGCTGGGTGACCGAAAGCGCTTAGGAGATCGCACCATCGCCGCCATGGATCGCGGAGGCCCTCGCCCGCAGACCAACTTCAGTGCCGAGTTTGACAAGATGCTCCAAGGGCCCTGCCCTATATATAACCAGTCCAAGCACCGTATGATCGACTGCATGGGACTCGCCGACGCCTACATGAAGCAGGAAGGAAAGCAGCCTCCACGCAACGACGACAAGGGCGACAAGGGGAAAGGGGCTCCCGCAAACCCTGCTTTCCCGAACGTCGAGAGGCAGGTAAACTTCATCCTCGGAGGACCGCCTCAGGTGGATGACAAGCGCCGGGAGAAGGTGCGCGACAGGGAGATATTCTCCTGCTACACATCGCGATCCAACCACTCCGCTGGTCAGAGCAGCCGATCACATTCTCCGGGGAGGACCAGTGGTTTCAGATCTCCGATGTTGGCGAGTACCCCTTGGTGCTCAGCCCGATCGTCGACAACGCTCGCCTCACCAAGGTACTCGTCGACGGCGGAAGTGGGCTCAACATCATCTTCGCCCAAACGCTGAGGGACATGGGAATCGGCCCCGACGCTTTGGCCCCTTCCCCTCACCCATTTTACGGGCTAATTCCGGGCAAGGGCTCCAAACCACTCGGGCAGATATCTCTCCCGTCACCTTTGGCGATCAGAGTAACTTCCGAACCGAGTACCTCAACTTTCAGGTCGCCGACTTTACCACCGCCTACCACGCCATACTCGGAAGGCCGGCGCTCGCCAAATTCATGGCGATTCCCATCTACACGTACCTCCTGATGAAGATGCCAGCACCAAACGGTGTCCTCTCCGTCCGCAGCGATGTGCACACCGCCAAGGGATGCGACAAGGAAGGGCTCCACCTCTGCACCGGCATCGAACGCAGCGTACTCCAGATGGAAGTGGTCAACGACGCGAGAACATTCCAGGGTGATCCCGGCTCCATCCCCGAGTCCTCCAAACGAAGAGCCGCCCCGACCACCATGCAGTCGGTCGAAGAAGTACACTCCGTCTCGCTCGGGCTCACCGACTCCTCCAAGACCGCCCTGATCGGTTCGGGGCTCGACGCCAAATAGGAAAACGCGCTCGTCGCCTTCCTCCGGGACAACGCTGACATATTTGCATGGACTCCATCAGACATGCCGGGTGTTCCGAGGAAGGTGATCGAGCACTCCTTGAAGGTTGACGCGAACGCGAAGCCAGTTCGCCAAAAGCTCCGACGCTTCGTGCAGGAATGCAAGGAGGCCATTAGGGTAGAAATTACAAGGCTGTTAGCTGCTGGGTTCATTAGAGAAGTCTTTTATCCCGACCGGCTTGCTAATCCAGTCCTTGTAAGAAAAAAGAATAATGAATGGAGAATGTGTGTTGATTACACGGATCTCAACAGGCACTGCCCTAAGGACCCCTTCGTCCTGCCCCGCATCGACCAAGTCATCGACTCCGCCGTCGGATGCGTACTCCTATGCTTCCTTGACTGCTACTCTGGCTACCACCAAATCGCCTTGAAGGAAGAAGACCAAGAGAAAACGTCCTTCATTACTCCGATGGGCGCCTTCTTCTACGCCAAGATGACGTTCGGCCTCCGCAACGCTGGCGCCACCTACCAGAGGGCCATAAACCTAACCCTGGATACACAGATCGGCCACAACACCGAGGCCTACGTGGACGACATAGTGATCAAGACGAAGAATGAAGCCGAGTTCATCGCCGACCTCTCCGAAACATTCAACAACCTCCGCAGACTCAACTGGAGGCTAAACCCGACCAAGTGCGTCTTTGGCGTACCGAAAGGGAAACTACTCGGCTTCATCGTCAGCAACAGAGGCATCCAAGCCAACCCAGAGAAAATAGACACCATTGTTGACGGTCGTTAAGTGCTACTTTTTCGCCATCAATTCCTGCAATATTGTAGGGTTTATTACTAACTATTTTCACGAGTTCTGGTGTTTTATCATGTCATGCAGGAATTCACGTTGTAGGCCTGAGAAAGATCCGAATATATCATTATCACAAAGTATCTCAAATGGCAAGTTGGAGTGCACCATTGCGTAGAACTCGTCGAGACGATTTCGATGAATATATTATTCATAATTTTTGGAGATCGGGATAAAAAGATATAAAGATCCCAATTTATTGCGCAGCGCTGACGTCATCGCTGCCTCTGTTGACGCGAGTGGCCAGGCGGACCAGCAGGCGTGCCCACGCCAGCAGCCCAGGCCGGCTACTGGGCCAGGCCCGAACAGCGGCCGAGCGCACAGCGCAGCGACGCCCGCGCGGGAGTCCGACCCAGCAGGGACACGTGGTGGCCTGCAACTGGGGTGCGGCCCGGTTCTGCGTCCAGAAGCGCGCGGGAGGCCGCTGGTTCAGGGACACGCAGCAGCTGTGGAGGTCAGGAGCTCCGGTTTTGCGGGTTTTGGGGCCGAGCCGGCGGTTTATTCTCCAAGGATCCCCGGTTTTGTTCCACCGACGCTGCGCACAGAGAGACAGGAACGGTTTTCCTCCGGTTTTGGTGTTAACCGACGTACAGGTGTCCGGTTCCACGTGGTTTTCTCTGGTTTTCCTCTGGTTTTCGCCCCCACCGACCCCAGAACGTCGGTGGGAGCTATTCTGCCGTGACTACCGACCTTGGAGACGTCGGTTTGCTGCCAGATGTCGCGAGGGAAGGAGGGGTACCCCCTAGTTTCTAGTGGGGATTCTCCACATGCCAAGTTTGCTTCTCCTATAAATAGAGACCCCCTCCTTCACTTCAAAACACACAGAGAAGGCACAAGATCAAGCGAAGCTCTATCCAGTTAGTAGAAATAGGTGAGAGTTGAGGTGCGAGCCGGGGAGAAGCCGGAGCTGTCGGCTTCCTCCCCTCTTCTTGTACTTCGGCGGATGCGGCTCAGGTTCGAGTAGAAAAACATCGTTCAGTCCTGGGGTACTCGCTCCATGATCTTAAGGGCATAAGTCCTACTCTTTGCACTCATCGCATCCCGACCGATCCCGATTCCACACCTTCGAGGGAACCCCAAAGAAGGTTGAACAACGCGATGCGAGAAGTAGTTAAGAAGGAAGTCCTTAAGCTGCTTCATGCAGGGATTATTTATCCTGTGCCATACAGCGAGTGGGTGAGTCCGGTGCAAGTGGTACCAAAGAAAGGAGGGATGACAGTGGTGAAAAAGACAAAAATGAGTTGATCCCTCAACGCACCGTCACCGGGTGGCGCATGTGTATTGATTACCGGAGGCTCAACAAGGCTACTAAGAAGGATCATTTTTCATTGCCTTTCATCGATGAGATGTTGGAAAGGCTTGCAAATCACTCCTTCTTTTGTTTCCTTGATGGATACTCCGGATATCACCAAATCCCCATACACCCGGATGACCAAAGTAAGACCACTTTCACATGCCCCTATGGAACATATGCTTACCGTAGGATGTCCTTCGGTCTTTGCAATGCCCCAACCTCATTCCAAAGGTGCATGATGTCTATTTTCTCTGACATGATTGAGAAAATCATGGAGGTGTTCATGGATGACTTTTCCGTCTATGGCAAATCCTTCACAGATTGTCTAGAGAATTTAGACAAGGTCTTACAACGGTGTGAAGAAAAGCACTTAATCCTGAACTGGGAGAAATGCCATTTTATGGTTCGGGAAGGAATAGTGCTTGGACACTTGGTGTCTGAACGTGGCATAGAGGTGGACAAGGTAAAAATTGAAGTTATCGAGAAGCTTCCACCTCCCACGAACGTGAAGGGAATCCGCAGCTTTCTAGGGCATGTCGGGTTTTATCGGCGTTTTATCAAAGACTTCTCTCATATTGCCCGGCCCCTAACCAATCTTCTAGCAAAAGAAGCGGAGTTCATCTTCACTGATGAGTGCCATCAAGCCTTCCAAATCCTAAAGAAGGCACTCATCTCGGCCCCAGTCATTCAACCACCCGACTGGGCGCTACCCTTTGAAATCATGTGCGACGCTAGCGATTATGCCGTAGGAGCTGTCCTAGGCCAAACCAAGGACAAGAGGCACCACGCCATTTCCTATGCTAGCAAAACCTTGACCGGGGCCCAGCTGAACTATGCCACCACTGAAAAAGAGTTGTTGGCTGTGGTCTTCGCGATAGATAAGTTTAGATCCTACTTAGTGGGGGCAAAGGTAATTATCTACACAGACCATGCTGCACTAAAATACCTCCTCACTAAGAAGGATGCTAAACCTAGGCTCATCCGATGGATCCTTCTTCTCCAAGAATTTGATCTAGAAATCAGAGATAAAAAGGGAGTAGAAAACTCGGTAGCCGATCATCTATCCAGGTTGCAGGTTGAGGAGACACATGATCTACCCATCAACGATTACCTAAGGGACGACACACTCCTTAAGGTAACGCATGATAACCCTTGGTACGCGAATATCGTAACCTATATAGTGGCAGGCTATGTTCCCCTAGGTGGAAACAGGAAGAAGTTGGAATATGAAAGCCGCTTCCACTTGTGGGATGAGCCATACCTATATCGGGTCTGCGCCGATGGGTTGTTACGGAAGTGTGTCCCAATGGTTGAAGCCACCAAGATCATAGAGAGATGTCATTCATCTGAGTATGGGGGACACTATGGTGTGTTCAGAACCCATGCCAAAATTTGGCAAAGTGGGTTCTTCTGGCCAACCATGTACGATGACACCAAAGAGTTCATCAGAAGATGTGATAGATGTCAGCGGCATGGCAACATCAACAAAAGAGATGCCATGCCACTCACAAGCAATTTGCAAGTTGAACTCTTTGATGTGTGGGGCATCGACTACATGGGGCCATTCACCAAATCTCATGACTGCGAGTACATCTTGGTAGCTGTGGACTATGTGTCCAAGTGGGTAGAAGCACTACCTTGCCGGGCTGCCGACTCCAAACATGCCAAGAAGATGTTCCATGAGACCATCTTCCCTCGATTCGGCACGCCCCGAATGGTGATAAGTGATGGAGGATCCCACTTCATCGACAAGACTTTCAGGCAATACTTGGCAGACTTTGGGATCCGCCATAATGTGGCAACACCCTATCACCCACAAACAAGCGGTCAAGCAGAAACATCCAACAAACAAATCAAAAATATTCTGCAGAAGACCGTCAATGAGATGGGAAAGAACTGGAAGAACAAACTCCCTGAAGCATTGTGGGCATACCGCACAGCATTCAAGACACCCATTGGTATGTCCCCCTACCAGCTCGTGTATGGTAAAACATGCCATCTTCCAGTTGAGTTGGAGTTCAGATCCCACTGGGCTATCAAGAAATGGAACATGGACCTCCATCTCGTTGGAAACAACCGGAAGATGCAAATATCCGAGCTGGAGGAATGGAGGGATAGAGCATACCACAATTCGAAGATCTATAAGGATAGAACAAAAAGGTGGTATGACAAGAGGCTTAAACACAAAGAGTTCAAACCCGGAGACAAAGTCCTCATGTTCAACTCCAGAGTGAAGCTTTTCGGCCATGGTAAACTTAGAAGCAAGTGGGAAGGACCATTCAACGTGATTGACACATCATCCCATGGAGCCATTACTCTTCAGGACGACTCAGGTAACATATTCAAGGTAAATGGCCACCGCTTAAAAGTTTATTGTGAGCCTGAAAAGATGGAGGAAGTTGATGAAATCGAATTCCTCAATTTTGGTGATTAAATGTTTCACCATTAATAAAATAAAATAAAAAGAACCTTTTTAACTCTGAATAAATAAATGCTTCGCTTTGATTTGGCTAGTACACTTGTACTAGCCAAATCCTTGTATCTCATCATTGTATCTGAGAATGTGTAGGAGAAGACATCCTCTTTCGACACTTAAAGGGAAACCATGGTTTGCACAATTCTATCTCTCAAACTTCCTGATTCATGAGTTTATTTAATTCTTGTTTATCACTAAATTAAACTCAATGAATCCTGGTGCTCCATTGATACACATGATTTTCCCTTGATTGGCTTGCATATTCTTTATTCCTAGTACATACACCTGTTTCTTGTGAACTTATATATCATTAGGAAAGCATGTTAATCTAAATGGTTGATGAATGAGATATGGTATGACGACATGAACCTTACTTATTCTGTATAAGTGCTTGGGATGTTTTACTAGAAATAAATTTAGCCGTACAAACTCCTCAGTGATATATATTCCTACCAAAGCCATATGTTGTTTACATTGCAAAAACCTTACACATATGCCGCTTATTATTACATTGAGCTTTGTCAAATTGTTGTGACCCTTGTAAGATGCTTTTCATGCCTTCATGATCAAGATCACGCACACTCCACATTCACATGCTAAACTTCTACACTGGGAGTTAGCAACCCTCATTCATCCATAAAATAAATGCTCTATATTGTTTTGTGAATCTCTCTCCTAGATATTCCTTTAAAAAGAGACATGGGCTAAAGAAAAAAAACATTCTTAAAGAGGAATTTATTCTCAAGCATGAGAAAAAAAAGAGAAGAAAAAAAATGAGATAGCCATGTTCTCAAAATTAAGAGGAGAGAGATCACATAAAAAGGAGCTATCATACATTCTCCATTCACACACATGCACATCTTGATCAGATTGTATGATTAGTTTTCTTCTTGGATCCGGTCTTTGGCTTTGCAATAATATGTGATACAAGTGTGCCTCATATATTCATTCCCTACCTGGAACTCGACATAAGCTTTTTAGAAGTAGGATGAAAAGAGGCAAAGCAATACATTGTGAGGAAATATACACACTGAGCGATTTGAGAGAATCATTTGAGGAGTCAAGTAAGGCTAAGTTTTTAAAATTTATCAAAAACCCAAGTTACTTTACAGAAAGAGTTGGGGTGATTCGAATCAAGACCGTTCCATTTCTCAACCATCCAAGATTACATGATAGACACTTTACAAAGTCACAAGATCAGGTATGTCTCAGAATAACTTATATGCTCGCATCATATCTTTTGGAATCATGTTGTTCTCTGCCTTAGTCCTAAGCTTTACTCGAGGACGAGCAAAGGCTAAGTGTGGGGGAGCTAGTTGACGGTTGTAACACCCTACAAATTCCTTTTCTGAATTAGTAATTAATTTGTTAGCTCTTGTGTGTGCATTCACAAAATTTAGACAAATTAAAACCTTTTTTGGAAAGTAAAATCAACCCTAGGTTTAGCAACTTGTTTGCGTGCATTTCATGCCGGTGCATCGTTTTATTGATTGAGTGTTTTGTGTGTGCTTTTGTGTGCTAGTCCTAAACCCAGAGTTCAAAAAAACCCAACCCCAACCCAAAACCCAGTCCCAAACCCAAGGCTCAGAAACCCAACCCTAACTCGGCCCGGTTTTCCTTTCTCTTTTCTTCCTTGGCCCAAACTCCCAAAGATCCAAACCCAAACCATTTTATCGGCCCAACCAGCCCGGCCCCATCTCTCTCCCTCTTTCTTTTCTCCTTGGACCCAGCCCAAGCCGGCCCTCCTTTTCCCCACGCACGCTGCCCCCTTCTTTTTCACGCATGCAGGGACGCCGTGCCCCCTCAATCTACGTCGCCCTCTTCTCTTTCTATCTGCGTCGCCAGAAACAGAAAATCGTCGCCCTCTCCCTTCGCCTCTTCCACGCGAACGGTCGTGCCCCTCTCCCCTCTCGTTTCCTCTCCCAACAGAAACCCCAGCTTTATTTTCTCATCAATGGCAAATAAATGCCGGCATTAAGCAGCAGCACAACTGCCTCCCCCTCTTCAATCTCTGGCTACCAGTGCTCTTTCCCCTCCTATGAGGCATTAGCCAAGTCTCCCCTTGTCTCCTTTACCTTTCCCACACCCGAATTTCCCAAGGTCAGTGCTCTTCCCATCGTTTTTCCTCGCCAGAAGTTCCACGGGTAAGAAACGCCGCCGTCATCTCCCTCCTCCATGGATGCCCGTCTGACCTTTCCCTCCCCAAAATCTCTTGCACAGGAACTCAAGGCCACAACCCCGGCGCCCATAAGCAACAGACCGAGGCCGCACGACCGCCCCAACTCACGACCGTGATCTGCTCTGTCCTCCCCGCGGCGCACCAAACCTGCTGCCTCCTTGCCTGAAGTAAGCCTCAAGATGAGTTCGCGATGTCGTCCTCTTTTCGTTGTGCTGCTCAGTGCTCAAATCCATACCCCGTAGCCCCTGGCCCCATCTTCTCCGGCGAGCAGAAGAGCTGCCGGCGGCCATTCTGGGCGGCGCTGTTCTCTCACGAAGAGAACATGAGTTCGATCCCCCCTGAACCAATCAGAATGAGCAGAGAACCCCCACCACCAGATCTCCAACCAACGTCCTAGATCAGATCAGCACATACCCTTTCGCGTTTTGCTAAAGAGACCCTGCGTTTTTCCTTAATAAACCCGCCATCCACCCTGTGTTCTCCGAATCTTTCTTGCTACCCCCTGCTGTCTAGGGTTAAATACGTTTAGGTCCCCGGTTTATCGCAGCTTAGTCCTCGATCTTGTTTTTAGCGTAGTTTGATCACCGTAAATCCGATTAGAGTGATTTTCGCGTTGTTGTGTTCGTAGAAATGCGTAGATTAGTTTTATATCCTTTTTGCTTCTGTTTTTATTGTATGGTGTACTGTTCTAATAGAAATACTTTTGTTTGCATGTAATGGCTTTTGGTGGATGTTTGTATGGTGATGGAATGCGTGTATAGATTGCGAGCAGTACGCGCCCGGTTGTGATCAAGACTTTGAAGACCCGGATCAGAAGCAATATTTTAAGGAAGGCAAGTGTAACATGATTCATCCTTGATACCTATTCACCTTTTAATCATGATATTCATTCATGCATGTGTCTAAATTTGTTAAACTATAGGGATGACTAGAATCTTTTACCCTATACCTTGACTACCTTGAGTTTATGCATGTGGGTAGACAGGTTAGCTTTGCTTAGTTGCTCAAACTCTAATGATCGATGTTAATGGTTAATCTTGATTAATGGTTATATGGAATTGATATAAAATGTGCTTTTTAGCAACATGGTTTAGGGAACTAGAGCATGTGTTTGGATTGCTCTAGTGTCTCTCCTTAAGGTTACGGTTCTTAAAGCGGCCACCCAGGAAAACCGTACAACCACAAGGATCACATGGCTCTGGTCTTGGCTAAGTACACTGTACGGCTCTAGCTTGTTTAGTGGTTACCGAAAGGCGCAAGTGGGGCTTCCAGGTTTAAGTGTGGACCTCGGTCAGTTCTCATTGGGGTTTGTGTGTGATGGATTTGTGTGATGTTTAGGCTGGAGCCTGGAGGGGTCCATGCGCCTGTCAGGAAACCATAGCGGCCACTAACTTGTTAGGGTGTCTGTCGAAAGGCCTCGTAGTGTCCCTATGCAGTCACACCAAAGGTAGTGTGATGAATGTGCCTGATCAGCACTGCATGGTTGGGTTTAAAGTTCTTTTGAACTTTTACGCGACTTGTGGTGAAAGTGTACAACCTCTGCAGAGTGTAAAACTGTTATAACAGCCGTGCTCACGGTCAAGAGCGGCCTGGATCCTTTTCGAGCGGTTCCTTGTTTTCTAAAGTAATGTTTAACGATGATGTTGGTTACTTATAATATCTCACATGTTTTTCTAATGTGGGTTACAACCGGGTTGTCATCTAATTCTAGTAATTCAGGTTAATTCTAAAATCAATCAACTAAAAATGCTAACCGCAGTTTAAACCTTGCATAGCCTTTTGAGCCTCATTTAATCATGTTATGCTTGCTAAGTAAGATGGATTACTTACACTTGCTTCATATCAACAAAATCCCGGATGGGTACTCAGAGGAGCCGCCAGTGGATGCTTTTGTATTCCCCGAGGAGTTCCCGGACTTCTAGGCAGTGCATTCCCCAGTCAGAGTCCCTGTGGAGATGTTCTGGAGTTAGACTACGTCAGGCTTCCGCTACTTTGATAAACTCGTTAATAAATGTAATGCCTGTGATGTAAGACTTGTTATGATTTATGTTATCGAGCACTGTTTTCCTTTTCTTTGATATTCATTTCTGAGCTATATGTGTGTAAAGACTTCCTGGGTACACATATAGCAGCATTCGGATTTCCTTCGTAAATCCGAGTGTGACAGAGTGGTATCAAAGCAGTGCTGACTGTAGGATGCGCAGCCTAGAGTAGAATGGCCGTTTAGAGTTTGTGCTTTAAACTCCTTGCTTATTTCATTTTGATTTACCCTTGCTTATTCTATTTATTGATTATATATATCTCATTTTATTTATTTCATTTGATCCTTGTTTTGCCTTGTCATTAATTTATTAAAAATCCTTGCTTATACTTCTATCCTTGACCATTGCAAAATTTGATTCTCTCCGTTGCTTTCTCTTATGAGATAGGCCCGTATCACCATAGGTAAGGATCTTTAGATTTGTCCCATGAGTTGTAATAAAACGACTTAGATGCGTTTTGAGTTTGTTTTTAGTTCTCATGTGTGAACCAGTGCTCTTGGGTGATTGAATAAATTGTCATTATGATTAAAGCATGAGTTGGCTTTTTGTAATGATTGTGATGATTGTGGGTTCTATACTCACAAGCATCTAGATATAGGTTTAAGTTAAGTGTGTAAATAGTTGGGTGGGTTTTTGTTCTGCACATCTACCATTCCTGGAAATTCACTACCATCCAGAAAGACAAATTTGGTGGCAGATGCTCTAGGCAGAAGAAGTCATGCAAATAGAGTTACCCAGTTGCCAGAAGAACAATTACCATTGGAGGGACTCGATGCACAAGAGGATCTTACATATAAAGAGTACCCCGTCAAGATACTAGAAGTGGCAGAAAGAGTCACAAGAAGTAAGGTGATGCGGATGTATATGATGCAGTGGAGCAGACACTCAGTGGATAAGGCAACTTGGGAAAGGGAAGAAGATTTAAGGGCAGAGTATCCGCAGCAGTTTGAAGACTCAGCCGAATCTCGAGGACGAGATTCCTTTTAAGGGGGGTAGGTTTGTAACACCCTAAAAATTCCTTTTCTGAATTAGTAATTAATTTGTTAGCTCTTGTGTGTGCATTCACAAAATTTAGACAAATTAAAACCTTTTTTGAAAAGTAAAATCAACCCTAGGTTTAGAAACTTGTTTGCGTGCATTTCATGCCGGTGCATCGTTTTATTGATTGAGTGTTTTGTGTGTGCTTTTGTGTGCTAGTCCTAAACCCAGAGTTCAAAAAAACCCAACCCCAACCCAAAACCCAGTCCCAAACCCAAGGCTCAGAAACCCAACCCTAACTCGGCCCGGTTTTCCTTTCTCTTTTCTTCCTTGGCCCAAACTCCCAAAGATCCAAACCCAAACCATTTTATCGGCCCAACCAGCCCGGCCCCATCTCTCTCCCTCTTTCTTTTCTCCTTGGACCCAGCCCAAGCCGGCCCTCCTTTTCCCCACGCACGCTGCCCCCTTCTTTTTCACGCATGCAGGGACGCCGTGCCCCCTCAATCTACGTCGCCCTCTTCTCTTTCTATCTGCGTCGCCAGAAACAGAAAATCGTCGCCCTCTCCCTTCGCCTCTTCCACGCAAACGGTCGTGCCCCTCTCCCCTCTCGTTTCCTCTCCCAACAGAAACCCCAGCTTTATTTTCTCATCAATGGCAAATAAATGCCGGCATTAAGCAGCAGCACAACTGCCTCCCCCTCTTCAATCTCTGGCTACCAGTGCTCTTTCCCCTCCTATGAGGCATTAGCCAAGTCTCCCCTTGTCTCCTTTACCTTTCCCACACCCGAATTTCCCAAGGTCAGTGCTCTTCCCATCGTTTTTCCTCGCCAGAAGTTCCACGGGTAAGAAACGCCGCCGTCATCTCCCTCCTCCATGGATGCCCGTCTGACCTTTCCCTCCCCATAATCTCTTGCACAGGAACTCAAGGCCACAACCCCGGCGCCCATAAGCAACAGACCGAGGCCGCACGACCGCCCCAACTCACGACCGTGATCTGCTCTGTCCTCCCCGCGGCGCACCAAACCTGCTGCCTCCTTGCCTGAAGTAAGCCTCAAGATGAGTTCGCGATGTCGTCCTCTTTTCGTTGTGCTGCTCAGTGCTCAAATCCATACCCCGTAGCCCCTGGCCCCATCTTCTCCGGCGAGCAGAAGAGCTGCCGGCGGCCATTCTGGGCGGCGCTGTTCTCTCACGAAGAGAACATGAGTTCGATCCCCCCTGAACCAATCAGAATGAGCAGAGAACCCCCACCACCAGATCTCCAACCAACGTCCTAGATCAGATCAGCACATACCCTTTCGCGTTTTGCTAAAGAGACCCTGCGTTTTTCCTTAATAAACCCGCCATCCACCCTGTGTTCTCCGAATCTTTCTTGCTACCCCCTGCTGTCTAGGGTTAAATACGTTTAGGTCCCCGGTTTATCGCAGCTTAGTCCTCGATCTTGTTTTTAGCGTAGTTTGATCACCGTAAATCCGATTAGAGTGATTTTCGCGTTGTTGTGTTCGTAGAAATGCGTAGATTAGTTTTATATCCTTTTTGCTTCTGTTTTTATTGTATGGTGTACTGTTCTAATAGAAATACTTTTGTTTGCATGTAATGGCTTTTGGTGGATGTTTGTATGGTGATGGAATGCGTGTATAGATTGCGAGCAGTACGCCCCCGGTTGTGATCAAGACTTTGAAGACCCGGATCAGAAGCAATATTTTAAGGAAGGCAAGTGTAACATGATTCATCCTTGATACCTATTCACCTTTTAATCATGATATTCATTCATGCATGTGTCTAAATTTGTTAAACTATAGGGATGACTAGAATCTTTTACCCTATACCTTGACTACCTTGGGTTTATGCATGTGGGTAGACAGGTTAGCTTTGCTTAGTTGCTCAAACTCTAATGATCGATGTTAATGGTTAATCTTGATTAATGGTTATATGGAATTGATATAAAATGTGCTTTTTAGCAACATGGTTTAGGGAACTAGAGCATGTGTTGGATTGCTCTAGTGTCTCTCCTTAAGGTTACGGTTCTTAAAGCGGCCACCCAGGAAAACCATACAACCACAAGGATCACATGGCTCTGGTCTTGGCTAAGTACACTGTACGGCTCTAGCTTGTTTAGTGGTTACCGAAAGGCGCAAGTGGGGCTTCCAGGTTTAAGTGTGGACCTCGGTCAGTTCTCATTGGGGTTTGTGTGTGATGGATTTGTGTGATGTTTAGGCTGGAGCCTGGAGGGGTCCATGCGCCTGTCAGGAAACCATAGCGGCCACTAACTTGTTAGGGTGTCTGTCGAAAGGCCTCGTAGCGTCCCTATGCAGTCACACCAAAGGTAGTGTGATGAATGTGCCTGATCAGCACTGCATGGTTGGGTTTAAAGTTCTTTTGAACTTTTACGCGACTTGTGGTGAAAGTGTACAACCTCTGCAGAGTGTAAAACTGTTATAACAGCCGTGCTCACGGTCAAGAGCGGCCTGGATCCTTTTCGAGCGGTTCCTTGTTTTCTAAAGTAATGTTTAACGATGATGTTGGTTACTTATAATATCTCACATGTTTTTCTAATGTGGGTTACAACCGGGTTGTCATCTAATTCTAGTAATTCAGGTTAATTCTAAAATCAATCAACTAAAATGCTAACCGCAGTTTAAACCTTGCATAGCCTTTTGAGCCTCATTTAATCATGTTATGCTTGCTAAGTAAGATGGATTACTTACACTTGCTTCATATCAACAAAATCCCGGATGGGTACTCAGAGGAGCCGCCAGTGGATGCTTTTGTATTCCCCGAGGAGTTCCCGGACTTCTAGGCAGTGCATTCCCCCAGTCAGAGTCCCTGTGGAGATGTTTCTGGAGTTAGACTACGTCAGGCTTCCGCTACTTTGATAAACTCGTTAATAAATGTAATGTCTGTGATGTAAGACTTGTTATGATTTATGTTATCGAGCACTGTTTTCCTTTCTTTGATATTCATTTCTGAGCTATATGTGTGTAAAGACTTCCTGGGTACACATATAGCAGCATTCGGATTTCCTTCGTAAATCCGGGTGTGACAACGGTCGTTAAGTGCTACTTTTTCGCCATCAATTCCTGCAATAAATATGTGAAATATGATCACCAAACATAGTGGTAGGGTTTATTACTAACTATTTCCACGAGTTCTGGTGTTTTATCATGTCATGCAGGAATTCACGTTGTAGGCCTGAGAAAGATCCGAATATATCATTATCACAAAGTATCTCAAATGGCAAGTTGGAGTGCACCATTGCATAGAGCTCGTCGACGTCATCGCTGCCTGAGAAAGATCCGAATATATCATTACTTATATATTATTCATAATTTTTGGAGATCGGGATAAAAAGATATAAAGATCCCAATTTATTGCGCAGCGCTGACGTCATCGCTGCCTCTGTTGACGCGAGTGGCCAGGCGGACCAGCAGGCGTGCCCACGCCAGCAGCCCAGGCCGGCTACTGGGCCAGGCCCGAACAGCGGCCGAGCGCACAGCGCAGCGACGCCCGCGCGCGGGAGTCCGACCCGGCAGGGACACGTGGTGGCCTGCAACTGGGGTGCGGCCCGGTTCTGCGTCCAGAAGCGCGCGGGAGGCCGCTGGTTCAGGGACACGCGGCAGCTGCGGAGGTCAGGAGCTCCGGTTTTGCGGGTTTTGGGGCCGAGCCGGCGGTTTATTCTCCGAGGATCCCCGGTTTTGTTCCACCGACGCTGCGCACAGAGAGACAGGAACGGTTTTCCTCCGGTTTTGGTGTTAACCGACGTACAGGTGTCCGGTTCCACGTGGTTTTCTCTGGTTTTCCTCTGGTTTTCGCCCCACCGACCCCAGAACGTCGGTGGGAGCTATTCTGCCGTGACTACCGACCCTGGAGACGTCGGTTTGCTGCCAGATGTCGCGAGGGAAGGAGGGGTACCCCCTAGTTTCTAGTGGGGATTCTCCACATGCCAAGTTTGCTTCTCCTATAAATAAAGACCCCCTCCTTCACTTCAAAACACACAGAGAAGGCACAAGATCAAGCGAAGCTCTATCCAGTTAGTAGAAATAGGTGAGAGTTGAGGTGCGAGCCGGGGAGAAGCTGGATCTGTCGGCTTCCTCCCCTCTTCTTGTACTTCGGCGGATGCGGCTCAGGTTCGAGTAACATCCGGGTATTTTCTCTTGTATTTCTGGATTAATATTTATTTAATATAGTTCAAGCTTTACTTTATACTTGTGGGCTCCTTGCTGTGATAAGTGTCTTAGTAATTATAAAGCTAAGATAGTATTTAATTGAGTATACGTGGTGTATAGTCTTTTGAATACCTTGGAGTGCGCCTAGTGCCACGGATTTGTAGTGGTAGCCCCAGGTGGTGACAGCCCTGACGGCCTACGTAGTCCACCACGTGAGAAGCACTAGAGTTCAGTAGGACCATTGCTTGGCTTGCTTAGTCCCCTTCGCATCCCTTTCCGGACTAGGACGGTTGGGCGTCCCGAAACAAGTAAATCGTAAACAACTTGAGCTCATCCTTAATTATCCAGAATACATAGAAATAACCCTCTCTACCTTCTACATAATTATCCCTTCTCTTGTCCTCGGTCGTTCTTAATTCTTAACTAATACACACACATTCCCTGTGGATTCGATACCCTAGAATACTCTCGGGTGAAAGCTACAACGGTATCTGTACGCTTGCGGATTCATCTGTAATCGTTAAAAATACCAACAACCATCCGGAGGATGAAACCGCCGACTGGAAAGAAAGAAATCCAGAAGCTGACTGGTTGCATGGCAGCCTTGAGCAGGTTCATCTCCCGGCTAGGGGACAAGGGCTTGCCGTTTTTCAAGATCCTCAAGAAGACCGACAAGTTCGAATGGACCCAGGAGGCACAGCAAGCTTTCACCGACCTCAAGAATTACCTCTCCAACCCACCGATACTCGTCGCCCCGCACAACGATGAGGCACTGCTCCTATACATTGCAGCCACGACTAATGTGGTAAGCACTGTGATCGTTGTGGAGAGGGACGAGGAAGGAAAGGTGCAACACATGCAGCGACCAGTCTATTATGTGAGCGAAGTACTAAGCGAATCCAAGGCACGCTACCCCCAGGTGCAGAAACTACTCTACGCACTGCTAATTACGTCAAGGAAACTCCACCATTACTTTCAGGCGCATCGCATCAAGGTGGTCACGCAATTTTCACTCGGCGAAATCCTCCATAACAGGGACATCACCGGACGAATCATCAAATGGTCCATTGAACTCACCTCATTCGTCATAGATTTCATCCCGTGCACCGCCATCAGACTTCATTGCCGAATGGACCGAGAGCCAGGACGCGAAGGAAGACACTAGCGGCGAACACTGGAAGATGTACTCCGACGGCTCCTTAATGATCGACGGTGAGGGCGCCGGTGTACTTTTCATCTCACCGAAAGGGGAACTACTCCAATATGTCCTTTAAATACGTTTCCCTGTCACCAACAATGCCGCCAAGTACGAGGCAATTCTCCACGGGCTCCGCATCGCCACTTCACTCGGAATAAAGAGGCTACTGGTTTATGGCGACTCTGCTATCGTTATAAACCAAGTCAACAAAGAATGGGATCGCCACAGCGAATGGATGAACGCCTACTATGAGGCAGTACACAAGCAGGAGGGAAAATTCTATGGAATAGAATACCATCACGTTCCACGAGAGAACAACCTCGCAGCTGATGCACTCGCCAAACTGGGGTCAACCCGCGCGGAAGTACCAGGAGGCGTGTTCGTGCAAGGTCTCCTTAAACCCTCTATTAAAGAGTTGGGAGATGGACCAGAGCCCGGCCCTGAACTTTGTGAGGTAATGACCATCGACGCCGAAGAAGATTGGATGGCCGAGTTCATAGATTACCTCGCCCATAACAAGGTACCAGAAGACCCCACGGCACGAAAGATTCTAGAACGCCGAATCAGGAACTATGTGGTGGTCGGCGATGCCCTATACAGACGAGCCACTACAAGCCAGGTGTTCATCAAATGCGTCACAAAAGAAGTCGGCCTTCAGATCCTTGACGATATCCACTCGGGAGTCTGCGGAAGCCACGCCGCCGCAGGAACACTAGTCGGAAAAGCATACCGGGCCGGGTTCTTCTGGCCTACTGCCGTCTCTGATGCCAAGAAACTCGTCCGCCGGTGCCAAGGATGCCAGTTCTTCGCCAAGCAGAAACACCTCCCGGCCCAAGCTCTGCGCACAATCCCGCCCTCGTGGCCTTTCGCCTGCTGGGGGTTGGACATAGTGGGACCTTTTCGAGCAGCTCCGGGAGGTTACACGCACATCCTCGTTGCCATCGACAAATTCTCCAAATGGATAGAGTACAAAGCCTTTGTCGGAACTCCAACGTCAAAGCAAGCCGCCGCCTTCGTTGAAGAAATCACGCACCGGTTCGGGGTCCCAAACAGGATCATAACCGACTTGGGAACACAGTTCACCGCATCCGCCTTCTGGGATTTTTGCGAGAGCAGATGCATTGATGTATATTACGCCTCGGTCGCCCATCCTAGGTGCAATGGACAGGTGGAACGAGCTAACGCCATGATACTCCAAGGTCTAAAGGCAAGGATCTTTGACCCGTTAAAGAAGTTCGCCGGACGATGGCACCAAGAGCTACCACAGGTCATTTGGGGACTCAGGACTCAGCCGAGTAGGGCCACAGGCCACACTCCCTTCTTCCTGGTCTACGGCTCCGAGGCAATCCTCCCGACCGACATCGCCTTTGGATCACCGCGCATCAACAACTACGAGGAAGGCGAAGCGGAAGCAGCTCGCGAGGTGGACCTTGACTCCATTGAGGAACATAGAGTTAACACCCTCATACAGCATGCGCGTTACCAGCAACAACTCCGACGCTACCATGACAAGAACGTCCAGCAACGGGACTTCAACATCGGTGACCTCGTCTTACGCCGTGTGCAATCGACAGCAGGAGCTCACAAGCTCTCCGCCCCATGGGAAGGACCGTTCATAGTGACCCAGGTCATATGTCCGGGTACTTTTCGACTCCAATACGAGGATGGCACCGAAGTCCCGCACCCGTGGAATATAGAGCACTTACGCCGATTCTACCCATAACAAAGCTATGTATCACCAAGTTCAATAAAGATATACCTTCTTCATTTAATATTTCTTCTCTTAGCAAAACCACTCGGCATTACTCCATTCCGAGTAGTTCCTAACTAAATGCTGCGTAACCGGGCCTGGAACGACGCCTAAGCCTTTCTACACGTGCACGGGATCCGCTCTCGACGTTATGAACTTAGGATAAGTGAAGCGAAGGGAAAAGCACATTCAAGCAAAAGAACAACTCGGGCAACCTTAAAATATGAGATAAAATATCCAATACTCCCGCTTTATTCATTTCTGAATATTTGTACATACAAAATCTATTCTATTCTACTCCACCACGCAGGATCCTACTCCAGCTTGAGGGCCTCGCCGACCTTCTCTGCGATCGGGCGAGTTTGAGCTAGTGCCTCCTTCACTTGCTCGCTTGAAGCATCCGCTGCCACCCCATCACCAACTGGTGCAAGGTCAATCCATGGGTAGAGTGTCCGAACACGCGCGAGAGCGTCGTTCGCACACAAACCGCCGACTCCTTGACCAGGTCGGCGATCCGGGCCGGCGCGGCTTGCAGTCGGGCGACGAGGGCTGTCGGCTCACCCTCTTCCGGAGCAACGGCGTCCATCAGGTCCTTCGCCGCGTCGTGGATCTCCGTCAAGGCCAAGTGTGACGAAGCCAGCTCTTGCTCCAAGCCTGTTATGATTTGAGCGTTATTCTGGATAGTATACATCGCTTGAAGCATCGTCATGTCCGCACCTTTTCGGAACTCCTGCTCCCTCTTCATCTTGCCCGCCATGACCTCCTCGGACTTCTGCAGATTGGCGTTCGCGAAACGCAAATCCTTCAGTTCGCCGAGGTGACGGGCCCTCTCCATCTCCTTCTCTGAAAAAGCAGGGAGCACTTGGTCAGGATGAAAAAGCACACCGCAAGACTTGACGGCAAAGAAAGAGCAATCAGGAAGTCACAAGGACAAGGCTTTACCATGGAGACTCGAGCGATGCTGAACAATGGCGTCGTTCAAGCTCTTCTGGGCAACGTCAAGCTGACGCTTGACCCATTTCAGCTCCGCCTTCAGCTCCTCCTCACGCCGTCGCACTGACTGCACGTCACGGAGCTGCTTCAGGCACGACTGCCGGAGCGTAGCTAACCTCTGCACCAATCAGCGGAAAGCAGAGAAGTCAGGCAAGGTACAATGAAGCACGACAAATAAACAAAGCGGATGAGGAGGCAAACCTCCACGCAGCGCCGGGACTGGTCAACTGCGAGCTGCAACTCAGCAAGCTCCGCCTCCTCCTCCGCCACGTTGGCATCAATCGTGGGGACCGTCATAGTCCCCGGGTCGTCCGACTGCTTTTGGAGGACCTCTCCTTGAGCAGCGGCATCTCTGCCTGCGTGCAGGGCTGGCACCGAGGGATCCACTACAAGGATCCCCAGCGCCACCGCTCGGGGAAGCCGCCGCCTTTCCGGGCGCCACCACGTTCTCCTCCGGCGCAGGCCCGGCTGGCACCTGCTCCGGTCGCGGCGCCATCGACCCCTGGGCCGAGTCCGTCACGCCGGGCACCACGCTGAGGGCGGCATGCCAACGGGTGTAACCGGGGGGAACTCGGCTTCTGAGGGGTAGCAGTCGATGACCCCGTCCTGCCGGCTGCCGCAGCATCAACATCGGAAGACTTGCTGAAAAAAGCAGTTGGAAGTTAAAACAGGAACTCAAAAATAATGACATGCAAAAGAAGCACGAGAACCGATGACTAACTGGTTACTTTTCACCACAACAACCCGGGGCCGCAAGATCGGGAGCTTGGGTCGCTGTTGCGCCATGGCTGTCGTCAGGATCGGCCTGGTCCCCAGATTGAAGACCGGCCTAGCATCCGCGGCAGCCTGGACAACGGCTTCCGCCACCATCCACCGCTTCTCCTCCACTGACATGCCCATGACCCGGGCATGCTCCTGCTCCTGGAATAAGGAGTCGGACATTGCTTCGTCCTTCTCCTTGTCCTCTTCCTCCACGACGGCCGGGGAAGGTCGTCCCGGCTCGTCAACGTCGGCGGTAGAACCAGCAACCGGCTGCTTGGCCGGCTACGCAGCTGGCTTCTTCGTGGTCATCTTCCTTGAGCGCTTCCGCTTGGAAGGTGGCGTCGCATGTGCCACTACTTCCTGGACGGAGGGCGCCTCGTCGGACAGCGTTGCCGAGTCGTCGTCAGCCGCATCGTCGACTCCAGACGCCGCCGGCTTAGAAACATGGGCCCTGCGTGGCCCAACTTTTGCCACAGCCACCCGCCGCTTCCGTGGGCGGGTCTCCTCCACGTCTTCATCCGAAGGGCTCAGGGAGCCCTCCGTGTCACTGGCCGCCCACTCCAGGGGAGCAGGCGGATCAACTGGACCTCCCGCAGGGGCGTCGCCTTGATCACCCGGGGGCGCTACCCCCAGGTATGCCTTCCTAGGCGAATCTTCTGGAAGCGGAGAAGGAGAAAAGTATTCGAAGACCCGATCCTGCATGAGTCGCAAAATCAGACGGCCAACGGACGATTAGATCAAAATCAAAGATCTGTATTGAGACAAACATGCTAAAGTACTCAGAGCGAAGACTAACCGGTGGAGCAGGCCTCTTCAAAGAAAACGGGCGCGGCTGATGCTTCTCCGACACGTGGCAGAGGAAGAAGCCGCCTACGCGCGCCTTCATCTCCTCCTTGCCCACCGTCCGGCGAGCCCCCCGAGTAGGATCCTCCCGGCCCGAGTACTCGAAGCCCGGGTGCTTCCTCTCCTGGATCGGCTGAACCAGTTGCCTGCTAAAGTTGCAGGCAACGCCGACTGCTGTCAAACCCCGATCATCCCAAGGAGCTCCTCCACTTCACACATCTGGTGATCCCCGGGGAGTTCATTCCAGCACGTCTTGATCTCCGGCCGCGCTCCGCAATGGCAGGGAATCGTTGGCGCGTGGTTCCCGATGTAGAACCACTCCGCCTTCCAGCCCTTGTTGGAAGTGTTGAGGGCGATGTCGAAGTACTGGTCCTTCCGGCCTTGGCGCAGCATGAATCCAGCACCTCCCACCACCACCATCTTCTCCTCACTGGGTTGCGGCTTCAGCCAGTAAAGATACCTCCACAAGTCGAAATGGGGAGTGATCCCCAGGTAGGCCTCGCACAGGTGGATGAAGACGGAGATGGCCATGATCGAGTTGGGATTGAGGTGAACGGCCTCAATCCTGTAGTAGTGGAGCAGCCCTCGAAAGAAGGCTCCCGCCGGCAAGCCGAACCCTGCCTCGAAGAACGGCTTGAACAGCACCAGTTCGCCGGAGTTCTCCGACGGGAAGGCCTCCCCGGCGCTCGGGCGCCACTCCGCCACAGCTTGAGGCGGAAGGATGCTCCGCTCCACCATTTCCTCCAGCGCCTCCTCGGACACCTTCCTGTAGGATCTAGGATACCGACTAGAGGGGGGTGAATAGGCGGTTTTAAACTTCAATCACAAAACTCAACAAGTTTTATTAGTAACACAAGGTGAAACCTATTTCTACTAAGTCTAGTCCTATGTCAAGGTTTGCAACCTAGGGTGACAAGATACAATTCAATCTCTAGGAGGTAAATTGCTCAAAGTAAATGCGATAATTGAGTAGAGCAAAGAATTAACCGAACAAGAGAGACGAAATTTATCCCGTGGTATCGATGACTTGCCGGTCACCCCTAATCCACGTTGAGGTGGATTCAAAGCTTCAACCGCTCCTCTATCAAGACCTCGCTTGATGTATGAGCCGGCTTGAATCAATGAACCTCTCCAAACCTCGATTCCACTAGTGTTGCTCTTCCCACTCCGGTGAGGTGCGCACAAACCTCTCACAATCAAGGCGGGAGCAACTTCACAATCTTCTTTGAAGTGCTTCAATCGGCCACAACCACCAAGCCGTCTAGGAGACGGCAACCTCCAAGAGTAACAAGTCGATGATGCTTGCTTGATGAATTCCTAGTGCCCCAAAGCTCAAACACTTGATGCAATGCACTAGAACTCTCTCACACTCACAAGAATGCAACTCTAAGCAATAGGAGTGAGTGAGAGGTGGAAGAAGGCTCAAATATGTCAAATATGCTTCAGAAGTGCCAAGAGAGCCTCTCCTTCCCCGTGGGTGGAGTATTTATACTCCCCCACCCCGTAACTAGCCGTTACCTTCAAATCCCATGAAAACAGGGGACTGGCGGACCGTCCGCCTCACACTTGGTGGACCGTCCGCCTTAGCCCCAACGGCTACTTACCAAAAGTCAAACGTGTCAGAGTTTACCGTTACGCAGCTGGCGGACCGTCCGCCCCCTCAGGCCGGACCGTCCGCCTCAGAGTTAGAAGCTCAACTCTCCATGAGACTAAGGACCCATCGAAAGAAACTGCGGACCGTCCGCAATATAAAAGAGGCCTGGAACCCCCAGAACACGTCTCTGCGTAAACGGTCCGCCACCACGGTCCGCTTCACAGAAAATGACAGGCGGACCGTCCGCCATCCCCAGCGGACCGTCCGCCTTCAAAGTCTCGGCAGACCCTTCCAACACTTAGTCAAAATCACAGAAGATAAGTTAGCATGCGGACCATCCGCCACGCGCGGACTGTCCGCCCGTAGCCCGCGGACCGTCCGCAGTACCACAATCAGCACACGATCTTTTCTCTTTTACTTTCCCACTTTCTCAACGGTGTTAGCTCTCATGCATGCAATGCAACCATTTGAGCAAAGTGGCACTAGAAACTCGTCATGCAAATGAAATTGACCCCTCTTGATAGTACGGCTATCTAGCCTACCAATCTGGTCAAAAATCTTCTCTAAGCACCTCATGACCGGTAAAAGAAAATATCCTATCTTTTACCTTTGCCTTGAGCTTCCTTGGTTCCAACATACATATCCATCGTTAATTAACCGTTGAAGCTCAATCATCTCACGGGACTAACCTATTCTCATATCCTCAATGAAATAGTTAGTCCAATATGGTTATCATTAATTACCAAAACACAATTAGAGGGCCTAGATGCTTTCAATCTCCCCCTTTTTGGTAATTGATGACAACCATTGAAAGGAGTGATAAGAGAAGGTTTTTGAATTTTGAGAACGCTTACCCATTTCAATGAAACCGATATATATGAATGGATAAAAGAACTCAAAATTCATTTTGTAGAGAAGAACTCCCCCTACATATGTGCATATAATTTTGCATTTGGAATATCCTCATATGCTTTAGATAAGAAATTTCCGGAGTTTCCCCTACAAAAAGGCAGTCGAGACTACACAAGATATATATAATCTTCAATGAACATAAGCGATGAAGGGTTAGCCTCGAAAAACCACAAGAACTAGAACAAGCCATATTAAGTTAAAGAAAAGAAATTACATCCAACAAGGTTCAAGCACAAGTTCTAGTTCCACACCACCAAAAGGGGAGAAGAAAGTGGAAGAAAGGGAGTGATCTTGAAGATTTCATGGAGTTAGGGGGAGCTTTGGCTTGGGATCATGGAACATTGTATGAGCATGTTTAAATTTTTGCATTGCATGAACTATTTGTGTGGCTTGTAATATCTTATACTTTCTAGTTCCACACCACAAGTAACTAGAGAGTATAAGATATTACAAGCCACACAAATAGTTCATGCAATGCAAAAATTTAAACATGCTCTTGCAATGTTCCATGATCCCAAGCCAAAGCTCCCCCTAACTCCATGAAATCTTCAAGATCACTCCCTTTCTTCCACTTTCTTCTCCCCCTTTGTCATCAAGGACCAAAAGAGGGTCCTAATCATCCTGAGGCGGCGGTGGAGGAGGATAAAATGGCTGGTGAGGATAGAACTCTGGAGGAGGCACTGGAGCCGGATAGATTGAATAGAAGTGATCAGTGAAGCCTGAGAAGGTAGTGAGAAAGGAGTCAAAACGAGTCTCAAGCTGCTGCTGCCTATCCACAAGCTGCTGATGCTGACTATCAATGCGAGTCTGCATATTCTCAAGGTTTGCATTCATTTGCTGCCCATATGCCTCAAAGTGGGTGTTGAAACTGTCTGCATTTGCTCAAACTGAGTCATCATGGACTGCTGCAGAGAGGCAAAGTAGGGATCAAAGTAACCAGCTGGAGGAGCCCACTGTGGCTGCTGTGGAGGAGGTGGAGGTGGCATAGCCTGTGCATCGGCATCTTGAGCATCATGTGCTCCCCCTTGCTCATCGGGTACATAGTCCTCCCAAGCCTCGTTGGCATCTGCATCTAGATAAGCAGTCACCTCCCTCTCAAGAAATGCTTTGTCATTCTTGAATGGCCTGAATGGGAGATGCTTCACATTGCAAGGTCCTCTGAACCTTGTCTTGGCAAGAATGAGTGCCATAATATAAGGAGCATGGTAAAGGTTGATCTCATAGTTTGTTTTCTTCTCATTGATTTGATACATGATGAGAGTCACCACATCCATCTTCTCATTTGACATGACATGCTTCACAAAGTTTGGTGCCCATCCTATAAAAGCATCCTTATAGCCACTCTTAGGAAGAACAGTGACCCTAGCAATCTTGTTGAGTACAGCTGGATGGTGCCTCAGCCCTGTAGTCTTGCAGTACACTCTAGGAATATGGGTTCTTGCAGGCTCATAGAAAGGAGTGATGTTATGAAGGTTCAAGTGCAACTCTTCAGTGATGTCAAAGCTCTCATTCCCAGAGATGAAATCATAGTTAAGCTCATTTGCCACTGCAAATTCAGCAAAGGTAGCAGAGTACCTGTTTGTGCCTGTCATCCATTCAAGCTTCTTCTCCTCCATGTTCACCTCAGCTGTGGCATAGAACTGACGAATGACAGCCTCATTCCATTCACATCTGTGCTCCATAAACTGCCTCAAGCCAAGATGCTCAAGCTTTGGAACAAGAGCACTAATCACAGGTTGATTAGCCATGTAAAAGAAGTCAATGGTTTGATGCTTGTACACATTCTTGTGAACCATGTGACCATAAAAAGCATCTTCCTGTACCCGAGTATGAAAGAACAAGTTTGAAGTATCCCGGGTGTCGGGGGTAGACCCCCAGGGGTACCTAGAAGGCGGATTGGCCCAACCAGCAAGGGGCGGCCCAATCCGAGTGCTATCGGGCCGGTTTGTCGGACTGGGTCGCTCACCACTCGGGAGGCCTACCAGTCGGGCGAACCGGGCGACTACGACGGCGCGCGCGGCAAGGAAGCAGGCGGCGTATCCTGCAAGAAGCTCAGAGATCAAGATAAACTAGCCGGAATTATAGGAAAGGATATCTGTAATCGTTATAGGATCGCATCCTTGTATTTCGGGTAGGTTATGATCTCTAGCCGACTTGTAACTCAAGGCAGCCGGACTATATAAGGCGCCTTGAAACCCCCCTCCAGAGCACAACAACATCTACGATTACAACCCACGATACGAAACCTAGGACAGAACCCAACTACGGAGATCCTTCAGGAACTTCATACACAGCAATACAATCACCCCCAACACAGGACGTAGGGTATTACGTCAACTCGACGGCCCGAACCTGTTCAATCCTTGCGTCTTGTGTTACCATCGACTTCTGATCCTCGATCTGTCCCTCAACAAATCAACCACGTAGGCTATTACGTCATCTTGACGGCCTGAACCTGTTCAATCCTTGCGTCTTGTGTTACCATCGACTTCTGATCCTCGATCTGTCCCTCAACAAATCAACCACGTAGGCTACCCTGTGTGGACTGCCGGGTCCAAACATCCGACAGTTGGCGCACCAGGTAGGGGTTGATCGACGAGATCAATCTACAAGCTCGATGGCTGAATCATCTAAAATCCACCGGCGGCAGTTCCTGTTGGTGGCCGAGTCGAAGACACGAGATCCCATCTCGTCATGTTGAAGGCACGATCCCAGTGATCGCGGAATAAAAGATTACTCGCCGATCCGACCTCTGTGCATCTCCGAACTCGATCTTGATCTACACGCCGAACTCGCCGCAGCAATCGCGGCACCGAGTCATTCTTCTATCACTCGGCGATCGCGAGGGCGCGTCCGTGCGTGTCCCAAACCAGGACGGATCTTCGTGGTGGCTAGTCGGAATCGCTTCCACCGCCGGCTGCACGTGTGTTCTGATCAGATCAGAACATGCAGCATCATCAATCGAGGGAGCCGCCAGCGCTACAGGTACGCCTGTGCTGGCGACACGCATACGGGCGAGTCTTCCAGGAGAGGCAGAAGCGCCGCATCTAGCTGGAGATGTGTTGCCGTGTTGGAGCCGATCAACCGAACCCAGGAAAAATCCATCTGCAAAAGCTGTTGTCACCGAATCAAGCTGCGACGGCCTTCATTATTTCCTAATATTCTATCTCTCTAATCCTTTTGCATGTATTATCTAATTAATTTCCTAATCTCCTTTCTCTGTTCATGTGTACGTGCTTGCAAAAGGATACGACATGGACTCTTACGAGCCAGGCTGTTGCATGCTGATCTGAACTACTGCGCCGACCCGCCGTCGACAATCTCATCCACTCGGACATGACGCCCATGCAAGAGCGACACGTCATTCTCCAACTCGATGAAGCTAAGTATTATTTTCAATTAAATATTTTACGGCTTTCGTATAATTTCGCACACCTCGGCTCTCCTATGTCTTTGTGACTTTCGCCGACCACCTCGGTCACATTCCGACTGCTTTTACAACCTGATCTATCCAAACTGCAACTCCGTAGGCTTTTATACAAGTCGCTAAAGTACTCGGGGAGCACGCGCCTTAATCCGTGAAGCCTCGACTCTTCCGTACGCCTACGCTCCTACGCGTGCATGCGGCCCAGCTCCCTGCGCTACGGACTATGGCTATCGGGGATCAGGTGCATAAACGTAACAGGCTAACTACCCGGAAAAATTAATAGACTTAGAAAGCTGGAAGCAGGATTCACTTTCATGCATTGCCGAATACTTTTCTTCTCGATTTTGCATTTTATTGCATCATATACTGCCTTTGCACCATGTTTTCGCTGCAGGGTATGGATACACATCGCCGAACGCCAAGAAACCCATCTGCAAAATCTCCGTGTAGGTCCGGCCTGCTCGAATCAATCTCCAAAAGCTGCTGCATGCACCGCCGAGTCCAAATCCATCTACATAGGCCTGGCTATTACTATTATTTTTCTAATCTTCTTTGTTTCTCCTATTTCCTGTACACGCATGCATGAATCCTCTAATTATTTTCTAATCTGTACTCCTACTTCTATTTGTCTTTTGTCTCGTATGCATGTGTGCATGATGGTGTGTCATGGACGAGACGCGTCACCGGAGATATCCCACGCCCTCGATGCATGCTGTGCATACGTAAAGGCATGCATGACCTGTGTGTGCGCATCAGGACATGCTACGAGCCCGGTGCTTGGTTTTCAAGTACGCCACAAACGCCGACTCTTCGACATCATCGACAACCTCATCCACTCGGCCACGACGGCAACGATGCGTGAGACTTTGTACCGGTTTTCGACGACGACACATCGATCCTCCAACTCTGACACAAATCAAGCTAAGTCATATTTAAATACTTTTTACGATATTTCTCGGTCACCGCATATCTCCATACTTCGCCGTATTTCTCCATAATCATCGCCGACTACCTTTG
>CM014272.1:17160281-17189507 GCA_004135705.1 Alloteropsis semialata
GCTATGGGTAGCAGATGGCGTTAACATGCTTGGCATTCATTGTAGTTTCAGTACCTTGTGTATTCCGTAGAAGCTCACGTTGCATTTCAGTTGTTCTGCAATCGTTCAACTGAAAAGTAAGAACATTTCAGTTTTCCAGAGCAACTGTTGCTTAGAATTAAAGCTGATAATATATGGTTAAAAACAAGCCAAATCTACACCAATCTCGTAAATTGTGCTACGCTCTAGAAACCAATCCAACCCTATCCATTTACTCCTCCCTACAAACCAATCCAAACCGCCTAGCCTTTCTTTCCCAAAACAAACCAAATTAGTTCAATTCTATTTTAGGTGTGGTTGTACACGTAAGGCCCACATATAGATATTTTCTACATCGATTTGTACGGAGCAGCAAACTATTTTTCTGAGGCATCCATGATAAATTTCAGTCAAATCCGCTAAAAAGTTAAGATGTGAACGTAAGTTTTTAATTCAAGGGTCCACTCTGAACATGGGCCCACATATAGATATGGCTACACCTATTTACACTAAGTAGCGGATTGTCATTCGGAGACATTTCCAATAAATTTGAGATGAATTTGCTAAGATTTTTATGTGTGAACGGGAGCTTTTGATTTTATTGTCCGTCTTTTAACCTAACCTACACTTACACATAGCCACTATATTAAACCATTCTAAAATGTTGTAACTATTAAACCATACCAAATCAAACCATTATATATGTCAGTCTATTATTTATCAAACCAAGCTAGTCCAATTTAAAAGCAAACCACGAAAACTAGTTTGAGACCAAACCATTACCAGCTTTAGTGTCATTGTTGTCGCTGTTGCTACATGATTGCTGGCTGCGGCGAGGAGAGCAAGAGAAAGGAGGAATGGAGGAGAAGGAGCCGTGGATTCAATTCATTAATTCAACCCACACGTTAGTAAAACAGTTTTAGTTAGGGGTAAAAGATGTCTTGTGCACCAGTTTTAGAAAATGGAGGGGGTGAAATTGGAAGTTTTATAGCTCAAAGGGTTGTTTGGACTTTGCTCATAGTTTAGGGTAGTAATTTGGACATTTTTCTTTCATAAAGGTAATAATTATTCCACTTAATAAAAGATAATATAAAAGAATGTTGCACACATGCACATGGTTTTTCATTGAAAATGTTGTTCCCATACTAGTACGAAAATTAATCAAATAGTAACTTAATTTGAGGTTCAAAAGGTAGGCCATGAATCCCAACCAAATCATGCAAAATATACATTTCAACAGAATTTTGAAACTATAATATCCACAATTTACAAACACACAATTCCACGGTACCTATAATGTGATGTCACAAGCTTACGGTTCTTGGTGACATAGATGATCCTCCTACAATAATTCTCAAACTAGAATTAGTTATGCATGTTGCCTAAGATTTTTAGCGAGTTCTAAACTAAATTAAGCCATTTCTTCAATACTTCACAAATTCAAGTGCTTGCACAAGGGATTCTAAGATGTACATACACAATTACACACAATTAAACATTTTTGGTCTAACCATTTTACCAAGAGAGAACATAATTTTAGTTTGCATCAACAAGATTAGATCTGAACAAAAAGCACATAATAAGAATATAATAGGTCATGTTACTTTGCATCAGCAATATTAGATCTGAACAAAATTAGGCCATATTACTTTGCATCAACAAGATTAGATCTGAAGAAAATGAATATAATAAGAATATAATAGGTCGGCATGAGCAATAATTGAGTGGTGCCCACAAACTATACCAACCACTCATAATCAATCTCCATTCTCTTCGTCCCATATCCCCCAAATTCCACTCTATTCACAAAGAGACGATTGCAATGATCCCCATGCAAACAGCCAAGAAAATTAGTTGATGAGCTTAGCTAAACTGTGATGTAATTTGTGGTACAGCTCTAGAAGATTTGGTGGCGAAACTAGTCCAATCTCATCCTCTATTGACATTTTTTTGAATGTATACGTGGCATTGGCCTTAAAAGCTAAAAATTATCACATCACGTGCCTATCAAGAGATGTCAGAATCGTCCACGCCCTGCTCCAACACTTGAAAAATGGTGATGGAGACTGAAAACTACCACAGAGTGGGAACAAAGATGCGTGGGCTTCCTGAAGTTGACATATATGTATATATATGCATGCAACGATGATCCTGGTCTTGTACAGTGTACACTGCTACATGTACCACGCACATAGGCCGGAATGCCATCCACATGCATGCATGCACATGCCCACACCTCTACGCGGGGCCTCTCTTTCCGTAAGTACTGCTTAATTCTGATCTCCAAATTATGCTACTGACCATACATGAATTGAAAGTTCTGGTAGTGTTTGGTTCGCCATTTTGTAACGTAATCAAATTATGGACGGAAACAGATAGCATTACTGATGTTTGGTTGGAAGTGGCATGTAATGCGTTACCGTTACAGTCTGAAACCAAACAAAGCCTGTAATCATTTGCACTGTGATTTGATTTCATTTACATTTGCGTTACCACTATCCCAACCAAACACTACCTTAGGTAGTAGTATTGGGTTAGTTTACCATGTTGTGCTGTCCTGTGTTCTGCTTTAGTTATTGTTTTATTTTTTTAAAAAAATCTGCTGTTGGAAAGCAGCTGCCAAAACATCTCATGTATTTGGGAAAGCTTGGCATCATTTCTTCGAGTGGCGGAAGCCTCCTGTGCGTGCCCTGTCTGTGGATCTACGGCAGGTGGGGTTTGGACTCGCAAAATCCCGTTCGAATGGGAACTCACGTAGGAAAGTTGAATCCAGTTAAAATATGATCGTATCAACCTAGGCTCAACGGGCATGCTTAACTTTGCTGATCCCTCGCATTCCTAGTAATTAATGTGTGCGTATGACCAAGAAATATCCTGGATTATGATCATGGGAAGACGAAGGTATATATGTAATTAAGGGGAAGGGAGCCGCCGCCGTGCCGGTGCTGTCATGAGAGTCAAATATATTAAAGATAGGGTTGCTCGGAGATGATCATAATATAAAGAGCGAGCAAGTGGTGCCGGTGTATGGCAATTGAAGGTGGTGGATGGGAGATTTGATGATGCTCCATATTAACACGTGGGGTCTCGCGTGGTACCACCCTCTTCACTGCACTACACGGTCACTTGTGTCTCTATAATATATGCTATTTTTTGTATTAGTCGTGGTCAACATTTGTAGGAGCGGATGTACGACCACCCCCTACAAATGATCTTCAGGGGCAGGTGACGCAACCACCCACCTCTACAAATACTTTTTATTTTAAAAAGAGTTTGTTTATATCATTATACTATTTAGATCTTTTCATTAAGCCTTCAAACTTCTATACACCAATAGACATGTAGTCTATTACACGTAAAAAAATTATTGAAATTTATAAGAGAATTTATAAGAGAGTTTTTTGTGGGTAACTACTTTGAAAATTGCAAAGTGTGCCTTGAATTATACAAACATTGTTTTTTGTGTCTCTATTTGTACATAGTGTATTGTTCATAATCCTTAAATATATTTGTTTTTTCTTATGAAGCTTGTGCACATATACAAAGATTCGACACCAAAATTTTTATATTATTACAATTTATCTAAGACATGTATAATTGTTCATAGAACCTCGAATGAGGCCTAGATTTATCTATTTTCATTGTTTTAAATAAAACAGAACAAATTCTATTAAGTATCAACCCGTACAAATTTTTAAATATCATTGTCATAATTTGCCTCAATTTAGAATAAATTCGGTGTCTAAGATTTTGTAGGTGCGGACAGAGCATCACCAGCACCTAAAAATTTATTTGTAGTTGAGGGCGGGGGCATTACCTGCACCTAGAAATCCACCATTTCTAGGTGTGGATGCCCCCCACCACACTTGGAAAATGATGACCATTTTCGGGTGCAGTTGGCGCCAAGGCCCGTATCTGAAAATTGTTTTGCACGTATGTGCGAAGTGCTACAGTGCTATCCTCCTTTTCCTACTATGGATAAAATTTTTTGTCTATATCTAAAAAATCGCACCCCTACAAATATTTTCTGTAGCAGTGTATCCGTGTCTTGCCCTTATTACTCAAAACAATGAAATCGCACCACGTGTCTAACCATAGACGTCAGAGTCGTCCACACGTGCCACGGCTCCAATATTGAATGTTTTTTGCTTCAGTGTTGGAGATTTGGAGAGATGGGAACAAGATGTGTGGGCTTCCGGAAGATGACCTACGTGCAACTCATCCTGGTTTTCCCAAAGTGATATATACGTGTGGCCGCCGTGTGCTACACGGCTACATGCATATAGCATAGCATGCAAGAGCCGAATACTTTATGTATACCCTAATTAATTAGCCATATATTGCCATGCGTACAAGTTTTTCAAGATCGAGTAATCTGTCACCAGATTTCTCAAATGTTAACATCTTGTTTGGGTTTGCCACTTCGCCTCGTTGTGTCTTTGCAAGCATGTGTATTCGGGCCCCTCCGCGGCTCCAAGTCTCTAACCGACCAACCCCGGCTTCACAATTAACCAGCTTTGAACACCACGAGTCCATAACTGCCTGCATCTATATGGACAATTAACCAGCTTTGAACACCACTGTTGTTCATTAAAAAAATAACTTACTGCTGTGTCTAGAAAATCTCTTCGTTTCAGCCCGATGTGCACAAATAATCAAGTGCCAATATGTTGACATCTTGTTAGTTGCTTCATGGTATTAGACTCTAACCTCGATTATCAGGCATGTTGTTATATGAAAAAGAGTAGGTATATCCTGGTCAAACATATTTGCATTTCAATAATTGCAGACGGGTGCAGGGTCACTCAAAAAATAAGCACGGACAGTATAGTGTAGTGGAGACTAAATAATGCATGGCCCACATGCCCAATTGGATGTCTGGATGACGATCCTTTAGATAAGAACAATCTCAAACTCGAGTATACATGCATATTCACAACGATTTATTATAGCATGCATCGTACGTTTCTTCTTTCTAAAAGAGCAAATTTTATCTGGTTAATTACGCAGTTTGTCCATGGACCGCCGGGGTACGTAATTTAATTAAGCTAGCTGTGTTGCTGCCGCGCCACGTTAGGGTCCGGCTGCCGTGCGACGCGTACATCGCGGAGGCGGTGATAGATCATGCTCCTGCAGCACTCTTTGCATGAAGACTGCTTGCCCATGCATTGCTGACTCAGCTCTGCTTTGTTTTATGCTCTGTGTGTACGTTCTCCAATAATCTCCGTTCTCCGACATGCACGGTGTTGACCGGAGTTTTCATAACCTCCAAAAGTCCCAACAATCTTCTTTTTAGAAAAGTCGATCAACGATCTTCTGTTTATGGAAATTCCCAGCGATCTTTAGTAACGTACTCCCTCCGTCCTAAATTTAAAATTTTATTATTTTTAGACAAGTATTAAAAAAATCATTTAATTTTTCTTCGTCTCTCTACTGTATATTTACTTCTATTTGTTTCTCTATTGTTTAATCTTAGGAACAACTTTAATTATGGTTGCTAAACGGGATGGTCTTGAAGGATAATGTGTCTTTTTATTCTCTCTCTTAGTCTGTCTTAAAATTGCTAGAATGCCTTCTACTATTACCGGATGAAGGGATTATCTTTTTCCATGATAAGGCCTAGTTTGGATGGGCTAAAAAAAGTTTGTCTCCGGCTCTCCGCTAAACTAAATTTTAACGGTTGTTGACGGTCCATAGACGCGCCAATTGTGAACCGCAAGCGCACGGATCATCGTAGCTTTTCCCTTAGAGTATTCCATCCAAGGTTTATCAATCCGTGGATCGACAATGAACTACCTAGGGTTTTCCATCTAATCTAACGGATCTAGTCCTAGCATTAGGCATAGATTGCATATGAGGGTAAACCTTTAGGATATGAGTGAAGTCTAGGGTTGATCTCATCCATAAACATAGACAAAGGTAAAGAGCAACCAAAGGATGAACGGGCCTATCGTCTTCTAGTTGTAGTTCAAGCCAAATAGAGCAAGCACAACATGCATCTCATCCACGCGACACGTACATCGTGGAGGCGGTGATAGATCATGGTCCTGCAGCACTCTGCGGCTTGCCCATCCATTGCCCACTCAGCCCTGCATTGTTTTGTGCTCTGTGTGTAAATTCTCCAATCTCCAACATGCACGGTGTTGACCGCAGTTTTCATAACCTCCAAAAGTCAACAATCTTCTTTTTAGTAAAGTCTCAACAATCTTCTGTTTAAAGCAATTCCCAACGATCTTTAGTACGTACAATCTTTAGGACTCGTTTGGGTGGGCTAAAAAAAGTTTAGTCTCCGGCTCTCCGCTGATCTATAGACGTCCAAATTTTAACTGTCTAAATTAGCACTTTCTTGTTTGGATAACTGTTTTTTTCCGCTCAAGTACTAGGAAAAGATGCATGTACCCCTGCTCCAATAATACCCTCTAAACAAATCATCTATCTTTTTCCATATGTGTCTACAATTGGACATGGGCTTTCTAGAGCCCCCATGCCAAGGTGTGTGGGACAGAATTTGGAGCACTACCTATTTATAAAGCCGAACTAGGGGCATGCCGGAGTTCGTTTTTTTCTTTGCTCTAGTTTTGGAGCTATGGGCATATTCAAAGGGCATGCTAGAGTTTATCCTATGTTTAGCCCACTATTTGGATAATCTAAAGCTAAATTTTATCTTATTAAAGATTAAACATATGTGATCCAACAGGCTCATCATACTAAGCATGCATCTTAAGATATTGCTGTAGCGGAGGCCATTTTATTATAAAAAAATATAGAGCAGTACCACTAGTGCTCATTACTAGTACAAAGAATGAATTAGATTGGAGAACGGGATCGGCACTTGATTTTTTTAGTTTGTCCTGAAAAGAGCGTTCGATGCCCATCAATCATAGCTGTACTGCCAAGTGCACCCATTGGAAGGTGTCAATTTTCCACGTAGACCCACATTTGTCCTAGCACCGATCGATGGAATCAGCAGGCATCATATGCTGCTTTGTAGAATATGCTCCAAATGCTTTGCGGAGGCACATCTGCTTGTGACCTTGCATCATAGAGCCATATGAGGTTCTGACCCTTCCACTCTTCCACCAACCGATGGTAATAATTTGGTACTCGTCGATATACATGGGGATGGTTCGGGTCGAACCATCGGTTCGTCGAACCGACCCGCGGTGGCAACCCTAACGGGCTCCATCTCCAACCCGCTTAGCAGATTAGGGCCTCCAAATCGAACCACACGAACCAAAGGAGCATCCAGTGGTTCAATCCCACGAAAAGAAGGACTCGGCGGCGGCGGCGGCGGCACCCAGGACTCGCCGAGGATCGAGCCGCCGGCCGTCGCCCCGTTCCCTTCGAGTGCTGATCTCGGCACGGACCACCGTTCCCTTCGAGTGCTGACAGCGGCGAGAGAAGACGGCGGCGGCGGCGGCGCAGCGGGAGTGGGACGAGGAGGAGGTCGAGGGCGGGGGACGGCGAGGAGGTCGACGGCGAGGTGCATAGCTCATTCAAGCACTCGCCCTTCGACACCATGGCCACGCTCCAGGAGGACCTTCCCTTGAGGTGAGCATCTGTTTCTCCATGGGGAATGCAACTTTTGGTTCTTTGGTGCAGTTTGGAGGTGCTGGAGTAATTGGAGAGGGCTATTTCGGTTCTTGCACCTCTGATTCATCTTCGATTCAGTGATTGAATGAAATACCCATGAACTACAACAGAGATTCACATTAGAGGATTATGTAATGCCAACCTCTTGCATTGTAGCTTAATGTTTAATGTTGATTTCCATGAATTGGCCCCCTGCTTTGTCAGTCAAGCTCGCCTCTGCTGTAGTATTGCAGAGTATTGCATTTAGAGTGACTCGATCACAGTTAGAGTGACTCAATCAAAACTGCTTTATGCTTTTGCATTGACCTGAATAACTCGGTCTCCAGTTTGTTTAATATCTCCTTCATATGATCTCAATGGTTTACTTAGTACGTGAAACCTGTTTAGCAAAGCTCCCAATTCCTCGAACAGAAAACTTTGATATACTTGCTTGGTGGAAAAGCAATACCGTTGAGTTTCCCACAATATCTCGCATAGCTCGAGATGTCTTGGCTGTGCAAGCATCTACGGTTGCTTCTGAGTCAGCTTTCAGCATGGGAAGGAGGTTGATATCAGATTTCCGAAGCCGTTTAACTCCCCAAAATGTGGAAGCACTCATATGTTTGCAAGATTGGACGCGAGCCTCCGGTATAATCTCTTTGCAGTTCTCATTTTTGATAGAAATGTGTATTTTGATAGGCTCTAGTAACATATAAGTTGCATTTTGGTAGGTTCTTCTAAGTTTAGCATGGATGGAATTGATGATTTCATCGAATTACCTGATCAAGACGAATGACAAGTTAAAAGGTAATAATTTCTGTAATTTGAGAAGTTCTTAGAGAAACAACCATTACATTTGTGCTAGCTACTCAGTTATTTAGTTTTGACTGTTCATACTTTGAATGCAAGGTTGAAACCCATTGCACACTGCAGATGAAACTTTTAGTGACCATTTTCAGTAATGTTGGCTGCCCTTTATGTCTTTGCCATCCCCCCTTAAATAAATACATCTAGCTTTCAACTAAGTTGAGGTTATGGTCTTAAAAGTTCAGCACTGCTGAGCTGCCCAGTTACACAGCAAACACTACTACCTTCAAAATTAATGATTGTCAGTTCATAATCTCTGAATTGATCCGTGAATACTGAAAATGCCTTGGTGTCAGGTGTGGATCTCTAGTGGGTCGTGTATGTGGTCTGTGAACTGACTTGGACCAATTGAACAATTGAACATGGATCTGCGCTTCTTTTTTCTTTTCCCTTTCTTGATCGATTCCTGATGTAGGCGAGACAAGGGGAGGCGATGAATCAGTGAGGTTGTCTGCATTGATCAATTTGATGCCGCCGGTGTATTGTTTTCCTTGATGCTATGATATTAGATACTGCTACTGCTACTAGAAGTTTCTGTTTCGACCACTAGATGCTTACTTGTCCAACTTCTGAAAGAAGAAATTCAGTTGCTGTAACCAAAATAAATTCCATGCTAATGGGATTATTATGCTGTATTCACATACACATGCAGGTGCGATGGAGAGGGTGCCCAAGGTCAAAGAAACAAGAGAGGACTAGGAAACTGAAGCCTGCTTCTTATTGGAATGGAAGTAGCTCTCATCAGCTCTGCTGCTGCCTTGGACGAAGCGGCTGCAGGATTGTCTATTTGCTTAGACAGCTGAATGTTTGTCTGATTGATTAATGATGTCAATGATACACAGTTAATAGTTGACTTTTGTTGAAAGATGAGTTCTGCAATGTGACCTTCGAGGCTCTCCTAAATTTCGATTCCTGTTTTTAGCAATCGTTGCACTCAGATATTCATAGTAGCTTCCCTAGCCTTGGAATACCTTCCCTAGCCTTGGAGCGATCCACGGGATCCACTGGTTCGCTCGGCCGGGGAAACGGATCGGCCCATATATCCATACTAAATACGTGGACCACGTGGGGCTCCAGTGGAGCACTCAAGGTTCAACCATCCCCACCTATACTCGTCGATGTAACTCCATATGACAATCTCTCCAGGACATTTAAATCGTATAAGTCCCAATAGAGAGTTTAGAAAATTGCAGAGTTTATTCTTCCAAACTCATCTTCGGATTTCACTTTTTAGTAAAAATGACTATATATATTTATTTGTATATAGTGAGCGGTATGCATGGTTCTAGTACCAAAACATAGTACTAGATATTAATAAATCCTATGCATGGTTATTGATAATATCTCCTTTTGCAACTTGGCCCACATAGGACCCACGGTAATATTGTGTGGGTCCCACATTATTTTTTAAAAAATATCGATGGCGGTTTTTCTATTATTTGCAGTTACATACATTATATAAAAGTTATAATATATAGGCTCTATTTGTCCGTTCTTCCTCTTGCAACGTGTAGCCCTAATACTTTTTGAGTTTACTTTAAAATTATAAACTGAAAAAATATGATTGAATTATCTATTCATTGCTAATTTTATCTTTACTTTTTATCAAAATCATGAATCATTTTTTACATAGCACGTCAATCCATTAACATCTACTAACGCCCAAAAGTCAATAAATTCCCAAAAAAATGTTACAATATTCGAGCAACCACTATGATAAAAAAAATTGCAATTTGATATTGGTTGTAGTGAATTAGATTATGTTTTATTTTTTATTTGGTATGAAGCATTGATGCGATGCTACTTTTAATATAGTAAGATAACAAATTCACATTTCATTGTTGTTTCTAGTTAACATATGTCATATCGGCGCACATTGTGGGCTAACCTAACTGGTAATACGTACTGAACAAGATAACTATTTTGTATATACAAATATTCTAAGAAATACTTGATTTTTCTGCAACATAGCTAGCTGATAGTTGTACATGCTTTCATGTACATTTACAGGGGAGTCTTAACCTTTGCCCAATTATATATATTGCCTAGCTTGTCTGTTTTCTCAATGCCAAACATGTTTTGCTAGGACCTCAATTAATTTGGTGCAACTAGAACTCATCCTTGTTATCGAGAGACATATATATTAACATTATATGTTTCACGTGGCTAGCTTATCCTAGCTAGCCAAAGCGTATCCATCAGCTTGATTAGATCTGAGACCAAAAAAAAAATTGCATTGTATGGGCATGAGCAATAATAGTGTGGTGTCCACAACTGACATCCGGGTGGGCCTAGCTGCCCACATACCCAATCTCCATTCTCTTCATCACATACATATCCGCTCGCTCCCAGCTCATTGCTGATATATAGAGCTTCCACGCAGTTACAGCACAAGCTTGTACTAGTTATTAGCTACCTTGAGCTGCAAAATACGGTACTCACTTCGTCCCATATAACTATTTGTTCTGTTTTTTCTAGATTCATTACTTTTGTTAAGCATCTAGATATATCTAGATACGTAGCAAAAATAATAAATCTAGTAAAGCCAGAATGAATAGTAATTTGAAACGGAATAGTAACTTTCAAGTCTAGGAAGCTAAATCATACGTACAACCTAGATTGGTTTAGGCTGGAAGCGCAAAATTTACTTAGGACTGAGTACATATACACAAAATTTACAATTTAGACGATGTCAAACAATGACAGTGACGTCTCCAGCGCATGGAGACAGCTTCGTTAAATCTAATCCACACAGTGTTGTTGTCATATCCTCAAGGCTGAACATGACACTACGTGTCTACATGCATGCAAATGAGTCGCACATAGGCCGGAATGTCATCCACAGACATGCATGACTTGCTCTAGGGTAACCCCGGATATATTGCTGGCGGACTTTTTAGCTCTTTCTAGGCTAACAACACTCTTTGTTACTTTTTCCATCTTCCTCTTCCTCGCTCGTCTTCTCTTTTTGTTTGGCACATGTGGTGCTTCTGTTTGTTCCTTCTTCTTCTATAAAAAAAGGTCCATAGTGACTTTCTGTATTATGTAATAGCCAAAGGTTTTAAGAGTAATTATTTTTCGAACTTTATTTCTATTAGGCAAATATGACCATATATTGTTACGGGAAAATATCAGCAACAGTCGGTTTTACTGTCCTGAGTGAGCGAGAGGCCGCATACGTGAGTCGGCGCACCGGTCTCTTGACATGTCTTAGCGGCAATCTCCATCCTATATTGCTACATGGCAATTTGGTTTCTTGTCTTGTCCGATCCTTCTTCATAGTTGGGTTTTTTTAACCTTTAATTGTTTTAGTTTGACGAGAAACAAATATCAAAAATTGAAACCGTGGTTGAAATTGAAGGAACCAGGTAGGACCCATAGGACCCACATGGCACGTAAAAGATTGTTTCCGGATAAAACCGTTAGCACGCGGATGGATCTCACGGCAGGCGGCAACGGCGCTGTGCGGCCGTGGCGACCGGCCGGCGAGGCGGGTCCAGCCGACAGGCAACCATATCCAAACTAGATCGGCAAGGGCCTCGGTCTTTCAAGTGTTCCGGCCGGACAGAGCGGAGGATACACGCTAAATAAACGCCATCGATCGATCCATCGCCGGGTACGTAAGCTTCCTTGCTCGCCGCCACGTTAAGGTCCGGCCGGCCACTATGGCACCATGCATGCAGCCGAACACCTCGGTGGTCCAGCTGCCAAGGATGCTGGACTGGATCGGGGTGCTGCTCTGCCCATGCTTTTGTTGACTCGGCAGGGCATTGTTTTGTGTTCCCCATGTTAACGTTCTCCAACATGGGTTGACCTATAATTGAATATCCTGTCAGGCCCCAACAGTCTTATTAGAGTTTCTCACTAATTGGTGGTATAGATAGTTTTGTCTTTTGAGTCTACATATGTTATATATATATGACTGTATAACATGTAGAGTATACTAGAGCATATATATGAAATTATCTTCTACTCTATATATAAGATTGTGTGCTATTGTTTTTAATGCTTGCATATGGTTGGGCAATGCAGTGAGGATTGCCACACTTTGTATTATTATAGATAAATAAACCATCCCTTAAACAAGAGCTAGCTACTTATGTATTCTCTCTTCACTTGTCCATATATAAGATTAATGGTGACGTGTCCTTCATATAGCTAAGTGAGTGACGTGTCTTTACTAGAGGCGCCCTCCCTTAGCTTGCATTGCATGCAACAATATTTTTGTTTATTGTTGTCCACATTTGCAACTCACTCGGATGGTAGCTTACGGTTGAATGTGGCACTATAAAAATAGATCGAAACGTACTAGTGTTAATGGACTAGCTACCATCCGTCAAATATAATATTTCCCATTGGTTCAGTGCTCCCCATTATATGCAGTGAGTGTGAATGCCACACCAAGTACTCATCATTAGGATAAGTACTAATACAGTGCCCTACTATGAATTTTATAGGACACTCGATTGTCATTCATTTTTTTTATATATACTCTACTTTATCTATAGAAAAAGAATGCCATCGATCACTTGCACCGCAAATTACACCCATTGGAGGGCGTCGATTTCGACTGAGACCCAAATTTGTCCTCTATTATATGGCACCTATGGAATCAACAGAATATGCTCAAGTGCTTGAGGGAGGTACATCTGCATATGAGAGCTTATACACAAATGAATGATGCCCACCTGTAATGTTCTGCATTTCCAGTCTTCATTTCACCGCTCAGTTTATTGCTGTTTAGTTGTTGCTGTAATTTCATTTAATGGTTTCACCTAGACATTGATACATGTGCGAACAGTGTGTTCCCGGTTCAGGTCTGGTTCAAACTGCAAGATTTATTGAGATTTTCCCGATTCTTGTGAGAATTTCTGGGCTTCAGTTTTTAACGTTCTTGTGTTTATGGTGGGGTCTAATAAGTTGACACAGAAATACACACATTTGTTGTGCTTAGTTCTTTGTAGATCTCCACATTTTGCACCAATTTTAATTTTATTTTTTGTTTGAAGCATCTCATTTGAAACATTTTGCTGATGATGTGAGAGTGCCTTTGCTGAATTTTTCTATTTCTACGGGTACTTTCTGTGCTGGCTTCCCTGAGCTTTTGCATGTGCATCTTCCTTAAAAGGTACTCTCTCTTTTTCAAATGAAAAGTCGTTTTGGCTTTTCTAGATATATAGTTTTTTGCATGTGTCTAGACATAATATATATCTAGGTGCATAAGTAAAGCTATGAACGTAAACAGCCAAAACAACTTACAATTTGAAATGAAGCAGTACCGTAGATACTATGAAATTTAGGAATGATTAATATGTTCCGATATGGAAGAATAATTTATTTCCATGGTGCATAGGTGGCATGCATGACCATTAACCATTTGCAAATTAAAAATTCCCGCACACTCACTTGTGCAATCTGGTTGATAGTATTGAATTCTGGTAATTAATTTGACAGGAGACTTGATAGTACCCAACTATATATCGCCATATTTGATATTCAGATGCCAAATTATGCTTTGCTTGGCACCAACTTATGGAACAAAACCATTTTAGGATGAGACAGAGTGACATTATTGACCAGAGAATTATTCTAGCAGTAGAGCCAAAGCATTTGCATCAGCGAGATCAGATCTGACAAAGAAAAATATTTGGAGGAGCATCAACAATAATAGAGCGGTGTCCACAAACGGGTGGACCTAACACTTCACCTCCACGTCACCCGGTTGGTAAACTAGCCAGGGCGGGCCCCACGCCAACCTCTCCCAATCTCCATTCTCCCCATCGCATATCCGTTCAGTCCCAGCTCAGTGCAGATGAAGCTTCCAGAGTGACGCTGAGACACACTGCTAGCTCCTACATATAGAGTAGAGAGAGTATCGACACACGCTGTCAGAGAGCTCGAGAACCTCCAAAGCTGCGAAGGCTTCCAAGAATTTCTTCGTCCTGTTTGATAGAGTATGTTGCATCTCTTTCGATTTACCTTCTGTTATTTCCCTTCTGACTGACTTGTTCTCCGGTTCATTTTCGTGTTTGTCAGAGTCCCTTCCGTTTGACCACGATATTTGCTTGGTTTTCGAATTTGGATTGGTTTTCACGGTTGGGAAACTGTTTACCTTTTGAAAAATTCAGTTCTGTGCATCAGAAGTGCTCTTGTTATTGTTGTTAAGTCAGAGTCCCATGAAGCTCTGATGCTTATACTACTGCTTGCTCTGTTCCGTGCAAGGTGTTCTCTGTTGCCCTTCAGAGTGGTTTTTATAGCACCAAAGATCATGTATAAAGAAGGAATCTTCTGTGTCAAAGTTATATAGGTCGTGTCTTGAACGTTCATTGCACTTCGCGGCTTTGTATTGCAGCACTGAAGATCATTTATTTGTATCATGTATTTCAAATTTACCTGTGCCAGTCTTTCCTCACTTCTCTCTGAGTTTACCTCTATCAGTGTTCCTTTACTTTCTGTCACTTATCCTGCGGTTCCGAATTTCGACTGTTTTTCAAGGTTGGGAAGGTGTTACCTATATTGAAAGTTCAGTTCTTTTGTAGCAGAAATGCTGTGTCTAAGTCAGTCCCATCTCTGATGCTTACACTACCTCTTGCTCTGTTCCACGAAAGATCTTTTTTTTTTGGGCTCTGTGCCACCTAAGAGTGGCTTTTACAGCACTGAAGGTCATGTCAGAAAGGGAAAACCTTTTCCGTTTGAGAGTTATATATGTGGTGTCTTGAGCGGTCATTGAGCTGTAGTAAGCTTGTAACTTTGAATTTATACTTTCCTGTAACTCCGTTCGAATTTGGAATATCCTGGATTCAGAGTCTCAGCCTTCCTATTTAGCTCTTTTGCTTCCCTTGAGCAGTTTCAGAGTTCCTCTTAGACAAAAAAGGGCAAGCAGGTTGAGAGTTTCATTTTGCAGCTCATATAAGAAAGAACTTTGACTCGTTCATGGGATAGATCTGCAATTTACAATGCCTAGTGGGCTAGTGGCTTCTTTGGTTAGGATGACAGTCCATCCTTAGCCTCTCTTCTGGACAGCTCAACGACAGTTTTGTACTTAAATCCTAACATTTTCCACAATTCGACTTCAATCCTTTTACTTGTCGATTCATGGACGGGCCTGAAATTCTCGATAGCTCAACTGAATTGTCGTTCGTTCTTAAAGTCTGCAATAATTTGACTTCAACTATTGTTGAACAGAGCTTCCTTCGCATTTTTCTGACGAAGTTTCCTGTACCAGGTGAGGAGTACCCTAGCCGCCAACAAGGACGCAGAGATGTACCTGGTGAAGGACATCAGCGGCGCCATCGGCCTGATGGCGGTGGCGCTTGTGCTCCTGGGCACGTGGCCTGTTGTCCTGGCCGTGCTGGAGCGACGAGGTCGGCTGCCGCAGCACACCTTCCTGGACTTCTCCATCACCAACTTCCTCGCCGCCGTGCTCGTCGCCCTCACCTTCGGACAGATCGGCCCCAACACGCCGGAGACGCCCAACTTCCTCACCCAGCTCACTCAGGTCACTGCCCATAAGTCCATTTTAACCAACGGCTTAACAGTATATCAGAATTCAGACATGAAGTTCAGACAAGTCTGAAACATTGGTTTTGTCAGAAAGAAAATGTTCCACATAAATCCATTTTAATCAACTAATCGTGATAACAATTTTATCAGTGTTTCTCACCTGAAGACGGCTCATGCATGAAACAATGGTTTGTCAGCAGGAGCATATGTTCCAAGCAACAGTTGCTCTGGAAAACTGAAATGTCCTGACTTTGAGTTGAACGATTGCAGAACAACTGGCCTTCAGTGTTGTTCGCAATGGCGGGCGGCGTCACGCTCAGCCTCGGGACACTGGCCACGCAGTACGGCTGGGCTTTCGTTGGGCTCTCGGTCACCGAGGTCATGGCATCAAGCCTGAAGGTTGTCATAGGTACAACTGCACACACATCCGGATCGTTCAGAATTCTGGAGCCTGAAATTTTCAGAATCTGAACATTATGTAGCGTAAACTTCTCTTCCAGGGACAACACTGAACTATTTCCTCGACGGCCGGATAAACAAGGCGGAGGTTCTGTTCCCCGGTGTCGGCTGCTTTCTGATTGCGGCGATTCTTGGGTCACTTGTCCACTCTTCCAATGCTGCCGACAACCAGGAGAAGCTGGCTAACTCATTGGTGAACTACAGCAAAAACGCTAGGTAATACACTTATCTGCCAGTTTCAGAGTTTCAGTCAGCTGTGATTGTTGAAAGTTCTGCCTATGGTTACCACTGAAAAGTTTCAAATGCTAGGCTTCTTTTTCATATGAAATGGCTCAGAAATATTGATTTTATTTTATTATGGCGTTTTTTCTGTTACTTTACCTTGAGCTCAACTAAGTGTCTTTTCTGCAATTTCCCACAGGAACAATGAAGATGAGGATCTCACTGAACCCCTCGTTAAGAAAGGTAGCAATTGGATCAATGAACCAACTTCTCTCATTGATCTGAAATTGATCTAGTACAGGGGATTTGACCTTATCCTTTTCATTGCCAGAGGGAGAAAAGGATCTTGAACAAGCAAAGCTGGACGCACCAGAGTCTGCACAGAAACAGGACAAAGTAGAGGCAGGAACTGCAGAGTTCCTGGTTAACCTGGAGGAGAAAAGGTCAATCAAGGTAGGTGCCTATTCCATTTTCACTTTTTCACACTTAGTACTACTCATGCACATATCACTTAATGTTAAAAAATAGTTCCTTTTACATGTTGACAAAAAGCTTAAGGAAGAAACATAATTTTCCTCCAACACAGCTCTATTGAAATTTAATTTTTTTGCCTCTGTTTTCTCCACGCCCTGACACTGAACCTTCTTCAGGTGCTGGGCTCCCACACGCTGCTGGGCCTGGGGATCGTGGTGTTCGCGGGCGTCTTCTACGCGCTCTTCTCGCCGGCGTTCAACCTGGCCACCAACGACCAGTGGCACACGCTCCCCGCCGGAGTGCCGCACCTGGTGGTGTACACGGCCTACTTCTACTTCTCCTTCGCCTGCCTCGCCGTCAGCGTGGGCCTCAACGTGTGGTTCCTCTACCGCCCCATGGTCGGCGTGCCGACCTCCACCGTGGCGGCCTACCTCCGCGACGGCGAGGGCCGGTGGCTCGCGCTGCTGGCGGGCATGGTGTGCGGGCTCGGGAACGCCTTCACCTTCATGGCCGGGCAGGCGGCGGGGTACGCGGCGGCGGACTCCGTGCAGGCGCTGCCGCTCGTGAGCACGTTCTGGGGCGTGGTGCTGTTCGGCGAGTACCGGCGGTCGTCGCGGCGCACCTACACGCTCCTCGCGAGCATGCTGCTCATGTTCGCCGTCGCCATGGTCGTGCTCATGGCCTCCTCCAACCACAGGAAGCCGCTTTGACGGCCGTCCCCGGCAGCCGGAACAGAGCAATTCAGAGTTTCAGACATGGTCTAAGCCTAATTGGAGATCGGACGTGCGGAGCCCACATGCTCCAATATGTTCAACAATGAGCTGGAGCTCAACTGCTTAAAATGTGCAGCCATTGCGAACGGTGTGAAGTGTACACAGCTGAAGGTTAAATTGCTGGTTCACTAGCATGGATGTTAAGTACTATATTTTTCCTTTCTTTGAAACAAGGTAGCAATAATATGCTACTTCATCAATTTTAAAATGTCGGTACTTTTACTTTGTGTCTAAATCAAGTTTCTTTAACTTTGATCATATATACAGAGATAGATAAACATGTACAACACTGAAAATATTTCCGACTAATGGAGAAAGGAGCTTTCATCCACCCTATTAATACTGGCCAAAATAAGACCTAGTACCGATGCTAGTTAACACCACTGGAGGGAAGTTTGGAAAACATCTATGACCCTCTAAACTATCGAAGGTGGAATACTCCACTTTCCGAACTACAAATACGGTAGTTTAACCCGCTCAACTATAAAATGCACCTGAATCGGCTTTATATGTGGTTTTTGCCATACGGCGGCTAATGTGGATGATGACATAGCAAAAAGGTATACATTTCCCCCCAAACCACAGAATGTGGAATAATTAACCCCGTGAACTACGGAATCAAATGATTTACCCTCAAGTATGCAATATCTTTTAAATAACCCCTAAAGTAATTTTAGAGGGGTTCTTTTCCTTATGAAATGGCATGGAGGACGACGTGGCGGCTGACATGGATGCCAACATGGCAATCGTCCACATGTTTTCCACATCCTGTCTCTCTTCCTGCCAACCCTTGTCCTCGTCTCCTCCGCTTTGATCTTCTCTGCTTGAGAGGCATTGGCTTGGGCCAACAATGGCGATGACGGAACGACGACTGTGCTCAGGCTGACCATCCCCATGCTGCGGCACCCTAGCATTGGCACGGCCTTAGAAGGGCGCATAAAGCACGACATGTAGACAGTAGTAGTAAGACCAAGTGCTCGCCAGCACCTTAAATGGATGTGAGAGGATGACGGCAGCAGTGGAGGAGGGCTCATGGGTGGCAATGGAGTGAGCCTGTGGGTGGCTGCGGCTGGACGCCATCGATGAATGGCTAGGCGGCGAGGAAGGTAACAGAGCGGAGCTCGAGCCTAGACGGTTGCCGCTTTAGCGTCTAGCGCCACCTTTCTCTCTGTGTGCAGTATGCCCAACCTCTCGAGTTAAACATCTTGATTTATAGTTCAAGGGTTGAAGCATTCCACATTCGGTAGTTTGGGGGTTATATAGACATTTCTGCCATATCACCGTCCATGTGGTTAAAATCACCTCTAAAACTGCTTGAGGGTTATTAAAATAGGATCTTTTAGTATAGTGGGGAACATAGTCCAGAGGATTATATTGACTTTTTCCGGCAAGCTAGTAACACTGTTGGAGGAACGTTAGTACTGTAGAAGAGCAAGTCTGTAAGGACCTTGGCCTCTCGGGCCAGTAATAGGTATAGTGAAATGGGTTTACAATTGGGCCTGTGTGCCTATTGGATATCGGGTTGAGTCCATGTAAGTGCTACATATATGGCAGAGACCTGTATAGAAGGACATGAAGGAACAAATGAACTAAATACATTTCCACAATTACTCTGCTCTTCTTCCTCTCTAAACCCTAACCCGAAATTCGTCCAATCCTTCCCAATCCTTCCCAATTCAATCCCCGCTACCCTGCTAATTGCTAACAAAGTCTTACCTAAGTCTTATCTTCGGGTAGGTGGGATGGTAACAAAACGACACACAACCTGGTTCGAATCCTACCCGCACGCATAAAAAATCTTCTGGTGGTTCGAATCCTACCTGCACGCATAAAAAATCTTCTAGTACTAATATGTCACACGTATGATGTTTACGTTTCTCCAGTTGTGTATCTTTGTGTGTGTGTGTTCTAGCTTAGTATTTTATTAAAAAATTTGCAAACATTTTATTAATTTGAGTAGAAATGGGTATCTACATGTTATATCTCTCTACAAATTTTGTTTGCCAAATTCAATTTAATTAAACATATATAAAAATAGAGACAAATGAAAACGAGTGCCCAAATTTGTAGACCTTGTAAAGGAATAAAAACAGTCAAAATTTTAGGTCCAACCGTAAAGTACCCGCCCTTGATGAGTTGCTTTTAATGAACACTGCACATTTGGCCCGAAACAAGTCCACCCACTATCTACCCATGTAGACATCTGCAAATCCCATGTGTTAATTAGTGAGTGCCAGCTGATAACAACATGATTATTATGCCCATGTTATTGTCCCGATCTTTCGTGGTAAATTGAACGGACGTTATGATACTTAAGAGTTCTCTACGGGTTAATTCAAAAGAAAAACATCTAGAGCTTCGTCAGTTGTGGTTTGTAAGAGAGATGGTAATAAAGTAATGTGTGAAACAAGATGTCTCGCGTTCGAACCCCAGGTCGTGCGCAATTGCATGAGTTGTTCACCCTGTGTGTGGGGTTGTGGGGAGTCTCTTCACAATTTAAAATATTTTTTTAACAAAAATACCTTTGCTACCGATTTGTGTTATCAACTAGTACTAAATATACCTTTAGTATCGGTGAGAGCCAGTATCAAAGGCCGAGACTTAGTCTCGGTTGTATGGTACCGGTTCCAAACCGATAACAAATACCAATTTTCCAGTAGTGACCCTTTTACACACTACCAGAAAATGGCCTATCGGTCACCCCCCTTTAGTACCCGTTGCTTATGACCCGGTACCAAAGGGGTCATTGGTACTGGGTCTAAATTTGGTAGGCCCCGAGGACCCTTTGGTACCGGGTCGTAACACCACCCGGTACCAAAGACCCCCCCTTTGGTACCGACCCGGTACCAAAGGGTCTGGACCCTTTGGTACCGGTTGGTAACACGACCCGGTACCAAAGGGGGGTCCCAAAGGCCCCTCCACGGGTTAATTCAAAAGGAAAGTATCTGGGACTTGGTCAGCTGTGGTGTGTAGGTGAGATGGTAAGGAAGCAACGCGCGAAGCCACAGGTCGTGGGTTCGAACCCCACGCGCCGCACGCGCGTATTTTCGCGTGAAAAATCGTGTGACTTGTGACGTGCGCGTGTGTGGAGCCTCCCCGGGATTTAAATTATTTTTTTTTGCGCATAAAAACCTTTGGTACCGGTTGGTGTTACCAACCGGTACCAAAGGCCCCCTTTTGGTACCGGGTAAATACCCGGTACCAAAGGGGCGACCCTTTAGTCACGGATGCTCGGTACCGGTTCCAAAACCCGGTACCAAAGGGGGTTTGGAACCGATACCGATGGCTCCTTCTCCGGTAGTGACATGGCCAATCCGGCCTTCTTTGTCTTGACCCATGAAACCTGTCTGGTTATCAACCTGGACTATTTCTTAACTAAATCGTCTGAAACTAGTTGCTGTTCAGATTCGACGAAAAAATATAAGTTGCTGCCGAAGTACGAGAACTTTATGGTCTGTAACGGAGTGTGATCAGCTAACCAAACTACTTCGTGAAGAGGTGGTTGCAAAAGCAAAAAATCGTATGCTATGGATAATAATAGTAGATATTTCCAAATGATCGACAATGGCAAACAAAGTAAAAACGAACTTTTTCCCTTGATCTTGATAACAGAAAAATTGAGGAACAATAAATTCTAAAGCTTACATAAATGTTCACCTAAACGTCAAGCAATAGTAATTTGGTTACCGCTAAAGTAGCAAGTAGGGCGAGTACACGACGCGTACACGAGCTACACATTTTGTATTATTACAATAAAAATCATACTTATGCAAATTAAAATTAGTAGTTTTGGTATTTCATCAGCCAAATATAAAAAGTTACCAAGCTTAAAAAGTGAAATTGACCAAATATCTAATCATTGGTTGATGTTACTTTTTGAAGGTTCTCAATCAAATAAACGAAGTTACAATTTAAAAATAACACATGTATTCACAATTAGTTGTAGTTCATATGTATCTATTGCCTAAATGTTGTTTAAAACGGTCTACTCACCGTGTAAAACTGTGTGGTCAGTAGCCACTGTTTAGGCTGTGTAGTTTCTTTTTTTATTGTGGAATCACCGTTTAGCTCCGAAATTGCACGGTACGCCATGGAGTAACAATTTTTTACCATGCTATCAGGAATTCATTTTCCGAAGATGTTTAAATGTCCTAGGCTAACACTAGTCACACTTTCATGAAGAACTGTTTGGAGCCTGTGAAGAAAACAAATAAGCAAGGTACGATATTTCGCAAGTCACAGCTTCGGAAAATGAATTCCTGATAGCACCTTTTACAGAAGAGAATGTTCAAAACACAACTTTTGATATGGAGCACAACAAAGCACTTGGGCTAGATGGCTTCCCAGGTTGAGTTTTATCAGTAATTTTGGGAAGTCATCAAAGGTTATTTGATGCAAATGTTCCCATGACCTTCATGCTGGTGTATTACCACTCCTTAGCTTGAATTTCGGTGTCATATACTACATCCTAGTCCGGAAGAATTTGAAGCAATGAGAGTGACTTCCATTTTAACTGTGTCACTAGGACACGTATACTACTTTTTACCGTCAACTATTCCTGCCTCACATGTTTAATTGGTTGTTTCTGTGCTTCAGTCATGGGCTGCTGGCCCATTTCTTTGTTTTAGCCTATGATGCTAGCCCCTTTGTCTTGAGCTGTTGGGCTGCTGGCCCTTTTTTTCAGTCTGGGCTGCTAGCCTGTTTGTCATGTTCATGCACGTCGTCGGTGTCTCTTTACCATCTGGTGATCCTACCATTGGCCCAAACATGTGCCAATTGTTTTGGCTGCTGTCCTTGGCCATCAGGGATACTACCAACCGCTACAATCAAATACGTACACAGCGCCTCACCAAAAGGTCTCTGAGACAAATAAAACGTTGCTTCGTCCACTGGTGCAACAATGCACGCCACCTACCTAGTAACCTTACTTTCGGAAGTCCAGGATGCAAACTATTTACTAAAGTCAGCTTCAACATATCATGCATTCAACAATAGAGACTCATTTGCCTACTAAATGTCCGCTTCAAAACATTTACTAAAGTACCCACCATCAGAACTACATTGCAGACCATATAATAAGTCCAATTCAGACAACTTTCATGCGAAGACGCAATATCCAAGATGGTGTCGTTATCTTATATGAAACTGTGCATGAATTACACACGAAGAAACAAAGTGGAGTTCTATTGAATATGTATTTTAAGAAAGCCAATGACAAAGTCAGGTGGCCATTCTTAATGTAGACATTACAAATGAAATGTTTAATCACCTAAGTGGATATTTTGGGTTAAATCTGTCATTTCAGTGGCAATGTTGTCATTAATATAAATGGTGATGTAGGGTCTTATTTCCAAATGAAAAAGGCCTTCGACAAAGGGTTCCTTTGTCTCCATTACTTTTTATTGGTGTTGCTGACATGTCAGTAATCTATACTATAAAGAGAATAACTTTTGAAAACATTTTTCACCCAAAGTTAAACACCCTTACCCCTCACAAGAGGTCCCACCTGACAGACCAAAAGCTTGACAGGGGAGGGGGGGGGAGATTGAAAAGTTGGAGGAAGGAAAATAGTTTCAGTGTTTTTTGATTGTTTTTGTTACCGCGGCTCCGGTCTTACCCGCCCGCGTGTACCCATCCAATCCCGCCCGTCAATCTCGTGTCTTTCCTCCCACGCTTTCCTTCCCTGTCGCAACCATCCCATCCTTCCTTTCCTATCCATCCGCGCCGCTTCTGTTCCAGTCGAGCGTCTGCCTCCCCCCTTGCCATAAATCACGCAGGCATTGCCATAAATATTTCCACTCGCCCCGATCCGCCTCTCTAAATTTTCGGCATTACCATATAAACCTTTTCTATTTACTGCTATCACGCGGTGATTGTTTGTTTCCGTGTTTCTCCATCCTGGACGGCGTCCTGTCAAAACAAACCGCCTCCCTCTAATCTCGCCCCTTCCAAATCAATAGATTTTTACTTTCCTGATCGGTTTCCTCGTGCGATACGGTTCATAGCACCTGCTCTCTCACCCCCTCGAACCCATCCCTTTCCTTCCCATGCCCCTCTCTCTCCCGTTGCCTCCCCATTCGACCTCTCCCCAAACGCCGAAATCTTTGATTCGCCTCCGCCTCCACCTCCGCACGCCGTCGCACACCTACGACCTCTCTCCATCCTTCCTTTTATTTTTGCAAGCTGCCCACCTACGACCGCATGCGCCAGGGCATCCTCCGGAGGGCGCTCGACCAGCAAGGCCAGAGCGGCGGCGGCGTCGAGGTCGTCGACATCCAGAAGCTGGCCGGCGGCGACGAGGGCCGCGCCCTCCTGGAGCGCCTCTTCCAGGACGACAGCGAGCCCTTCCTGCGCCGACTCAGGGACCGCATCGACATGTAATTAACGCCGACGTCGGCGAGTTCGTCATATAGTATGTCGCCGGCCGCGGCCGCTAGCTGAAGCTGATGGTCGATCCATCCATCCATATGCGCATGCAGGGTGGGCATCGAGCTCCCGACCATCGAGGTTCGCTACGAGCAGCTGACGGTGGAGGCGGACGTCATCACCGCCGCCCGCGCCCTCCCCACGCTCTGGAACGCCGCCACCAATTTTCTCCAGGTTTGATATACTGTATTTCATTGGCTGGCATATGCGTGCCTCATTTTGTCTAGCTTCACTCGATCAATAAATTATTAATACATAATTGCATTGTCGTCGTTTGGTTTTATTTTTATTGGTTTTCTTTTTAATATATTTGCATATATAGGCGCTACACACACACACACACACACACATATATATATATATATATATATATATATGTATATACAAATAGTATATATATGTGTATATATGTATACACACACGTCTCATGCATGCATGTATATGACTCCAATTTTGAAACGATCGAGCTGGAGTTCATATGCATAGCAGGCCCTGTGCCATGTGTTTTTGTTTTAGCTCATGGGCATCAAAGCAAGCGGTCAAACTGTTGCAAACGATGGATTATAGTGGGAAAGTCAATGGTGGTGATTTGTTTGAATCACATATCTAATTCATTCATATTTTTTGTATTCATTTGAATTATACAATATATGTGTCTACGAGCGTCCTTTCACTTATATTTGGTAATCTACATAAGCATGGTTTTTTTCTCACACCAATTTTATCATTTCTATAATTTTGTTTCCTTTCCGTAGCAACGCATGGGCACGAACCTATTAGACAAAAAGACTGATAAGGTGGCAAACTAGAGTCTACTGTCATTGTAGCAGTATAAGTATATATATGGAATTTTTGGGTCCGTTTGGGCTGCACCGCACACGAAGGAAGAAGAGATCAGCGCGGGAGCGAAGCGTCAAACCCATCTCCGCCGCCAGCGCGGGCACTACTGGTAACCCATCCGTTGTTGTCTTTTGCCTTTTTTTTTTTGCCCAGCGGCTCGTTGATCGCAGGAGGCTGCGGCTAGCTTTGATTTCTGCTTTGAACATAATGCTAGCAGCAAGTTCTCTTATTTCCTGCTTTATCTGTGCACAGATTTTACCTTTGGCGGAGAATTTTGAGTCTATCAAATTTGATCTGGTGAGGAAATTGTCTGAACTCATAGCTTATCTTCTATACTGTACATATGTCCTGGCTTTTCAAAACTCAAGTTTCTGCCAGTGTTTACACTGTATTTCAACCATTCCTGTCTTCAATTGATAGTCTGAAAAGTGGTGGTGTTTGTTGATTAACTAGGAAAGTGAGGTCTTCTGATAAATGAGAAATTAACACTGCTCCTATGCCTCTTGTGTTATGTAATTTAATACTAATTTTGCATAGAAGCATGCTTACAGTGAAAGCACGCTGGCAGACAACAAAGAGTAGCTTGTTACCTCTCCTTTTATAGAAGCATGCTTACAGTGAAAGCACGCTGGCAGACAACAAAGAGTAGCTTGTTGTTACCTCTCCTTTTATTTTTGCAAGTCCTTGTGAGAGGTCGTGTTTATCTTTTTCTCTGGCCAATAAAATAAAAAAGTATTCAAATGGTGATAAAGGCGAAGTGATAGTCTTTTGAACAACTTCATGCAGAGCATGGTAGCCAGCCAGCTAGGAGTGCAAGAAAAGAAGTACCATGAACCTTTGGCTGGCATAGAGGTAAATGTCAGCATTTCATGAAAATCATGTTTATTATGTGAACAGTAGCACAATAGCACTTCGTGGTGTTAAGCATCAAACAATAAATCATGTGAAGTCATCCTCCTGTAGTTTTTCTTTTTTTTTATGAAGCTGCTGAAACCCTGCCAACACTTTTTTTTTTGTGGAGAAACTTCGATGTATACGCTAATGGGGCTGTCATTATGTTGAGATTTATTATTTTTTAGTGAACTCCATGTTGTTTGAGACCCCTGTTTGATAAGAGGATGATGGCATTGAGGTTTAGTGGGTGTTTTGGTAGTGTAAAAGAAGGTTCAGAGTAGTATATTTTAGCTTTGTAATATGGAGTCCGAACAGAGTATCATAGTTAATATATGTATATGTATGCATAGGCCTATATTAGCAATACATGTGATTTAATAAAATTAATTCAAACATTAAACAAATATCATAGCTCAATCACAGGCTATGATATAAAATAGAGCTGCTTGAAATTTTCATCTTATTTCATCATTTGTTGGACACTCGCTGACTCTCGCCTCACCATATTATCAAGTTTTCTTTTTGACAGTGACATGTTATCTTGTTTCATCTTACCAGGAAAACATGCTAAAATTCACTATGGAACTGGTGCGTAAACTGGTTTTCAGTGAGTGTAGTGTTAAATTAGGGCATGAGAAAACTCAGGTTGCCTCTGGTGACATATTCCAATTTGAAAATTTTGATATTATTGGGTTATTGTTTTAGGTAATCAAAGGAGCCGTTCCTTACTTTCATGGTTGCAAAATTTCATGGTATCATTGTCCTAGCTTTCAACAAATACAGTTGCGAATGCAGTACCTGTGTGGTAAGCTTTTGTTGTCCAGGTTTTCATTCCTATTGTATTCTGGTACACAAAGCTCTTGACTGTTGGTTCTGTGGTTTATGATTCATGCCTATCTGTGCCCTTTGAATATGGTACTGTCCCTTTTATTGTTAATTTGGAATGAGTACTGATAGTTGTGCATTGCGCTTGTATGCAGTTCTCAAGGTGAGATCTACTGGGATTTCTGGTAATGCTTTTCCTACATGGCAACACAAGTTTGCTGTTTAACTCATACAATTTGTTTTTGCTCCCGTAGCAATGCACGGGAATAGGCAACACAAGTTTGCTCATGTAAGTCCCTTCAAGAATTTATTTTTATTTGTCTGTGCACCAATTTCATAAAATAGTAGGTGTTAATAGTCTGCTCACATACTATTGTTGGAATAGTATGAAATTCTGAATCTCAAGTATGTTACTCTGTATTGCAACAGCCGCCAGACAAAGATTTGTAATTGAATGAAAGTAGTGAACTAATTGAGAATTCTACTTTTGCTATTGGTCTCAGGTATTGAAAGCAGTGCTAGGAAATAGATGGATTCTAGGAATTTTATCTGCCTCTCTGCCTTGCTGGTTTTTGCTGCTCACTCTATATTGCAAGAACACGCATTGAGCTATGCAACTTGTCCAGGTCATGTCAAATGCCTGACAAAATCTTATTGGTATATTTTCTAAGACCAGTTGCAAAGTGGTAGCTGTTTTTTTAATCACCTTTTGTAAAGCCAGTACAGCAAGCGCCACATTAGTATCATTACTAAACATTTACCTTTTAAAGTGTGTAAAAATGCAGTCTTAGTTAGCTATCTCAACTTTTGGTATTGAGAGAATGTCTTGTTTACTCAAAATTTATTTGACATTGGGCTACCTTATCTAATTCAGATGGCATAATCATCTTAACCCAGTAAACAAGGAAGCATGGATGTAATAAGATGATATTACTTTAATTCATGCTTGTTGGATGTATGGAAATAAATGGTCTGAACTAACAAAATTTCACCTGGAAGGTAACCATATGTTTCACTAAGATCAGCCAAGGAGCTATTTTATTCTGACAAAATTTCATACTCGTAGTTAAGATTTGAAATTGAACATATGCTACAATGTTACTATTGCATAAATATCTTCTATTTTTCGGCAATGAACTATTTTAGACTACCAAAATCAGTGAATCAGTAATTTGTATTTCCCCTACAGGATGGTGAATTGGTGATGCAGTTAAAAATCATTGGAACAGTTCGGTAAAGAAACAGACTGACTCATACATATCTTCTGGCTTATTGTCAGAAGTTCCTTGACCTCATTGCCACTAATCATGGTGCAAAGGTTGAATCGCAGGTGCGGGCTGAGCTGGAGAAGCAGGCAACGGAGATAGCAATGGCCGAATTGGATGAGGTGCACTCTTCTCTCTGCTACAACCATGACTCTAGGATCTAGAGGTGTTATTCGTAGTGCTGGTTGTTCTAATGATCTGTGGTGCTGATTGTTCTAATGAGCAAGATAGAAACAGTTGTTGCAGTGAGCCATAGAAAGTTACCTTATGTACTTACTCTCTGTGTAGCACAGAGTATATTGGTTGAATCACATCTCTAAACAATTCTCTTCAGTTATTTGTTTGAATTATACTTTCAAACTATTAATCAATAGTTTTTTTCTTGCTCATTTTATTGTGTTTAATTTTCATTTTGCTTCCGTAGCAACACATGGGTATGAACCTATACTTTCACACTAATAATCATGTTGATACAATTTCGTTTTGGAGAAAACTAGAGTTTTGATTGAATTATTTGAATTATTGATGATTCGTTTGAATCACATATCTAATTCATTCATATTTTTTGTATTCGTTTGAATTATACAATATGTGTCTACGAGCGCCCTTTCACTCATATTTGGTAATCTACATAAGCATGGTTTTTTTCTCATACCAATTTTATCGTTTCTATAATTTTGTTTCCTTTCCGTAGCAACGCATGGGCACGAACCTATTAGACAAAAAGACTGATAAGGTGGCAAACTAGAGTCTACTGTCATTGTAGCGGTATAAGTATATATATGGAATTTTTTTGAAGAAAAAATAAAACACGACCATAGTATCTGTTTATCTTCTGTTTGTTTGAGCTTGAGATTTGATGGGTTCTACCGGACTGTAACAATTTTTTTTCTCGAAAAGCCGGATTGTAACAATATACTTCCTCTTGCAAGCCGAAACAAACAGGATCAATGGATAGTTGGAAGTGGGCTTTGTGAATATCAAATACTTGTTTACTAGATAATTTTTTCAAATGCGTGCGCTTTGTAAAATGTTTTCTAGATTTTGGCACCACATTTTTCACCGTGAAATTTTCCTACCTTGGTACC
>CM014272.1:17197505-17256678 GCA_004135705.1 Alloteropsis semialata
CAATTAATTCCTAGAAATTTATTTATGCATTAAATAAATCCTAGAAAATTTCAAAAATGTTTCTACAATTTCTTGTGATGAAAATTAGGGTGTTACAAACCTACCCTCCTTAAAATGAATCTCGTCCTTGAGATTCGGATGAACTAGCGAAGAGATCGGGAAATTCCGCCATTAATTCATCTTCTCTTTCCCAAGTTGCTTCATCCTCTCCATGACGACTCCATTGGACCTTGCACGTTTTAATCACCTTACTTCTGGTAACTCTTTCAGCTGTCTCCAATATCTGCACTGGATACTCCACATAAGTCAAATCATCCCGTACATTCAATTCTTCCATTGGTAACTTCTCTTTAGGCACTCTAAGGCACTTCTTAAGCTGAGATATATGGAAGACATCATGTACATCAGACAAACTGGCTGGCAACTCCAACTGATAAGCCACTTCACCATTCATTTCTAGAACTTTGAATGGCCCAATGAATCTAGGTGACAACTTTCACTTTACTTTGAATCTGCGCAAACCTCTGATAGGAGAAACTTTCAGATACACATAATCACCGGCTGCAAAAGTTAACTACCTTCTTTTAACATCAGCATAACTCTTCTGTCTAGACTGTGCTGTCCTCAGGTTCTCTCTGATAATCTGAACCTGTCTTTCTGCCTCTTGTAGTATCTCTAGACCAAACACCTGACTTTCTCTTGTTTCACTCCAATACAATGGATTTCTACATTTTCTTCCATGCAAAGCCTCAAAAGGAGACATCTTAAGGCTTGCCCGATAGCTGTTGTTATAAGAGAACTCTGCATAAGGTAAACTATTATCCCAACTTCTTTCATGTTTCAAAGCACAAGCTCTCAACATATCCTCCAAAATCTGATTGGTCCTTTCTGTCTGTCCATCTGTCTGATGGTGATAGGTAGAACTGAAATTCAACTTAGTATCCATAGAGTCATGCAACTTCTGCCAGAATCTAGATGTAAACTGAGTAACTCTGTCTGACACTATCTTCTTGGGCACACCATGCTAACAGACAATATGAGACATATACAACTCTGCTAGCTTGGCACTAGTATAAGGGCATGGCCAATGTATTTGGCTCGTATGGCAGTAAGCGTGGGACCCATTGTTGCAGGCAATAACTATGGTCAAGCGCACAATGGTAATGGCTCTTGAGGAAAGTATGTGGGTCCAGCTTGGCCAAAAAAAAATCACCCTATCAACTACCGTGAAGTCCGTCGCGCGTGAACCAGGATCCCCAATTCCATCAACGGCTCTGGCAGGAAAGCGAGGTCCGGCGGAGAGGGTTGGGCGAGGGCTGATGGGGACACGATAGTGCCATCGAGCAAGTCGATCTCATCCCCGGCGCCCGCGGCGAAGGGGTCCATTCAGGCTGACAAGGAGGAATGCCCAGCACAGTTCACCTGGTGATGATGCGTCACGGATCTGCGACGAGTGCCTTACAGCTCCACCTCAGTACAACCTCTATCGAGCTTTATGGCGGCAGAGCTGACCATCTCGCCTCTGTCCTTGTGTGGCGGGCATGCAACCCCACAATGTCTGGTAGCACCTTCGTTCTGTGTTGATCGATTAATCCCCATGTCCTGCCTTTTCTTGATCTTCTCGCGACGCAATAATAGATTAATTTTATGATTTGTTCGTGCAAGTATTATTTGGTGATTTTTGGGTGTGGAATTTCGATTGACACTGTGTTAGATCTATTGTTAACAAAATTTGAGGTGCCGTTATTTGTAGTGCAAAATATTTGTGCTTCATCACTGCTTAAGGAAAGGAATGCTACTGGTGCATATTACATACTAATTTCATTTTTGACAAAGGAATGACCTTCATTACAAATACAAATTGGATGCTTCCAAAAGAAATAGTAAAGTACAGGGGTGATAATATACTAATAAACTCTAGTTTTGTTGTGGTTGGCCACCAGATCTTTGCCAGATGTGCTCAATCAAATCTTCCTTGAGATGTCAATGGATAGTTCGATCACGAATATTCGAGTCTTTCTCTAGGACATCTGCAAATCCATGGATTGGGCCTTGGGCAAGTCCTGCTATTTGTGCAGAAGCTTGTGATTGTTCATATGTATTGTCATCGGGTATTGCATAGGAGTCCCTCTCATCCTCGACTATCATGTTGTGCAAAATAACACATGCATACATAATATCAGCTAGTTCTTCCCTATCCCAAAGCCGTGCTGGATGACGGATGATGGCCCAACATTTCTGCAGAACCCCAAATGCACGTTCAACATCTTTTCTTGCTGATTCTTGACGTTGTGCATACAACCTAGCCTTGTCACTTTGAGGTCTAATGATTGATTTGACAAATGCAGCCCACTCAGGATAAATTCCGATCAGCTAGATAGTAACACAAGTTATATTCTGTCCTGTTTACGCTAAATTGAACAGGAGGAGCTCTTCCTTGTAGCACTTCAGTGAACAATGGTGATTGTTCCAACACATTAATGTCATTGTTTGAACCTGCAGCACCAAAAAAGGCATGCCAAATCCATATGTCAGCTGAGGCTACTGCTTCATGCATAATTGTGGGTACGCCATAGTCACCGCGTGTGAATTGTCCCTTCCATGCAAGCGGACAATTTTGCCACTCCCAATGCATGCAATCAACACTACCCAACATGCCAGGGAATCCATGTGCCTCTCCTTGTTGAAGCAAATGTTGAATATCTTGTTCATTGGGTCTGCGAAGATACTGTTGGCCAAATATATGCCTCACACCTTGAACAAACTTAATCATGCACTCCATTGCCGTGCTTTCTGCAACCCCAAAAGCCTCATCCATAAGATCAGCTGGCGTACCATATGCTAACATTCGAATGGCAGCCGCGCATTTCTGCAATGGGGAATGACCAACCTTGCCAAATGCATCTCGCATTAAACGAAAATATGGAGACCAATTGCCAAGAGCTTCAACAATTTGCAAAAAAATATGCTTTCTCATGCGAAATCTTCTACGAAACTAATCATCGGTATATAAAGGATCGGTGGAAAAATATTTAGCAAACAATCTTTTGTGGTCTTCTTCATGATCTCTATTGATGTACCTTCGTTTGTAGCCGGCACGACGTCTAGAGGTACCAGCTTCTTGTGCTTGTAGCTGAGCTTCAAAATGAGCTTCAATCTGAGCTTCAATCTCAGCCTCCATAGGATCATTGATTTCTTGCCACATCAACTCTTCGAGGTTGTCACTAGAACTAGAATCATCTGATTGGGTAGATTCATCTTCTGACTGGCTAGACATTTTCTCTGAAAGTTAGAATGCTAGCTTCTGGGATGAACTTGGGATGAAGCTGAAGCAAGTGAGATGAGTGGTGTCCCTTCTGAACTGCATCTCTTATTTGTAGATGTATTCCAACGGCTAGCTCCCAACAGCTAGTTTGTCAGGTTAATAGTACCTTTTTCTTTTGCTTTTGCTTTTGCTTTTTTCAGTTGCCTTTTGCTTTTGTCAGGTTTATAGTAGCTACATTTGATATCTATAATTTTGATGATTATTGTAGTTTGTATGTAGTTAGGTCAAGGGTAAGAAGAAGATTGTGCTTGGGAGGAAAACACAAATAGGTTCACATTACAAAGAACAGCCAAGTACAAATAGGTTCACATTACAATTTGCAGCCTAATACAAATAGCAATCTAGTACAAATAGCAACCTAGTACAAATGGCAACCTAGTACAAATGGCAACCTAGTACAAATGGCAACCTAATACATAGCAGACTATTACATGTTGGATCTAACATTTAAAACTCAGCAAGTTCTCTAGCTAATTGATCCAAGATATCTTCATGTCTCTTCAGTCTTGCTTCACTATAATTAGATGTATCCTGGCCCAGCAGTTTTATGTATGCTTGGTACTTTGCAGTCCTCCTTTTGTGCTCTTGCCTTTTCTTTTTTTGCTTCTGCAGATACCAGTACTGCTTCTGCTGATTTTAGCAGGGCTGCTGCTCTAGTTGTTACAGCTTCATGAAACAAAACCATATTTTCACATGGCTTGTCCCCCAAAGGAGATGGTGCAACACCTTTGCCTTTTAACCTCGCTTTTGCTGCCTTTTGCCCCATAGGGCGCTTCTCTTTGCTCACGGTTTCCTCCTCAGTGTCTTGGTTGGAGGATGAAGTATATGCTCCTGATTCAGAAATCTTGTTTCTCTTATTCTTGCTACCCTCTTCAAGGATTCTGCGCCACTTAGGCTGATCTTTGAGATCTCTCCAAATATACTCTAAAGTGAAGGGTTTGTCATTGTTTCGAGCTTTGTACCAGTCACGGGTTGTCTGCATTATCATCTCATCAGAATAACCACTAGTGAAGGTGCTTCTTGCCTTGGAATACAATCCACAGAACTTTGCCACATGTTTCTTAACTATATCCCAATGTGTCCTACATTGCTTGGCTGTTCTTTTCTGCCTACCGTTAGGCATGTTGTTGTTAAATTCTGCCGCTACGGATTTCCAATAATGTTCTGATTTCTTGTCATTGCCTTTTACAGGATCAACTGAGTTGTTCAACCAAGAACTCATGAGTCGTATATTTCATCTTCTGTCCAATTGATGCGTGTGCCTCTTCTTCCTTCATCACTGCTATCACTTCTCTCTTCAATATTAACAACTTCTTTCTGTTTCTGACTTGTAGGGCATGGAGAAGATGACTCTGATCCATGGGAAGAAGTGTTGGCTGCAGCACCACCAGAAGTACCATATTGCATCCCAAAAAGAGATCTATTGGGTGCAAATCCAAACACTTGATTAGGTGAGTGCACTGAGTTTTCTTGAGCACCTTGAAAGCTTGCTGGAGTAGTTTGCCTCCAATTTCCTTGATTCTAGGCACCTTGAAAGATTGGAGGAGGGTGGCCATATGGCTTGTAGTTGGTAGGAGGACCAAAAGGATGAAAATTCTGTAGATAATTAGGTGTGAATGTCACACCCGGATTTACGAAGGAAATCCGAATGCTACTATATGTGTACCCATGAAGTCTTTACACACATATAGCTCCAGAAATGATCATCAAAAGAAAGGAAACAGTGCTCGATACATAAACAGAAGTAAAGTCATTGCATCACAGGCATTACATTATTATTGAGTTTATCAAAGTAGCGGAAGCCTGATACAAACTAACTCCAACACATCTCCACAGGGACTCTGACTGGGGGAATGCACTGCTTAGAAGTCCGGGAACTCCTCGGGGAAGACAAAAGTATCCACAGGCGGCTCATCTGAGTACCCATCCGGGATTTTGTTGATATGAAGCAAGTGTAAGTAATCCATCTTACTTAGCAAGCATAACATGATTAAATGAGGCTCAAAAGGCTAGACAAGGTTTAAACTGCGGTTAGCATTTTTAGTTGATTAATTTTAGAATTAACCTGAATTACTACAATTACATGACAACCCCGGTTGTAACCCACATTATAAAAACATGTGAAGTATTATTAATGAACAACATCATATTAAACCATTTATCCAGAAAATAAGGTACCGCTCAAAAAGGATCCAGGCCGCTCTTAACCGTGAGCACGGCTGTTATAATAGTTTTACATTCTGCAGAGGTTGTACACTTTCACCACCGGTCGCGACACCCCTTTGCCATAGGCAATGCACTCCCAAAACGAGTACAGGGCATCACTACGAAACCTTTCAACCGACACCCTAACAAGTTAGTGGCCGCTATGGTTTCGTGATCGGCGCATGGAGCCCTCCTCCCGGGATCGGCGATCACTCAGGGCGCAACGTGAGTGTCCCGATGGCGCTCAGGGCGCAATGTGAGACATACCAATGACACTCAGGGCGCAGCGTGAGTTCATCCCCAGGTAGGCGAGACCCATACTAATAACCCCACACCCCCACTTGCGCCTTTCGGTAACCACTAGACAAGCTAGAGCCGTACAGTTTACTTAGTCAAGACCAGAGCCATGTGATTCCTGTGGTTGTACGGTTTTCCTGGGTGGCCGCTTTAAGAATCGTAACCTTAAGGAGAGATGCTTAGAGCAATCCAAACACATGCTCAAGCTCCCTAAACCAAGTTGCTAAAAAGCATATTTTATTAAGGTTCCAAGTATATCATTAGTCAAGATTAACATTTATCATTAGCGGTTGCAAGCAAGCTAAGCACAACTAACTTATCTACCCACATGCATAAACCCAAGTTAAACAAGGTATATAGGATAAACAAGTCTAGTCATTCCTAGGGTTTAACAAATTTAGACACATGCATGAATGAATATCATGATTAAAAGGTGAATAGGTATCAAGGATGAATCATGTTACACTTGCCTTCCTCAAAGTACTGTTGCTGAACCGGGTCTTCAAACTCTTGCTCAAATCTGTCTTCGTACGGCTCACCGTCTACACATGCATTCCATCACAACACATACATCCATTACAAGCCAGTACATGCATACAAAAGTATTTCTATTAGAACAGTACACCATTCAATAAAAACAGAAGCAAAAAGGTTATAAAACTAATCTATGCATTTCTACGAACACAACAACGCAAAAATCACTCTAATCGGATGTACGGTGATTAAACTACACTAAAAACAAGGCGTAGGGGCTAAGCTGCGATGAACTGAGGACCTAAATGTGATTAACTACAGATCTCGAGGGGTAGCAAGAAAGTTTTGCAACACAGAGGCAGGGACGGCGGGTTTAAATCTGATTTTTCTTAGGGGCTCTTTAGAATAAAGGCCGAAGGGGTATTATCAATCTAATCTGGACCGCTGGATGAACAACGGGCGGTGGATGGGTGATCTGGGTGTTCTGCTCGGCCACAGGGGAAAAGGGCGATGCCGGCCTCGCCGTTTTTCATGAACAGAACGGCGACGGCGCCATTACCAGCGGCAGAAGCTCGCCGGGGTTAGGGGCCCCAAGCCTACGGTGCTCAGAAACAGGTGATGTTTGGCCCTAGAGAGAGAGGACATCGCCGCGAATCCGTTTTGGTTCTCACCTAGGGCAGACGAGCAGTAGGGACGGCGTGCTTCGGAGGGGGGCGGACTGGTTGGACGGTGGGCGTGGAGAAGGGTTGCGCAGCCTCTGTTTCACTATTCTTGGCGCCGGGGTCGGGTTCTTGTGTCCCTGTAGATGAGATGGAGAGTTTAGGGGTGAGGAAAAGACTCGGCAATGGCCACACAGAAGCAACCATGGCAGCTTACCAAGGAGAGTTCGGTCGGGCTCTGACGGCAGCGAAGAGCTGCTTGGACGGAGGAATTGGAGTGCAGGGCAGGTAAAGGAGGTCAGGGAGGAGCTTGCTCGGGTTTTATAGGGGGAGGAAGGGCGCTGGTGGCCACGAATTGGAATGGGAGGGGGCGACGGTGACCTTCTGCTTCTCCACTCATCCATGGCTTGAATGCCACTCAGTTGACAGGGGGTTTCGAATGAGGAGAGGAAGGGAAGGGGTGCTGCGTTTCTGCAGAGGTGGGGCGAGCAGAGTCGTGAGAGGGCGCGGCTCTTCGCCTGATCGCGTGGAGAAGGAAGGGGCGACGGGGATGGGCGTTCCTACGGCGTTTCTTGTCCTCGCGAAGAAGAACGAAGGGAGAAGGGGAGGGGGCGCTACTCCCAGCGTGCGTGGGTGGAAGGGGTGAGAATGGATCTGCTTTGGACCTGGGTTGGATCTGTTTGGGCCCAAGGGAGAATAAGAGAGGAGGGAGAGAGTTGGGTTGGGCCCAGGGAGAATTGAAAGAGAGAATGGGCCTGCAAGAAAGAAAGAAGGAAGGGAGGGAAAAACAGGTCAGGCCGGGTTTGGTTGATGGGGTTTGGGCCTTGGAAAGAAAGGAACAGGCCCGGGTTTTTGGGTCTGGTAGGTTTTTAGGTCTAGGTTGGACTTGGGTTTTGGATAGGGTTTCCGAGCTTCGGGTTTTGGCATTGGGTTCTCGGATTCTGGGTCTGGGTCGGGTTCTCGGACACCGGGAGAGAAAGAAAGGAGAAACAAAAACGGGCCGAGTTTAGTGGACAGGGTTTTAGGGCTTAGGACCAAGGGGGTTTTGGACTCTAGGACTTAGCACACAAAACATTCTTACATAAAACAATGCATCGGCATGAAATGCACAAAGCAAGTTTCTAGACCTAGTTGATTTTAATTTCTGAAAAAGGTTTTTATTTGCCTAAATTTTATGAATGCTCACACAAAACCTAGCAAATTAATTATTATATTAGAAAGCAAATTTTCAGGGTGTTACAAACCTACCCCCCTTAAAAGGAATCTCATCCTCGAGATTCGGCTGAGTCTTCAAACAGCTGCGGATATTCTGCCTTTAAATCTTCTTCTCTTTCCCAAGTTGCCTCATCCACTGAGTGTCGGCTCCACTGCACCTTACACATCCGTATCACCTTACTCCTTGTGACTCTTTCTGCCACTTCTAGTATCTTGACAAGATACTCTTTATAAGTGAGATCCTCTTGTACATCAAGTTCCTCCAGAGGTAGCTGTTCTTCTGGCACCCGCAAACATTTCTTCAGTTGTGATACGTGGAATACATCATGTACACTGGACAGTCTGGTTGGTAGTTCCAATTGATAAGCTACTTCTCCCTTTCTGTCCAACACTTTGAATGGTCCAATGTACCTCGGTGCTAGTTTGCCCTTGACGTTAAATCTGCGAACTCCTCTCATGGGTGACACCTTGAGATATACATAGTCACCAATTTCAAAACTAAGGTCTCGACGTCTGACATCCGCATAACTCTTCTGTCTGGATTGTGCCACTTTCAAATTCTGCCTAATTGTTTGCACCTGTCTTTCGGCCTCTTTAAGAATTTCAGGTCCAAACACTTGGCTTTCTTCCGTTTGATTCCAGAACAAGGGTGTTCTGCATTTTCTGCCATATAATGCCTCAAACGGTGCCATTTGTAGACTCTTCTGGAAACTGTTGTTATAAGAGAATTCTACATATGGCAAACTCTTATCCCAACTTGTCCCGTACTGTAAAGCACAAGCCCTCAACATATCTTCCAATATTTGATTCGTCCTTTCAGTTTGTCCATCAGTCTGTGGATGATAAGCTGAACTGAAGTTCAGTTTTGTATCCATTGAGTCATGAAGTTTATGCCAGAACTGTGATGTGAACTGTGATCCCCGGTCTGACACTATCTTCTTTGGAACACCATGCAAGCATACTATTCGTTCCATATATAGCTCTGCTAACTTTGCACCTGAGTAGGTGGTCTTTACCGGAACGAAATGAGCCACTTTGGTTAGTCGATCCACAATTACCCATATAGAGTCAAAACCTCTTTGTGTACGGGGCAAACTGACTATAAAGTCCATTCCGACTTCTTCCCATTTCCATTCTGGTATTTTCAAGGGTTGGAGTAAACCGGCAGGTCTCTGATGTTCCGCTTTAACTCTTTGACATGTGTCACATAAAGCGACGTACGTTGCAACATCTCTCTTGAGTCCATACCACCAATATCTCTCTTTAATATCCAAATACATTTTTGTACTTCCCGGGTGTATGGAGTAAGCGGAATCATGTGCTTCCCTTAGTATAGCATCTCTTATATGCTTCAGATTAGGCACACATATTCTTTTACCAAACCACACAGTTCCTTGCTCATCCATGGTAAATCCGGGTGCTTTTCCTAGAATAATCAAAGCTATGATCTCTTGAATCTTCCTATCTTCTTGCGGTCCTTCTTTAATCTCCCTTTCTAGTGTTGGTTCAACTTCCATTTCCACCGTGCTAGCTGCAAATCCCAGATTTAATCGTTCAAATTCTTTACCGAGTTCTGTTGGTAATTGGGTAATTCTATTTGCATGACTTTTTCTACTTAGAGCATCTGCTACCACATTCACCTTTCCTGGATGATAGTGAATTTCCAGGTCATAATCTTTGATTAACTCCAACCAACGGCGTTGCCTCAAATTCAAGTCTGACTGTGTGAACACATACTTTAGACTCTTGTGGTCAGTGTAGATATCACACTTATGGCCAATCAAATAGTGTCTCTAGATTTTTAGTGCATGCACCACTGCTGCAAGTTCAAGGTCATGTGTCGGATAATTTAGCTCATGCTTCCTTAACTGTCTAGAGGCATATGCTACCACTTTTCCTTCTTGCATAAGTACACATCCCAAACCTTGACGAGATGCGTCACAATATATAGAGAAACTCTTGGTTATGTCTGGCAATACTAATATCGAGGCAGTGGTTAACCTTTTCTTGAGCTCCTCAAAACTGGCTTGACATTTTTCTGACCATACGAACTTCACATTCTTCTCTAGCAAGGACGTCATAGGTTTAGCAATTTTGGAGAACCCTTCAATGAACTGTCGATAATATCCGGCCATTCCAAGGAAGCTCCGAATTTCACTGACATCTTTTGGTGGATTCCAACTCAACACATCCTTGACTTTCTTTGGGTCGACTGCCACTCCTCCGTTGGATACGACATGTCCAAGAAATGCTACTTCCTTCAGCCAAAATTCACATTTACTGAACTTGGCATATAATCGTTGATCCCTGAGTCTCTGTAATACTAACCGTAGATGCTCCTCATGCTCTTCTTCATTCTTGGAGAAAATCAAAATGTCGTCAATGAATACCACCACGAACTTGTCCAAATAATCCATGAAGATTTTGTTCATTAGATACATGAAGTATGCAGGAGCATTAGTTAACCTGAATGACATAACTGTGAACTCATATAATCCATATCGGGTAACGAACGCTGTTTTGGGAATATTAGAAGCACGAATTCTCATCTGGTGATATCCTGATCGAAGATCAATCTTTGAGAATACACATGCTCCCTTCAGTTGATCGAAGAGATCATCGATTCTCGGCAGTGGGTACTTGTTCTTTATAGTTACATCATTGAGCGCACGGTAATCGATGCACATTCTCTGTGATCCATCTTTCTTCTCAACAAATAATACCGGTGCTCCCCAAGGTGAAGAGCTAGGTCGAATATAACCCTTCTCAAGTAGCTCATCTAGTTGCTTCTTAAGTTCTTCTAATTCTTTCACACCCATTCTATATGGTCGCTTAGCTATAGGTGCAGTGCCAGGTTTAAGATCAATAAGAAATTCAACTTCGCGTTCTGGTGGCATACCTGGCAACTCCGCAGGAAATACATCGGGGAATTCCTACACTACATTAATGTCTTCCATGGCCATCTCCTTCACTTGATTGGCCTGGCACACCTCTGAAGCTGTCATTGTTGCTTGATATTCCACTTTTTCTCCAGATTTTGCTGTCAGTTGCACTGCTCTTTTGGCACACTGAATTACTCCATCATGCTTTGCTAGCCATGTCATTCCCAAGATGACATCAATTCCCGTGGAATTCAGGACTATAGGATGGGCTAGAAAGTCTACCCCCCTTATATTAATTTTAACCTCGGTGCATCTTAGGGTGGCCTTTAATTCCCCTCCTGGTGAACTAACTATCATGGTGTTTTTCAATGGTTGTATGATCATCATATGCTTTTTCACAAACTGAGCAGATATAAATGCATGCGAAGCTCCAGAATCAAATAGTACTGATGCAGGTTGTGAGTTCACTGGGAACGTACCGATCACCACATCTGTTGAGTCCTGAGCAGCTTCCACGTTCACGTGGTTGACCTTCCCGCGAGTGTAGTTTTGTTGGCCTCCATTCCTCGGGGCCTGCTGCTGATTTCCATTGCGGTGCTGCAACTAGGAATTCTGTCCACCCATCTTCTTAGGACAGTTATTTGCATAATGTCCTGGCTCACCACAATGAAAGCATACTCTCCTAGATTGAGCTACAGGTGTTTTATTAGCCTGTGTGAGAGGTGGAGCTTGGATTCTCATCTGTGGATTCTGAGACTTGTACTGCTGCTGCTGTTGCTGCTGGTTCTGGGGACGCTGCTGGTTCTGAAAGCGCTGTTGATATTGAGGGCGGCCCATTTGCTGTGAAGAACCTTGGAAGCGAAGCTGATTCCCCATTGGCTGATTATAGTGAGGACGTGAGTTGCTTCCAGATTGTTGGCCCATGAACTTCCTCTTCTTTTCCTCCATTTCTTTACGCTTATGTTCAAGCATAAGAGCCTTGTCTACCAGCTCTTGGAAGTTCCCAAATGTATGGGACATAAGCTGATATTGAATGCCGTCATTTAGCCCTATTAAAAACAGCCTCTGTTTCTTTCTATCAGTGGCCACCTCTTCTGGAGCATATCTTGATAGTTCAATAAACTTGTCACGGTAAGCCGTGACAGTCATGGATTCTTGCTTTAGTGATTGAAACTCCTGACGCTTGAGAATCATCATACCTTCTGGCACGTGATGGTCACGGAAGCTTTCACTGAATTCCTGCCAGGTGATCTGATTAGGATTGGGATGAGCATATTGGTATGCATCCCACCAATCAAGAGCTGCCCCTTGAAGCTGTCTAGAACCATAGAGAACTTTTTCTCTGTCATCACATTGGGCTATGTCTAGCTGCCTGCCCATAGCTTTCAGCCAATCCACTGCTTGCAATGGATTGCTAGCATGAGAAAAGGTGGGTGGGCGGCCCTTCAAGAATTCTCCATGCTTGTCCCTTGGTGGAGCAGGATGTGGTTGATGAGGTGGTTGGTTCTGCTGGTTTTGTTGCATCATTGCCATGAGCCAATTGTTGCATGATCTGATTCTGCTGGGCCAGGAGTTGCTCCACAGTGGGTTGGTTACTTCTTCTGCCACTGGCCATCTGTTGAAGACATTAGTATTACTGTTATTCAACCATCCAAGATAACAATAATCTGATTCTTGACAAAGGTATAGAAATGATAGATGCGCAGAACAAAAACCCACCCAACTATTTACACACTTAACTTAAACCTATAACTAGATGTTTGTGAGTATAGAACCCACAATCATCACAATCATTACAAAAAGCCAACTCATGCATTAATCATAGTCACAATTTATTCAATCACCCAAGAGCACTGGTTCACACATGAGAACTAAAAACAAACTCAAAACGCATCTATGTCGTTTATTACAACTCATGGGACAAATCTAAAGATCCTTTCCTAGGGTGGTACGGGCCTATCTCATAAAAGAAAACAAAGGAGAGAGCCAAATTTTGCAATAGATAAGGGTAGAAGTATAAGCAAAGATTTTTAATAAAATAATGACAAGAAAAACAAGGATAGATTAAATAAATAAAATGAGGTATGTATAATCAATAAATAAAATAAGCAAGGTTAAATCAAAATGAAATAAAACAAGGAGTATAAACTCTAAACGGCCATTCTACACTAGGTTGTGCATCCTACAGTCAGCACTGCTTTGATACCACTCTGTAACACCCAAATTTACGAAGGAAATCCGAATGCTACTATATGTGTACCCAGGAAGTCTTTACACACATATAGCTCCAGAAATGATCATCAAAAGAAAGGAAACAGTGCTCGATACATAAACAGAAATAAAGTCATTACATCACAGGCATTACATTATTATCGAGTTTATCAAAGTAGCGGAAGCCTGATACAATCTAACTCCAACACATCTCCACAGGGACTCTGACTGGGGGAATGCACTGCCTAGAAGTCCGGGAACTCCTCGGGGAAGACAAAAGCATCCATAGGCGGCTCATCTGAGTACCCATCCGGGATTTTGTTGATATGAAGCAAGTGTAAGTAATCCATCTTACTTAGCAAGCATAACATGATTAAATGAGGCTCAAAAGGCTAGACAAGGTTTAAACTGCGGTTAGCATTTTTAGTTGATTAATTTTAGAATTAACCTGAATTACTACAATTACATGACAACCCCGGTTGTAACCCACATTATAAAACATGTGAAAAATTATTAATGAACAACATCATATTAAACCATTTATCCAAAAAACAAGGTACCGCTCAAAAAGGATCCAGGCCGCTCTTAACCGTGAGCACGGCTATTATAACAGTTTTACACTCTGCAGAGGTTGTACACTTTCACCACCGGTCGCGACACCCCTTTGCCATAGGCAATGCACTCCCAAAACGAGTACAGGGCATCACTACGAAACCTTTCAACCGACACCCTAACAAGTTAGTGGCCGCTATGGTTTCATGATCGGCGCATGGAGCCCTCCTCCCGGGATCAGCGATCACTCAGGGCGCAGCATGAGACATACCAATGACACTCAGGGCGCAGCGTGAGTTCATCCCCAGGTAGGCGAGACCCATACTGATAACCCCACACCCCCACTTGCGCCTTTCGGTAACCACTAGACAAGCTAGCGTACAGTTTACTTAGTCAAGACCAGAGCCATGTGATTCCTGTGGTTGTACGGTTTTCCTGGGTGGCCGCTTTAAGAATCGAAACCTTAAGGAGAGACGCTTAGAGCAATCCAAACACATGCTCAAGCTCCCTAAACCAAGTTGCTAAAAAGCATATTTTATTAAGGTTCCAAGTATATCATTAGTCAAGATTAACATTTATCATTAGCGGTTGCAAGCAAGCTAAGCACAACTAACTTATCTACCCACATGCATAAACCCAAGTTAAACAAGGTATATAGGATAAACAAGTCTAGTCATTCCTAGGGTTTAACAAATTCAGACACATGCATGAATGAATATCATGATTAAAAGGTGAATAGGTATCAAGGATGAATCATGTTACACTTGCCTTCCTCAAAGTACTGTTGCTGAACCGGGTCTTCAAACTCTTGCTCAAATCTGTCTTCGTACGGCTCACCGTCTACACATGCATTCCATCACAACACATACATCCATTACAAGCCAGTACATGCATACAAAAGTATTTCTATTAGAACAGTACACCATTCAATAAAAAACAGAAGCAAAAAGGTTATAAAACTAATCTACGCATTTCTACGAACACAACAACGCGAAAATCACTCTAATCGGATGTACGGTGATTAAACTACACTAAAAACAAGGCGTAGGGGCTAAGCTGCGATGAACTGAGAACCTAAACGTGATTAACTATAGATCTCGAGGGGTAGCAAGAAAGTTTTGCAACACAGAGGCAGGGACGGCGGGTTTAAATCTGATTTTTCTCAGGGGCTCTTTAGAATAAAGGCCGAAGGGGTATTATCAATCTAATCTGGACCGCTGGATGAACAACGGGCGGTGGATGGGTGATCTGGGTGTTCTGCTCGGCCACAGGGGAAAAGGGCGATGCCGGCCTCGCCGTTTTTCACAACAGAACGGCGACGGCGCCATTACCAGCGGCAGAAGCTCGCCGGGGTTAGGGGCCCCAAGCCTACGGTGCTCAGAAACAGGTGATGTTTGGCCCTAGAGAGAGAGGACATCGCCGCGAATCCGTTTTGGTTCTCACCTAGGGCAGACGAGCAGTAGGGACGGCGTGCTTCGGAGGGGGGCGGACTGGTTGGACGGCGGGCGTGGAGAAGGGTTGCGCAGCCTCTGTTTCACTATTCTTGGCGCCGGGGTCGGGTTCTTGTGTCCCTGTAGATGAGATGGAGAGTTTAGGGGTGAGGAAAAGACTCGGCAATGGCCACACAGAAGCAACCATGGCAGCTTACCAAGGAGAGTTCGGTCGGGCTCTGACGGCAGCGAAGAGCTGCTTGGACGGAGGAATTGGAGTGCAGGGCAGGTAAAGGAGGTCAGGGAGGAGCTTGCTCGGGTTTTATAGGGGGAGGAAGGGCGCTGGTGGCCACGAATTGGAATGGGAGGGGGCGACGGTGACCTTCTGCTTCTCCACTCATCCATGGCTTGAATGCCACTCAGTTGACAGGGGGTTTCGAATGAGGAGAGGAAGGGAAGGGGTGCTGCGTTTCTGCAGAGGTGGGGCGAGCAGAGTCGTGAGAGGGCGCGGCTCTTCGCCTGATCGCGTGGAGAAGGAAGGGGCGACGGGGATGGGCGTTCCTGCGGCGTTTCTGGTCCTCGCGAAGAAGAACAAAGGGAGAAGGGGAGGGGGCGCTACTCTCTGCGTGCGTGGGTGGAAGGGGTGAGAATGGATCTGCTTTGGAGCTGGGTTAGATCTGTTTGGGCCTAAGGGAGAATAAGAGAGGAAAGAGAGAGTTGGGTTGGGCCCAGGGAGAATTGAAAGAGAGAATGGGCCTGCAAGAAAGAAAGAAGGAAGGGAGGGAAAAACAGGTCGGGCCGGGTTTGGTTGATGGGGTTTGGGCCTTGGAAAGAAAGGAACAGGCCCGGGTTTTTGGGTCGGGTAGGTTTTTAGGTCTAGGTTGGACTTGGGTTTTGGATAGGGTTTCCGAGCTTCGGGTTTTGGCATTGGGTTCTCGGATTCTGGGTCTGGGTCGGGTTCTCGAACACCGGGAGAGAAAGAAAGGAGAAACAAAAACGGGCCGAGTTTAGTGGACAGGGTTTTAGGGCTTAGGACCAAGGGGGTTTTGGACTCTAGGACTTAGCACACAAAACACTCATACATAAAACAATGCATCGGCATGAAATGCACAAAACAAGTTTCTAGACCTAGTTGATTTTAATTTCTGAAAAAGGTTTTTATTTGCCTAAATTTTATGAATGCTCATACAAAACCTAGCAAATTAATTATTATATTAGAAAGCAAATTTTCAGGGTGTTACAGTGAAGTACTGGGAGAAATTTGTGGGAAATTGGATAGGAGGGGAGTTTTGGTCATCACTGTCTATTGCTTTTGCTTGGCTTGAGAAACCTTGATTCTGAATGTGGGTGAAGTTTCTATTGAAATTGTCCATTTGTGGTGAATCGAGTGGTGACCTGTTTGTGTGCTGAAAGAATGGTTTCACCTATGTTGCGCACAACGTGTGCTTCTCTTTTTGTAGGTGTCCACGAACTGAAGCCAACGGCTACCAGCGCAGAGCATAGCAGGGCAACGAATACCAGGGCAGAGCACAGTACTGCCAGGGAAACGGCTACCAGGGCAGAGCACACTAGACGAACGGCTCGGAGGGCAACGATTAACTGAAATGTATATTTTATTTGTATGAATAGTGCATCAACAAAATATTGTATTTTATTGTTTTGTGGCCACACCTTAAGCTTAAGGTGAACTTTTGCTGCCTGGTGCTTACGGTGTATTCCCACAATGGCAAAGATCAATGACTGTAGCTGCATTTATTGCTTAGAGCTACCTTTTGGCCACATTGTGGCTGCCCTAAGTGGTCTTGACTGGAATGAAATTAGCAAACTTAGTCAAACAATCCACAATAACCCAAATAGAATCATAACCATCTCGAGTACGAGGTAAACCCACTATGAAATCCATGCTGATTTCTTCCCACCTTCAATGGTTGAAGCATTCCTGCTGCTCTTTAATGTTCAGCCTTAATCCTCTAGCACACATCACACAAAGCAACATGAGTACCAACATCTCTCTTCCACCCATACCACCGGTACATTTCCTTCAAATCCTGATACATCTTAGTACTACAAGGATGAATAGAGTAAGCAGAATCATGATCTTCTCTTAATATCTTATTTCTGAGCTATCCCACATCTGGTACAAAAATCCTCTTCTTAAACCAAGTACCATGTTCATCTTCAGTAAAATCAGGGGCTCTTCCAATTGCCATAAGCTCCTTAATTTCCTTGATCTTCTCATCATTATGCTGACCTTGGCGAATTTCCTGCTCAACAGTAGACTCTACTTCCATAGTCACTCCTTTTGTGTAGCAAGAAATCCAAGGTTCAAACGTGAAAACTCTTCACACAGCTTCTCTGGCATCTGATGAGTCAAGAGGGAATTAGCATGTCCCTTCCTGCTCAAAGCATCTGCAACCACATTGGCATTACCAGAATGATAGTGTATCTCTAGATCATAATCCTTAATCAGTTCTAGCCAATGACGTTGCCTCAAATTCAGATCCTTCTGTGTGAATATATACTTCAGACTCTTGTGGTCAGTATGGATCTGGCACTTTTTCCCAAGCATATAGTGCCTCCAAATCTTCAAAGCATGTACCACTGCTGCTAACTCCAGATCATGTGTAGGATAATTCAACTCATGTTTCCTCAACTGCCTGGATGCATAAGCTATAACATGTCCTTCCTGCATAAGAACACATCCAAGGCCCTGACGAGAAGCATCACAGTAGATATCAAAACTCTTATGAATGTTAGGCATCACTAACACTGGAGCTATAGTTAGCCTTTTCTTCAACTCTTCAAAACTAGCCTGACATGCATCTGACCACCTGAACTCCTTTCCTTTCTCAAATAGTGAAGTGAGGGGCTTCACTATTTTAGAAAATCCTTCTATGAATCACATGTAGTAACTGCCAATCCCAGAAAACTCCTGATCTCAGGCACACTCTTTGGTGGCTCCCAATTCAGAACATCTCTGACTTCGTTTGGATCAACTGCAATCCCACCATCTATGATAACATGACCCAGAAAAGATACTTCTTTCAGCCAAAACTCACACTTACTAAACTTGGCATAGAGCTGATTCTCTCCGAGCTTCTACAATACTAGCCTCAAATGCTCCTCATGTTCTTCTTCATTCTTGGAGTAGATCAAGATATCATCAATGAATAGCACCACAAACTTATCCAAGTACTCCATAAACACCTTGTTCATCAAATACATAAAGTAGGCAGGAGCATTAGTCAAACCAAAAGACATAACCATATATTCTTACAAACCATATCTGGTAGTAAAAGCTGTCTTCTGGATATCTGATGGCCTGATCTTCAACTAATGATAACCTGAACGTAGATCAATCATGGAGAATACCTTGGCTCCTTTTAACTGATCAAACAGATCCTCAATCCTAGGTAGAGGGTACTTATTCCTGATAGTGACCTCATTCAATGACCTGTAATCAACACACATCCTCTATGTACATCTTTCTTGTCAACAAAGATCACTAGTGCTCCCCAAGGTGATGAACTAGGGCATATGAAACCCTTATCCAACAACTCTCTCAATTGTTTCTTAAGTTCTTCTAGTTCATAAACTGACATTCTGTATGGCCTCTTAGAAATAGGAGCTGTACCAGGTAGAAGTTCAATGAGGAACTCAATATCTCTATCTGGTGGCAAACCTGGTAAATCATCTGGAAACTCACATACTACTCTGATCTTGGCAACTGTAATACTCTTTACTTGATTCGTATGTGCCTGTATTGAGTTCAGTTGCTTCTAGCTGATCTGAGTATGATCTTTATCTCCATTAATCACCTCATGTCTAGGGCTTTCCTTTGATTGTTTCCACCATACAAATGCAGCTGTGGGCACCTACCCTTGTCATGTCCTTTTTGCATGCAATGGAAACAAGTCTTCATACTGAAAGCTTTTGATCTTCTAGACTTAACCTGCAAAACCTTTGGCACTGGCTGATTTGATGCTTAGTTACCAGATTCTGGCCGATAGCTAATTTGGGGAACTTGAGCTTGGTTAGAGTGACCAAACTGGTGGACTGGATAACTCTGCACCTCAGTCTGCTGAGCAAGATGAAAACGAGTGATGCGATCAGACTGTATATGTCTTTGAGAGTCCATCTTTCTCTTCTTCTTCTCATTTATCTCATCTCTCAAATTCTCTATCAAGAGCGCCTTATCCACTAGCTGATCAAAACTATGAAATGAATGTGCTATCAGCTGGTAACAAATAGGCATAATCGATCCTTCTATGAAGAGGTCTTGCTTCCTCTCATCCTTGGCTACCTGTTTTGGGGCATAACGAGACAACTGAATGAATTTGTCTCTATATGCACTCACAGTCATCACTCCTTGCTTCAAGTTGAGAAACTCTTCCTTCTTGTGCTTAATCACACTCACAGGGATATGATATGAATGAAATTCATCCTTGAATTCCTGCCAAGTGATGCCACCTGAATCTTCATGAGCATCACAATATGCATCCCACCAATCTGAAGCTGCACCTTCTAATCTTCCAGCGGCATATAAGACCATCTCTCTATCAGTACACTGAGTAATCATCAGCTTCTTCTCCACTGTTTTAATCCAATCATCAGCATCGAGAGGATCTACAGAGTGAGAATATGTAGGCGAGTTGTGACTCATGAAATCCCTGTGTTTGTCTCTTGGGGGCGGTGGAAGGGCTAGGCTCTGATTCAGCTGAACAATAGAATTGGCCATATTAGTCATCAATTGAGTCTGGGCAGCCATAAATTGTTCCAATGCTGAAGAAGACATCTGGTTCTGACTTGAGTTAGGCTCTGGATTATTTTTGCTACTTCCAGCACCAGACCTACTGTTCTTCATCTGATTGTATAGAAAACAAGAACTTAGAGAGATATAGAAAGATATGGTACTAGTGCAGATGAAACCCAATATATTAGAGAAAAAAACCAAGATATGGATTCCAACACTAGCACTTGCATGGCCAAAGCTCTTTATCCAATCAAAATAACCAACAAAAGAATAGCAGTCGCATCAAGAACTTTTCCATATTAAAGTCAGATTCTGGTTATCTCAGAAAATCAGATGTATCGTCTAAACAGCACATCCAAAAATCACAAAACTTTTCCAGAACATAGGTAATGAAATTATGAATCCAACACAACTGGAATCAACTCATTTGGAGTTTGGAAACTAAAGTTATTAAGAAAACAATCTAGCTGCGTCAGGTGCTCTGAACAGGTTCTATATACTCCAACAAAACGCAGGTATCTCTTTTTTCAGAAAATCCAAAAATCGCAAGATGTTACCAGAAAATAGCTTATCCAATTCTGGAACAAACCCAACTAGTTTCATGTCAATAGGAGTTCAGAAACTGAAGATATGAAATAAACAATCCGACTGTGTCAGATTACCGAGACAGATTCTGTTTATCTCACCAAAATCATATTTCTCTCTGTTCAATGTTCCAAAAATCGTGAAACTTTGACAGAAAATAACTTATGAAGTTATGGAACGAATCCAACTGGATTTGGATCAATCGGAGTCTTGTAGCTTTAGATATGAATTAAACATTACTGCTGTCTCAGGGGTGACGGGAATAGATTTGTGCATGAAGTGATTAAGGATTAGATATGCTGAAGATGGATTTGGAACTTACCTAGGTACTAAGACTAAGAATAAAGACAAAACTCAACTATTTAATTATTTAGTTAATTTATTAAGATATAATTGTGGTCATCACTCCACAAAACATCACACTCATTACAAAGAACCAAATCAAACATTTAGCACACAACAAGCACAAGGCAAACAATCCTACACCAGAACTAAACATCGACCTCAACGGCGACTCTACTAACGGTGACATAGATTTAGAGGGGATAATTTCCTAAATCCTTCTGTTGAGATAAAGCATAACTGATGGTGTTTCCAAATTATCCATGATTCTCTTGTTTCCAACAATTCATACTTAGTGAGAGAATACTCATTAACTGGGGCATCCAATGTGATCCATGTTAGTCTGTTGGCTTATAGAGAAATGTTAACTAAGGGCTAGAGAAAGAACAAAAATGAGTGCAAAGTTGGATGATGATTAAGAATCAAGGAGAAAGGAAGTCAAGGTTGAAGAGAAACAACGAATTTAGACCAAGATTGGAGCAGACAAGGTTGACCAAGTATAAGAAAGCATTTAGGACCTTATAAACGACTATTGCTACTCTAGGCTTACGTCCTACAGTTAACACGGCTCTGATACCACTTCTGTCACACCCGGTTTTATAAACAAAACCGAATGACTATCATATGTGCACCAGGATCAAGTTTACACATATATGAAACCATTATTACACTCATGGACGCAAATAACTAGCAGCGGAACTTCAAAACTTCTCCACAGGCAGCTGACTGGGGGAACACGTACGCCTAGAAATCTCCAGGATACTCCACCAAAACCTTCTGTCTAAGCCTGAGCCGCAGATAAAGCAAGGTTGATTACATTTATGGTTGGTACTCAGCAAGTGTAGGGCAAAGCATATGACATGCAAAGGCTTAACAAGGAAATGGCTCGCTAATTAAATTTCTTTAAGCACTTTAGTTGGTCATATTTTATTTAGCAGCATAATTACTAAGGTGTAAGTGTATACCAACCCAATTAAGCATATGGTAAACCATAAGCATCATCATGAACATAAGTAAACCAATTTAATTCATCTTCCATATACTAATCATGTGAGGGTCCAGGCCGCTCATGACCGCGAGCATGGCTATTGTAATAGATTTTAGATACTCTGCAGAGGTTGTACAGCTTTCCCCACAATTCGTGTTTCTCATTATGCTCGGGTTAATTACTCCCTTCAACACTTCATTTAGTGAGGGGCCAGAGAATCACTACGAGGCCTTTCCAAAGAATTTCCCAATGTGTGTGTGCTCCCTTGCCAGACGGGTCTATAAAAGGCGAACCTTCCTGCCCTCGCACCTTTGCTCACAAACCTTGCCGGTAGCAACCAGCCCATACCAAACATGCAGTGCCTCCACACAACAAAGGGATCTTCTAATTACTTATCCAAGACCAGAGCCATGTAGTATTGTGGTTGTACGGGAAATCCCGGGTGGTTCTCCATGTTCCAATTAATCAATATGGTCTTGGTTAAACATTCACATAAGGTCATTAATATGTATATATAAAAGATATCACAAAATTATTATCTTCACATTTAGTGTAAACCATTCCCAAGTATAGCAACTAAGCATAGCTACCCAACATGAATATAAAACCCAGGTTGACAAGGCATGATTAAAGAAAACTAGTCATCATTAGCATAGGACCCATCATGATTATAAGCATGCAAGCATAGCGTAACTATAATGTGAAATGAGCATGTCATGTGGTTATTAGGATGAAAAGTCATGATCAAGAATACACTTGCCTTAAATCCAACTAATAAATGCTACAGCTCAGGGACTTCTCAAATTATTCCTCGAACCACACGAACGAGTTTTGAACTCCATGAACGTTACACCGTCTAAACGCATCACAGGGTCACATACACAAGAATAATATAGCAAATAAAAACAGTACACCAAACATGTGCAACAGTACAAAAGAATGGTACAAAGGTATAGATCAAGTCCTTACAGTCACGTGAGCGAAAGAATCACCCGAAACGGAGTTAAAACGATCAAGATAGGGCCAAAATGGTGCTCCAGCGGCTTAACTGCGAAGGACAAGAATTTCCAGGGGGTAGACTGAAAGAAATCGAGGGCTAATACATAATTAAGCATATATTAAAACGATCAAGATAGGGCCAAAACGGTGCTCCAGCGGCTTAACTGCGAAGGACAAGAACTTCCAGGGGGTAGACTGAAAGAAATCGAGGGCTAATACATAATTAAGCATATAAACTCAGGGTCTATCATGGAAACTGAAAGGGCTGGACGGCGGGTTCCATTTCTTAAAAAGATAGGGGTCCAACTGAAAGAAAATGGACCTACATGTAATTACTTTTCAACTGCTCTTGTACCACGGGTTAAATATCTGAAACTGCAGGGTCTCTTAAACAAAAGGCAAGAGCTGACCGGTACCTTATGAATTTGACTCGTTCTGGGATGTTGATCCAGGAATGGACGGCTGCAATCGATCTGGTCATCGGACGGCGGCACGACACAGTCACTGCGGCGGCGGGCGGCGGCGCCGAACGGCGGGACTCGCCGGCGTAAGCCGATCCGGCACTGCAGAGCTCCAAACTCCACGAAAAATGGACTGGAAGAAAGCTAAGAGCATCGCTATCTCACCCAAGGTGGTCCCACCGTGGATGGGACGGCGGGGATGGCCAAACGACGGCGAGGAACGACGGTGGCGGAACTGTGAAACCACGGTGAGAAATTAGGCACCAAAGAGTTGATCGGGAAGTAAACAAGCTAGCCTAGAAGCTTCCTTACATCCGCGAGGAACTCCAAGTGGCGTCAATTCGTACCGAGGGGCGAAGGTGAGCTCGGACAGCGGCGGCGGCGATCGGTGGCCTTCCGGCCCTCGTGGCGGCGCGATTGCGGAGGTAGGGCGGCTTGGCTAGGGTTTCAAGAGGAGCGCAAAGGGGCGGCGGCACGATTTATAGAGGAGGGTGGACCTTGTCGTCCACGCCAAGGAAAGGGGCAGCGGCATGAGCTCGGGCTCGGTTCGGTGGGCTCGAGTCTGACTCGAGAGGAAGATACATATGATAGGTGGGGCCCACTGTCAGCGAAAGAGAGAGAGGAGGGAGAAGGCGAAGTGAAGAAATACGCCAATGAAGTGAAGAAATACGCCAATGACGTCAACAGCAGAGAGGTGGACTGCGGTGGGGAAAAGGGCCGGGCTTGAGGCGTGAACGGAGAAATAAGGGAGACAAACCAGACTTCCAGAAAAGCAAAGAGGCGAAAACGGACCAAGCTAGAGTTCAAGGAGGAAAACTGAACTTGAGCTAGAACAACTATTCTAAAGATCAAACAAATGCAAATCAAATTCGAATTCAAACAGGTTGAACTCAAATTAATTTGAACAAAACAATACAAAAACAAATGCATCAGCATGAATGCAATAAACACTTATTGAATCTATTAATTAATTATTTAATTGCATAAAATCCTAATAAACTCCAATTAATTCCTAGAAATTTATTTATGCATTAAATAAATTCTAGAAAATTCTAAAAATATTTCTATAATTTCTTGTGATGAAAATTAGGGTGTTACAAATAATGATAAGAAGACACCAAAGAAGAAGCCCAAGCAGTGAGGATGAATTTCACCATTTCCAAAGTTGGTGGGTTGATACTTTTGATGACAGTACCTATCAAATAGTCAAATTAACTCTTTCTATCTATCTCGTTTGGTTTATAATAATTCATGAATGTTTCCTTTGTGGGGACTTGATATGCTTTTGATCTATTTATATCAAGTAGTTGGTTAATCTGGCTTCTAAGTATACAGGTTAAGCATGTAATACTAGTGTCTCCTTTATCTGCTATGAATCATGAATTCCAGCAACACAAACAAAGAGTGGAAGGTATTGTGCTGGAATATCAGGGGAATTAATTCTACTGTCAAATGGAACTCTGTCAGGGATAAAATTATTGAGAGTGGTTGTGATGTGCTTTGCCTATAGGAGACAAAACGAGAGCATTTTGACTCCCAATTCATAAGAAACTTATGTCCCCAACTTTTGATTACTTTGAATACTTGCCATCAGTAGGCAACTCAGGTGGCATCATCTGGAAATCAAGTTTGTTGGATGGCCAATTAGCCTTTAAAAATGAATTCTCTGTATCTGTTGAATTTAAATCCAAGCACAATAATGTTGAATGGCTTCTGACCAATGTCTATGGGCCACGCACTGCTGAAGAAAAGAGAAACTTTGCTAGTTGGCTCAAACATATACAAATGCCCCCTGAAGTGGAATGGATTGTCCTAGGAGACTTCAATCTGATGAGAGACCCATCAAACAGAAATAAGCCAGGGGTGATCTCATAGAGAAGTTTTTATTTAATGAAGTCGTCATTAAACTGGGCCTAGTGGATATCCCTATCCAAGGAAGGCAATACACTTGGACCAATAAACAACCCTCGCCTCTTATGGAGAAGATTGATTGGGTGTTCACATCCAGCTCTTGGACTCTAACTTTCCTTGATACTAAAGCTTGGCCACTAGTAATGGAAACTTTAGACCATATCCCCTTCTTTGTTAGTATTGGCTTTGACATCCCCAAGGGCAGAATCTTTAGATTTGAGAATTACTGGATGGATCATGAGCACTTCATGGGAGTCATTCAACATGGATGGAATTTGCCCACCAATCAAGTTGATGCAGTAAAAATTATGACAGCCAAGTTCAAGAATTTGAGAAGGGTGCTCAAGGCTTGGCAGCCACACATATCTATCCTTAAAGAAAACATTCATAATGTCAAGATAGTCCTCACCCTCTTAGAATCCATATAAGAATATAGAGATCTGACTGTCCCTGAATGGAACTTCAAAGCTCTGCTAGATGAAAAGCTTGTCTCACTCCTAAATCAGCAAATAATTTATTGGAAGCAGAGAGGCACAGTTAATTGGGTTAAGTTTGGGGATGAAGGCACACAGTTTTTTCATGCCAATGCTAAAATCAGACACAGAAAGAGCATCATTACGTCTCTAGAAGATCCATCTGGTCAAAGCATTTGCAATAATCCTGGGAAAGTAGACATCCATTGGAATGCCTTTAGAGAAAGGCTATGTTTCTCAGAGTTTTAGGCCCCACATATTGATCTTGTAAAGCTCTTCCCTGCTCCTCTAGACCTCTGGAATGCCTTTGGAGCAAGGCTATTGGTTATGTTATTGTCTCGTATCTTAAATGTTCCATGCTGGTTTCTTTGAGGGCCTGTAGCTGCTGTACTGAATTTGACTTGCTGTTGAACTTGTCTTATATATTAATGTTTCATAACCAACATTCTCACTTGTTGCTGAACTTCTCAAAATTCACTTGCTGGAATGTAATGCCAATATCTAATAGTTTTGTTGATTCCATATCCTTGCCAACTTCTCAAAATTCACTTGCTGGAATGTAATGCCAACATCAAATAGTTTTGTTGATTCCATATCCCTGCCAATATCAGTTCTTGCTTCACTAATATAAATGTCTACTTGATGTTCTTTAATTTGTTGCTATGTTGCTGCATATAAATGTCCAGTTGTGACCAATATGATGTGTTGCGACCAATGTGCTATGTCACTCCATATAAATGTATGCAGGGAGATGAGTACAAGGATAAAGAACCTGATGCCTTCGATTTGTTCAAGATCTGCCATTACAACAACAAAAAGAAAGGATACGCGCCTACTGTGCAGTCGGCTATTGTAAGACGTCTTTCTAAAATGCTCTCTATGTATGCTTATTTTCAACTATCTTGTGATCAAGAACTTGTTATCTAATGTTGTTTTCTGCTTCCTTGCTTGGTAGACTGAAATGGAACATCAGCTGGCTACACCAACAGATGATGGACAACAACTCTGCAACCCAAGTTGTAGGTGCTATGCTTGACAAGAACACCAAAAATAATCACTTCCTTCAGAATGTGGGTGTCCAGGTTGAGAAGCGAATGTCCAGTCTACAGAATGTTCAAGCACAATTGGAAGTGGAGAGGAGGAGAAATGCTGAGCTTCAATTGGTTGTCAACAACCAGCATGAAGAAATGAATGATTTGTCTAAGAAAGTGCAGGAGACAGAACAAGCGAGGATCAAAGACCAAGAGGACAATCGGAACAAGCTATCTCAGTTGGAGGCGAAACTTGAGCTTCTGCTAGGCAACAATTGAAGCTAAGGAACATGGTATTTTGTTAGCTTCTCAACCAACTTCAAACTTTTGCAGGAACATTTTTGCTGCTGCAGCTTGATGTTTCTGCTGAAACACTTGGTTAGTTGTTTCTGCTAAAAATTTGTTTCTGTAGCTTTTTATTGTTTGTGGTTCTGGAGCTTTTTGTTGTTTTGGTCCTGGAGGGGTGTTGGGCTGCTAGTGTGCAGCAGCTGGATGATGGTATATTTTGATGTATTTGGGCTGCTAGTGTGCAACAGCAGATGTATTTGTGCTAGAATTGAACTGTGAAATCTGGACTAAACTGTTTGTTTCATATATGGGCTATGAAAATTTGTGGGCTGATTTTTTATATGGCAGTTGTTAGCGCTCGTTATTGTCACACTTTTAGTGTCATTTAAGCGGTGTTTTTGGATTAATTCATATACTAACCTACCACTTGACACTTGAAATAACCCCATTTTTGTATATGTGCTGTGTTTTGGAGCATGTTGTGTTTTTGCAGGAAAACTACCCAATTTGGGACATTTATATTCAAAGCCCAAAAGCAACTACGAGCCCAAAGAAATCGAGCCTAGCGGAGCCCAACCAATGGACCATGTGGGCTTTCATAGCCCAACTCATGGTCCTAGGTGTCCACATTCAATGAACCTTGGGCATGAGAGACTTAAGCAAGAAGGAATTGGATATTTGGAAGGTTATCCACGAGATCAAGTCAACCTCCGAGATATTCGCGTAGCCCAGGACAGCATAATTTTTCACTGCAGATTCAGAGATCTAAATGGCCTCAAATGACAAAATGTTGAATACCAAAGTTGTAGCCATCGTCGAGATCTTCATTTTTGGTATATGGAAAGCATAATTTGGAATATAAAGCTAGGTGATATGACCCTCGAAATTCATGCTGCACAGAGAAGTCTGAAATCAGACATATTATGTTCTGACACTATTTTGGGGATCTTAACTTCATTTCTAAAAAAACTTATGAGTACCAAAGTTGGAGATAATTTCGTGCTACACAATTTAGAATCTGAGTTTGCCATATTTGGATTCCGGACGTGGAAGATATGACGTCGGGAAGGCAAGGCTGCGAATCAGGAAAATCTGGGCGAGACAAATCTTGTGGAAACCAAGTTTGCTTAACTCCCAAGCAAGGATCTCGTGGAAGGGAAGGTGGAGCATGCCCCAAAGCTCCTCTAGAGTATAAATATAACCCCTTTGGCGCCCTCAAGAGAAGGAGGGTCAGATCCCATTATTCTAGAGAACCAACAAAGAGAGGGAGCCACAATCCGAGGAGAGGAGCGAAGCCGGGAACCCTAGCAAGGTCCCTTCGGCGCTGCCACAAGATCAATAACAAGGAGGAGATTGGATCTACAAGGGAGGAAGCAAGGCATCGTCTTCCCCGTCGGTCTACATCTACTTCGGAGGATTCTATACCATGTTCATCGCTACAATGTGTAACATTATGGGGTAAAGTCCTTGTTTGTCCTTGGGGTTGAAGGGAGATCTTAAGTTGTAATCTCCGAACCATTATTTTAGATCTTTGCTATCATATATTTGTCGTTGGTGCTTTTAATCTAATAGTCAGACGACTTTGCTTTGGGGATGCATCGCTCGTAGTCTTGCATACCTAGAATCCATCGACAATCTTGTGCTCTTGTTGTTCAATCACGGATTACCCTCGTGTAGTGACAGTACGCGGGAGGGAAAGGGTTGAGCTTGGTGCACCTTTACTTTTGATAGATTAGATCGGTTCGTTCTTGCTCGGTGGTTACATCTTTAAGTGATCCTAGATCCCTTGGACAAGCATTCTACATATCTTGTTCTCTCAATATCATTGCTCTCTACGTTGTTCTCTTTAACTTAGATTAGATTTAGTTCTTTACTCATACACACCATCATTCGATAAAGAGCTTTCAATCAACGAGATTAGTGCTTAGTTAAGCGTAGCAATCCACTTGTTCCACGGATTGATAAAACCTTGGGGGATACTCTAAGGGAAAAGCTACAACCGATCCGTGCGCTTGCGGTTCGTAATTGGCGTGCCTAAGGGCCGTCAACAAGCTTTTCTGGCGCCGTTGCCGGGGAACAAGCTAGTTTGCTACGTTTATCTTTGTATTAATTTTGTTGGTTACTAACACCTAACCCTTTTCTTTAGAAAAAAATCTTTGTTTTTGTTTTTGTTGTCTAGATGGCTCTTGTTGCTCAACCCATGGAGGAAGAAGAAAAATCACTAAGGGATTATGCAAGCCCGCAACCGGAGGACTTTGACATGCAAAAATCAGATTCGGCACTCGAAGCCACCGTGTGTGAGATCAAGCCTCAAATCATCAAGATGGCGGCGGCAAATCCATTTAGAGGGGTGGAGATGGACAATCCATATAGGCACATTAAGAATTTCACGATGCTATGCAACACGGTACAACAAGATGGAGTTCCACTAGATTGGTTTAGATGGAATCTTTTCCCATACTCACTTGCAGATGAAGCGAAAAGATGGTACACACTTGCATCCTTCGAGGCAAACAGAAATTGGAATGAGTTGATGAAGAAGTTTTGTGGACGGTTCTTTCTGATAAGCAAGATTCAATATATTCGGAGGCAAGTGATCACTTTCGCGCAAGGAAAGGACAAAGGAATAGATCAAGCTTGGGATAGGTTCAACTGATTAATCGAGCAACGACCAAAGCTAGGACTCTCCGGTGATGTACTCTTGCATACATTTTATTTTTCCCTAACCGCCGAATGCATGCAATTTGTTCGGATGTGTGCAGGAGGAGATCTCATGGAGAAAACACTCACGGAAGTGGCCCAAATCCTACAAAGAATAAGCAAAGGGGCAGCCATGCAAAGAGATTGGGAAAATCATCTTTTGGGAAGAGTTGAGCAAGAAACTCAAGTGGGAACGCTTGCTGGATTTTTTGGAAAAGAAGCCCCGGAAGCGAAGAAAGAAGAACCGAAGCAAGAAAAGATTGAAGAAGCAACTCACGATGAAGGAGGACCAATCCAAAGCAACAAAAATTGCAAGCCGGAAGAAGTAAAAGGAACAAGTTTGGCGAATGCAAGGTCACTAAAAGAATTTGAGCAAATGGATTGGATCCCGATCAACTTTGGAGAAATATTCGAGAAGAGAAGACCATACCTAAATCAAAAAGGATCGGTGAAAGCCATAGAATCAAGCTTTCTACCAGAGAAACACTTGGGGTATGAGTTGGACAAAGAATCGGCCGGTGAGATTATTCAAAAACTTTTCAATGAATTAGAAGCGATAGACCCGGATCACGTTGCCAAAGTGAAGAAAATTATGGAAGTGGAGCCGGAGGCATCTCCATTCGCGTACCAAGCCGAGGTGTATGCCATAAAAGCCAATCACGTTGAAGGTACCCCGCTACCTACACCCCACATAAGTTGCATGATGGAGAAATATTTTGCAAAGCTTTATGCGACATCGGAGCCCATGTAAGTGTTATGTCTTCAAAGTTTTATGATGAGCATTATAGAAAAACTTTGAATCTTGCTCCTACACCAATTAAATTGATCATGGGAGATGGTAGAACAACCAAACCTTTGGGTGTGCTTAGAGATTTAGATGTTGCAATCTCGGGTAAAGCTATTCCAACCGACTTTTTTGTAATTGATGCTTGCCATGATGAACATGATGATATAATACTTGGTAGGCCTTTTCTTAAGTTGGTTAATGCCGTTCTTGATGTCGGAAAGGGTAGAGTTATGATTGATCTTGATGGAACTAAATACACATATGATTTCCTACCCGCTTCTCGTATTGCTTTACCTCTACCTCTTGATAACGAAGAGGTAGAGAGCCTTTGTTTTGTTGACAATTTCAGGGATCCTCTCCAACGTGCAATGGAGAATGACACTATTCAAAATGATCAAGACGAAGAACTAGTGGAAGCAACCGAGGAATTGAAGGCACAATATGGAAGCTTGAAGGAAGAAAAATTCGAAGGTATCAGAGATTTGCAACAAGGAGAACCCGAAGCACCCGAAGTTGAACTAAAGCTATTACCCAAGGGGTTGAAGTATGAATTTTTGGGAGCAAGCAAGACGTACGCGGTCATCTTGAGCGATGAATTGAGTCTGGAAGAGATGGATAAATTACTGAATTTACTGAGAAGACACAAGAAGGTGATTGGGTACACAATAATTGACTTGAAAGGTATTAGTCCAGCCTTTTGCACTCATCGCATACAACTTAAAGATCAATACAAGCCGGTTGTGGAGCATCAAATAAGATTGAGTCATGCCATGCGCGATGTGGTGAAGAAGGAGGTGATTAAATTGTTGAATGCCGGAATAATATACCCCGTGCCACATAGTGAATGAGTGAGCCCGGTGCATGTGCCAAAGAAAGGATGATTAACGGTCGTGAGAAATGAGAAGAATGATTTGATACCACAAAGGACCATGACCGGATGGAGAATGTGTGTCGATTATAGAAAATTGAACACAGCAACGAGGAAGGATCATTTTCCTACCATTCAACGACGAGATGCTTGGAAGGTTAGCAAAGCATTCACATTTTTCCTATCTTGATGGATACTCGGGATTCTTCCAAATACCTATATGAAACTTTCGCATATAGAAGAATGCCCTTCGGTTTGTGCAATGCACCAGCGTCCTTTCAACGATGCATGATGGCTATATTGTCGGATTTTATTGAAGAAATCATGGAGGTATTCATGGATGACTTCTCGGTTCACGAGACAAGTTTTGAAAGTTGCTTGGCAAATTTGGATAAAGTTCTAAAAAGATGTGGAGAAGTCGATCTAGTGCTTAAATGGGAGAAGTGTCACTTCATGGTGAAACAAGGGATAGTCTTGGGGCATGTCATCTCCAAGATGGGTATAGAGGTGGATAAGGATAAAATTGAGACCGTTGAGAAATTGCCACCTCCAACGGACATCAAATCATTGAGAAGCTTTCTCGGTAATGCCAGATTCTATAGAAGGTTTATAAATGATTTCTCAAAGATCACAAAGCCATTGACGCAACTTCTCCAAAAAGATGTGGCATACGACTTCGACGAAACTTGCTTGCAAGCATTTCGGAAATTGAAGCAATCTCTCATTAGTGCACTAATTATCCAACCACCGGATTAGAATCTTCCATTTGAGATAATGTGCGACGCAAGCGACTATGCCGTTGGAGTTGTTCTTGGACAAAGGAAAGAAGGGAAGGTACACACAATTTATTATGCAAGCAAGACTCTTAATGAAGCTCAAGTTAATTATGCAACAACGGAGAAGGAATTGCTCGCCGTAGTATTCGCCTTTGAAAAATTCAGATCCTACATTGTGAACTCAAAGGTGATTGTGTATACCGACCATGCCGCGATCAAGTATCTTTTGTCCAAGAAAGATGCCAAGCCACGTTTGATTCGGTGGATTCTATTATTACAAGAGTTTGACGTGGAGATTCGGGACAAGAAAGGGGCGGAAAATGTTGTAGCCGACCACCTATCTAGAATGCATCAAGGAGATGATGGGATGGAGCCTATTGAAGATAAAATGAGATATGATAATCTATATCAGGTGCTTGATAAGGATGGATGGATGAATGATATTATAAGGTGCATACGGAGGATGCCCATGGATCACTTGGATAAATACGCAAAAAGAAGGGTGATCACCGAGAGTAAAAAGTTCTATTGGCATGCACCATACCTTTATAGATATGGAGATGATGGAATGCTAAGAAGATGCATACCACGGGAAGAGAGACAAGAAATTCTAAGAAAATGCCACATCTTGGTCATGGTTGATTATGTATCGAAGTGGGTTGAAGCGATTCCATGTCAAAAAGCATCTACGGAAGAATCTATTCAAATGATCAAGATGATAATATTCCCTAGATATGGTGTTCCTAGAGTTTTCATAAGTGATGGAGGCACACATTTTACGGGCAAAGATTTTGGCAAATGCTTGTCAAAGTTGGGAATTGAGCATAGATTGTCTACCGCCTATCACCCACAAACAAATGGCCAAGCGGAGACATCAAACAAGCAACTCAAAGATATCCTCAAGAAGATGGTGACTAAGGGAGGAAAAGATTGGTCAAAGAAGCTAGACGGAGCATTATGGGCATACCGAATCGCGCATAAAACACCAATAGGTATGACTCCATATGAATTCATCTATGGAAAAACATGTCACTTGTCGGTAGAGCTAGAGCACAAGGCTTATTGGGCAATAAAAGAGATGAATTTTGATGTTGATGCGGCACAATTAAAACGGCGGATTCAAATAAGTGAACTTGAAGAGCTAAAATTGAAGGCATATCATAGTGCAAGCATCTACAAAGAAAGGATGAAGAGATGGTATGACAAAAGATTGCAAAAGAAGGAATTAAAGGAAGGAGACAATGTCCTACTATACAACTCTAGGTACAAAGTCTTTGGCAAGGGAAAATTGCAAAGCAAATGGGATGGACCATATGTCGTGCACTCGGCGTCGCCTTCGGGAGCGGTAACAATCATGGACGTCAAGGGAGATCAATATGTGGTGAATGGACAACGACTCATGATGTTCTTGTAACCGGACGTCGTGCCCATTAAATACATCGACGTCTATATCTTGGAGGGTGACCCGGATCGTCAAGCCTAATGACGAAAAACAAGGTAAGTTTGTAAATAGTTTTATCTTTATTTTTTTATGAGCGTCTCTCCTTTCCCCTTGCATGTATTTTACGACGAGGACATCGTATGTTTTAAGCATGGGGGGAAGGTGTTACCACTCGTGTTCTTTTGTTTGTTTTAAGAGTCTTAATTTAGGGTGCGTGAAGAGTCTTAAATTAGTGTGAGTCAAGAAAAATCAAATAAAGAGTCTTTTCTTTTCGTTTAAAAAAATCCTTGGATCGTGCAATTTTTATTTTTATCTACCTATGCATGCTTGTCTTTCTTTGTCTTTTTTAAGCATTTGATCATGAGCTATGTCGTGAATTAAAACCTTGGTTGTGGAGCTTAGTAGATAATTTGTTCTTGCAATACCCATGCTTCATCTTGATCTAGGGCTTTTTGTTTCAACTTTGCTAATGAGCAAGGCTTGAATTGGAGGTGATTGTTTTATTGCCTATCTAAAACCCATGCAAAACAAGGTTGACTAATTCTTTTCCAAGTTGAGAGCTATGCCTATCCTATCCAAAGCCTAAATTTTTAATTTTAACCATTCCACCATAAGCATTGGAGGTGCAATGAGTTGAGTTAGGATTTCTTTCTCTCGGAAGTTTTAATTTTGAGCAATGATCATGTCCTTGATTATCTTATCTCTTATTTGCTAGCCTCGTCAATATTCGGTAATGAGAGTTCTTCATTGGAACAACTCACATGTTCTGCCGGATTTCAAAACCCGAACCCAAATACATCTTGTTTTATTATCTTTTCCTTGAACACAACCCTTTATTGGATGATTTGTTCTCTTTCCAGGCAAAGTTTAAATAAAGTATAATTTGTGGAGGAAGCAAGGAAGGAGTACAGAAAAAATGAACCGGAGCCAAGCTGGGAGAACCCAAGGCCGGCTGGCCTGGACTCTCTGTGCCGGCTGGCCTAGCCCCTCCTAGCTGCAGCTCGGGCTCCGAAACATTGTGAAGCCTCCTCGGTGTTTTATTTGCCTATCTTCACGAGGAATTGTTCAAGGAAGGTTCGGAGAAGAGAAGGAAAATTCAGGAAAGGAGAAAAGAGAGAAAAAGAAAGAAAGAAAAAATATATAAAAGAAAGAAAAAGAAAGAAAAGAAAATGGAGGAAAAGGAAAAAATAATAAAAGAGGGAGAGTTCTTTAGTTGAAAGAATAAGAAAAGTGCAAAGAAAGATCGTCTTGTTGTTGAGAACAAATCTTCTTTTCCAACCATGTGCAATCCGACAACGAGGACGTCGCTTGTGCCTTGAAGTCAATTTTTATATGCCCTTGCACATGTCCACCATTCTAAATCTTCTTATCCTTGAAACCCCTCACATTATGGTAATATTCTCATGATCATTGGCTCAGAAGATAAGCAACCGTTAGAGAGTTCTCTTAACTTGACAATATATGTATTTACTTTGCTAGCCCTACCTAAAGCTCCCCCATATACTTGAGTGATTATTTTTGAGAGATAGCCAACTTATATTGAGCGACATGTGAATGCTTGAAAGAGAACTTGGTTTAATTCTTTGTTGCAGGGAGATTGTTTTCACAAAAAAAACCCTCCAAGGAAAGCAAGAAAGTAAGTATCGTTGATCCATGAAGTTACTTAGCTAAAGGTGAGAAGTTGTGGGGGTAATTTTTGCATTGGATAAATCTTTGAATGCCTATGCCTTGATTATCTTTGCTGCTCCTCTGATATTTGCTTGAAGGAGTCAGTATTTGACTCGCTTACCTAGGTATGATTTGCAAACAAGATCTTTGTTTAACCCCGAAGAAAGTTTGTGGTGACTTGACTTGCTCGAGGACGAACAAGAGCTAAGCGTGGGGGGTTGTTGGCGCTCGTTATTGTCACACTTTTGGTGTCATTTAAGCAATGTTTTTGGACTAATTCATATACTAACCTGCCACTTGGCACTTGAAATAACACCGTTTTCGTATATGTGTTGTGTTTTGGAGCATGTTGTGTTTTTGCAAGAAAACTGCCCAATTTGGGACATTTATATTCAAAGCCCAAAACCAACTACGAGCCCAAAGGAATCGAGCCTAGGGGAGCCCAACCAATGGACCATGTGGGCTTTCATAGCGCAACTCATGGTCCTAGGTGCCCACATTCAATGAACCTTGGGCATGAGAGACTTAAGCATGAAGGAATTGGATATTTGGAAGGTTATCCACGAGATCAAGTCAACCTCAGAGATATTAGCATAGCCCAGGACAGCATAACCTTTTGGTGCAGATTCGGAGATCTAAATGGCCTCTAATGAAAAAATGTTGAATACCAAAGTTGTAGCCATCGTCGAGATCTTCACTTTTGGTATATGGAAAGCATAATTTGGGATATGGAGCTAAGAGATATGGCCCCCGGAATGTATGCTGCACAGAGAAGTCTGAAATCAGACAGATTATCTTCCGACACTATTTTGGGGATTTAACTTCATTTCTAAGGAAACTTATGAGTACTGAAGTTGGAGATAATTTCGTGTTACACAATTTAGAATCTGAGTTTGCCCTATTTGGTGTCCGGACGTGGAAGATATGACGTTGGGAAGGCAAGGTTGCGAATCAGGAAAATCTGGGCGAGGCAAATCTTATGGAAACCAAGTTTGCTTAACTCCCAAGCAAGGATCTCGTGGAAGAGAAGTTGGAGCGCGCCCCAAGGCTCCTCTAGAGTATAAATATAACCCCCTAGGCGCCCTCAAGAGAAGGAGGGTCAAATCCCATTATTCAGGAGAACCAACAAAGAGAGGGAGCCACAATCCGAGGAGAGGAGCGACGCCGGGAACCCTAGCAAGTTCCCTCTGGCGCCGCCACAAGATCAAGAACAAGGAGGAGATTGGATCTACAAAGGAGGAAGCAAGGCATCGTCTTCCCCGTCGGTCTACATCTACTTCGGATGATTCTACACCATGTTCATCGCTATAATGTGTAACATTATGGGGCAAAGTCCTTGTTTGTCCTTGGGGTTGAAGGGAGATCTTAAGTTGTAATCGCCGAACCATTATTTTGGATCTTTGCTATCATATTTTTGTCGTTGGTGCTTTTAATCTAATAGTCGGACGACTTTGCTTTGGGGATGCACCGCTCGTAGTCTTGCATACCTAGAATACATTGACAATCTTGTGCTCTTGTTGTTCAATCACGGACTACCCTCGTGTAATGACAGTACGCGGGAGGGAAAGGGTTGATCTTGGTGCACCTTTACTTTTGATAGATTAGATCGGTTCGTTCTTGCTTGGTGGTTACATCTTTAAGTGATCCTAGATCCCTTGGACAAGCATTCTACATATCTTGTTCTCTCAATATCATTGCTCTCTACGTTGTTCTCTTTAACTTAGATTAGATTTAGTTCTTTACTCATACACACCATCATTCGATAAAGAGCTTTCAATCAACAAGATTAGTGCTTTGTTAAGCATAGCAATCCACTTGTTCCACGGATTGATAAAACCTTGGGGGGATACTCTAAGAGAAAGCTACAACCGATCCGTGCGCTTGCGGTTCGTAATTGGCGTGCCTAAGGGCCGTCAACATCTGTGTATTGCTGAAATTTTTTGTTACCTGGTAATATATGTGGGCTGAATTGGGCCCATTTTAGTGGCCCAGTTTGAATTAGGCCGTAAACATCAGTTGCCATGTCATCACCACGTTATTTGCCACATCATCGCCACATCATTTGCCACATCATCGCCATGTCAGATGCCACATCATCGCCCACATAAGCGGCTATGTCATCGCCATGTCAGCGGCCACGTCATGCCACATCATCATCCACATCATTGCCATGTCAGCGGCCACGTCATTCTCTCCTTCCACATCATCGACAAGTCATCAGCCACATCATTGTAACACCCTAAATTTTTTTTTCTAATATAGTAATTAAATTGCTAAGTTCTTGTGTGTGCATTCACAAATTTAGGTAAATATAAAACCTTTTTGTAATTAAAATCAACTGTAAGTTTAGAAACTTGTTCTGTGCATTTCATGCCGATGCATTGTTTTCTTGTCTGAGTGTTTTTTTTTGTGCTAAGCCCTAGAGTCCAAACCCGACCCCGATCTAAATCCAACCCAGGCCTGCTCCTTTCTTCCTCGTGGCCCAATCGCAGTCGGCCCAAAACCAGCCCCGCCCAACTCCCTTTTCTCTTTTGGGCCTAGCCTCTTCCCTTGGGCCCAAACAGATCCAGCCCAGCCCAAACAGATCCAACCCAGGCCCAAACAGATCCATTCTCTCCCCTTCCCCTTTCACGCAGAACGGCGCCCCCCTCTCCCCCACGAGCGCCGTCGCCCCTCCCTTCTCCTACGTCGAGGAACCAGAAGGTCGCCCCATCTCCTCCTCTACTGATGACCGAACCCCCTCCCTTCCCCTTCCTCTGTACACACCGTAACCCCTCTCTATTCCTCATCAATGGCTTTAATTTCTCCACTCAATGCCATTACGACAATAGGCAGCAGCAGAAACCGCGCCCCTCCTTTTTCCCTTCGTCATTCTCTGTTTCCCTTCGCCTAGAAAACTGCCGAGCCCCTCTTCTCCTTCCTCCACTCTCCAATTTCCCAAGATCAGGGCCTCCTCCATTGAATTCTGGTCGCCGGGATTCATCGCCGGAGTTGGCCAAGGTAAAGCCGTCACCGCCGTGGCTCTTGTTCTGCTGCTGTCCGAGCTATCCCTCACCCCTCTTCTCTTTTCCCATGGCTGCTGCGCAGGAACGCCCGGAGGCTACCCCGACGTCCAGTGAATCACGACACCGAGGCCGTGACTCCATCTTCCACGCCCGACCACGCCTACGTGACCTGCCCTGTCCTCCCCAAGATCCCTCTCCTCTGCTGCGTTCCTGCCCAAGGTAAACATCAAGATGAGTTGCCCTCGTCGACCCCGTTCCGTTTTGCCGCTCGGAGTTCGATCCCGTGCACCGCAGCCCCGTCCCCCTTTCTCCCGCGAGGTCTGCTCGCTAGCAATGGCCAGCGCCCCTTTTCTGTCCGTGAAACCACCAAGGCCGATGTCGCCCTCTCCCGTGGACCGAACAGCAGGAGCAGAACACCCTTCATCTTGTTTTTGGATCCTCCGTTTATCGCAGCGTAGACCTTCGTCTTGTTTTTAGCGTAGTTTAATCACCGTAAATCCGATTAGAGTGATTTTCTCGTTGTTGTGATCGTAGATATGCGTAGATTAGTTTTATAACCTTTTTGCTTCTGTTTATGTTGTATGGTGTACTGTTCTAATATAAATACTTTTGTATGCATGTACTGGCTTGTGATGGATGTATGTGTGGTGATTGGAATACGTGTTTAGAGTGCGAGCAAATCGAGGCCAGCTTTGATCAAGAGTTTGAAGACCTGGTTCAGCAGCAATACTTTGAGGAAGGCAAGTGTAACATGATTCATCCTTGATACCTATTCACCTTTTAATCACTTTATTCATTCATGCATGTGTCTAATTTTGTTAAACCATAGGGATGACTAGCTTTGTTTATTCCATATTCCTTGTTTACCCTGGGTTTTGCATATGGGTAGATATGTTAGTTGTCGCTATGCTTGCCAACCGCTAATGTTCGTTATAAAATGTTAATCCTGACTAATGTTATACTTGGAACCTTATTAAAATATGCTTTTTAGCAACTTGGTTTAGGGAGCTTGAGCATGTGTTTGGATTGCTCTAAGCGTCTCTTCTTAAGGTTTCGTTCTTAAAGCGGCCACCCAGGAAAACCGTACAACCATAGGAATCACATGGCTCTGGTCTTGACTAAGTAAACTGAACGGCTCTAGCTTGTCTAGTGGTTACCGAAAGGCGCATGTGGGGCTGCCAGGTTTAAGTGTGGACCTCGGCCAGTCTCGTTGGGGTTTGTGTGATGGATTTGTGTGATGTTTTGGTTGGAGCCTGGAGGGGTCCATGCGCCTGTCAGGAAACCATAGCGGCCACTAACTTGTTAGGGTGTCTTTTGAAAGGTCTCGTAGTGATGCCCTGTGCTCGTTTTGGGAGTGCTTTGCCTATGGCAAAGGGGTGTCGCGACCGGTGGTGAAAGTGTACAACCTCTGCAGAGTGTAAAACTGTTATAACAGCGTGCTCACGGTCAAGAGCGGCCTGGATCCTTTTTGAGTGGTTCCTTGTTTTTCAGATAAATGGTTTAATATGATGTTGTTCATTTGTATTACTTCACATGTTTTCATAATGTGGGTTACAACTGGGTTGTCATATAAATGTAATAATTCAGGTAAATTCTAAAATCAATCAACTAAAAATGCTAACCACAGTTTAAACCTTGTCTAGCCTTTTTAGCCTCATTTAATCATGTTATGCTTGCTAAGTAAGATGGAATACTTACACTTGCTTTACTTCAACAAAATCCCGGATGGGTACTCAGATGAACCACCAGTGGATGCTTTTGTCTTCCCGAGGAGTTCCCAGACTTCTAGGCAGTGCATTCCCCCAGTCAGAGTCCCTGTGGAGATGTCTTGGAGTTAGATTACATCAGGCTTCCGCTACTTTGATAAACTCGTTAATAAATGTAATGCCTGTGATGTAAGACTTGTTATGATTTATGTTATCGAGCACTGTTTCCCTTTCTTTGATATTCATTTCTGAGCTATATGTGTGTAAAGACTTCCTGGGTACACATATAGTAGCATTCGGATTTCCTTCGTAAATCCGGGTGTGACAGAGTGGTATCAAAGCAGTGCTGACTGTAGGATGCGCAGCCTAGAGTAGAATGGTCGTTTAGAATCTATGATCCTTGCTTTATTCCATTTTAAATTAACCTTGCTTATTTCATCTATTGATTATACACACCTCATTTTGTTTATTCAATCTATCCTTGCTTTGCCTTATCATTAATTTAATAAAATCTTTGCTTATACTTCTATCCTTATCTATTGCAAAATTTGACTTTCCCCGTTGTTTTCTTTCATGAGATAGGCCTGCATCACCATAGATGAGGATCTTTAGGTTTGTCCTATGAGTTGTAATAAACGACTTAGATGCGTTTTGAGTTTGTTTAAATTCCTCATGTGTGAACTTGTGCTCTTGGGTGATTTGAATTATTGTGATTATGTTAAATGCATGGGTTGGCTTTCTGTAATGATTGTGATGAATGTGGGTTTTATACTCATAAGCATCTAGAAATAGGCTTAAGGTTTAGTGTTTAGTTAGAAAGGGGTGGATTCTTGTTTCTTCATCTATCTTCTTTTGCTCATCTCAAAGTCAAGATCAGGTTATTCACATCATGGATAAATAATGATATTTATGTTCTCAACAGATGGCCAGTGGAAGGAGAAGCAACCAGGGAGGAAACCAACCCACTGTTGAGCAACTTCTGGCTCAACAGAACCAGATCATGCAGCAGNCCCCTCTACTGATGACCGAACCCCCTCCCTTCCCCTTCCTCTGTACACACCGTAACCCCTCTCTATTCCTCATCAATGGCTTTAATTTCTCCACTCAATGCCATTACGACAATAGGCAGCAGCAGAAACCGCGCCCCTCCTTTTTCCCTTCGTCATTCTCTGTTTCCCTTCGCCTAGAAAACTGCCGAGCCCCTCTTCTCCTTCCTCCACTCTCCAATTTCCCAAGATCAGGGCCTCCTCCATTGAATTCTGGTCGCCGGGATTCATCGCCGGAGTTGGCCAAGGTAAAGCCGTCACCGCCGTGGCTCTTGTTCTGCTGCTGTCCGAGCTATCCCTCACCCCTCTTCTCTTTTCCCATGGCTGCTGCGCAGGAACGCCCGGAGGCTACCCCGACGTCCAGTGAATCACGACACCGAGGCCGTGACTCCATCTTCCACGCCCGACCACGCCTACGTGACCTGCCCTGTCCTCCCCAAGATCCCTCTCCTCTGCTGCGTTCCTGCCCAAGGTAAACATCAAGATGAGTTGCCCTCGTCGACCCCGTTCCGTTTTGCCACTCGGAGTTCGATCCCGTGCACCGCAGCCCCGTCCCCCTTTCTCCCGCGAGGTCTGCTCGCTAGCAATGGCCAGCGCCCCTTTTCTGTCCGTGAAACCACCAAGGCCGATGTCGCCCTCTCCCGTGGACCGAACAGCAGGAGCAGAACACCCTTCATCTTGTTTTTGGATCCTCCGTTTATCGCAGCGTAGACCTTCGTCTTGTTTTTAGCGTAGTTTAATCACCGTAAATCCGATTAGAGTGATTTTCTCGTTGTTGTGATCGTAGATATGCGTAGATTAGTTTTATAACCTTTTTGCTTCTGTTTATGTTGTATGGTGTACTGTTCTAATATAAATACTTTTGTATGCATGTACTGGCTTGTGATGGATGTATGTGTGGTGATTGGAATACGTGTTTAGAGTGCGAGCAAATCGAGGCCGGCTTTGATCAAGAGTTTGAAGACCCGGTTCAGCAGCAATACTTTGAGGAAGGCAAGTGTAACATGATTCATCCTTGATACCTATTCACCTTTTAATCACTTTATTCATTCATGCATGTGTCTAATTTTGTTAAACCATAGGGATGACTAGCTTTGTTTATTCCATATTCCTTGTTTACCCTGGGTTTTGCATATGGGTAGATATGTTAGTTGTCGCTATGCTTGCCAACCGCTAATGTTCGTTATAAAATGTTAATCTTGACTAATGATATACTTGGAACCTTATTAAAATATGCTTTTTAGCAACTTGGTTTAGGGAGCTTGAGCATGTGTTTGGATTGCTCTAAGCGTCTCTTCTTAAGGTTTCGTTCTTAAAGCGGCCACCCAGGAAAACCGTACAACCACAGGAATCACATGGCTCTGGTCTTGACTAAGTAAACTGAACGGCTCTAGCTTGTCTAGTGGTTACCGAAAGGCGCATGTGGGGCTGCCAGGTTTAAGTGTGGACCTCGGCCAGTCTCGTTGGGGTTTGTGTGATGGATTTGTGTGATGTTTTGGTTGGAGCCTGGAGGGGTCCATGCGCCTGTCAGGAAACCATAGCGGCCACTAACTTGTTAGGGTGTCTTTTGAAAGGTCTCGTAGTGATGCCCTGTGCTCGTTTTGGGAGTGCTTTGCCTATGGCAAAGGGGTGTCGCGACCGGTGGTGAAAGTGTACAACCTCTGCAGAGTGTAAAACTGTTATAACAGCGTGCTCACGGTCAAGAGCGGCCTGGATCCTTTTTGAGTGGTTCCTTGTTTTTCAGATAAATGGTTTAATATGATGTTGTTCATTTGTATTACTTCACATGTTTTCATAATGTGGGTTACAACTGGGTTGTCATATAAATGTAATAATTCAGGTAAATTCTAAAATCAATCAACTAAAAATGCTAACCACAGTTTAAACCTTGTCTAGCCTTTTTAGCCTCATTTAATCATGTTATGCTTGCTAAGTAAGATGGAATACTTACACTTGCTTTACTTCAACAAAATCCCGGATGGGTACTCAGATGAACCACCAGTGGATGCTTTTGTCTTCCCCGAGGAGTTCCCAGACTTCTAGGCAGTGCATTCCCCCAGTCAGAGTCCCTGTGGAGATGTCTTGGAGTTAGTTTACATCAGGCTTCCGCTACTTTGATAACTCGTTAATAAATGTAATGCCTGTGATGTAAGACTTGTTATGATTTATGTTATCGAGCACTGTTTCCCTTTCTTTGATATTCATTTCTGAGCTATATGTGTGTAAAGACTTCCTGGGTACACATATAGTAGCATTCGGATTTCCTTCGTAAATCCGGGTGTGACAGAGTGGTATCAAAGCAGTGCTGACTGTAGGATGCGCAGCCTAGAGTAGAATGGTCGTTTAGAATCTATGATCCTTGCTTTATTCCATTTTAAATTAACCTTGCTTATTTCAACTATTGATTATACACACCTCATTTTGTTTATTCAATCTATCCTTGCTTTGTCTTATCATTAATTTATTAAAAAATCTTTGCTTATACTTCTATCCTTATCTATTGCAAAATTTGACTTTCCCCGTTGTTTTCTTTCATGAGATAGGCCTGCATCACCATAGATGAGGATCTTTAGGTTTGTCCTATGAGTTGTAATAAACGACTTAGATGCGTTTTGAGTTTGTTTAAATTCCTCATGTGTGAACTTGTGCTCTTGGGTGATTTGAATTATTGTGATTATGTTAAATGCATGGGTTGGCTTTCTGTAATGATTGTGATGAATGTGGGTTTTATACTCATAAGCATCTAGAAATAGGCTTAAGGTTTAGTGTTTAGTTAGAAAGGGGTGGATTCTTGTTTCTTCATCTATCTTCTTTTGCTCATCTCAAAGTCAAGATCAGGTTATTCACATCATGGATAAATAATGATATTTATGTTCTCAACAGATGGCCAGTGGAAGGAGAAGCAACCAGGGAGGAAACCAACCCACTGTTGAGCAACTTCTGGCTCAACAGAACCAGATCATGCAGCAGTTGGCTCAAACCATGGCAATGATGCAACAGAATCAGCAACAACAACCTCCGCATCAACCGCACCCCGCTCCACCAAGGGACAAGCGTGGAGAGTTCATGAAGGGTCATCCACCAACCTTCTCCAGTGCAAGTAATCCTTTGCAAGCAGTGGACTGGCTCAAGGCAGTAGACCGGCAACTTGATATTGCTCAATGTGATGACCCGTGCTTCTGATATTCCCAAGACAGCATTCACTACCCGATATGGCTTGTATGAGTTCATAGTTATGTCATTTGGATTGACCAATGCTCCTGCATACTTCATGTATTTGATGAATAAAGTGTTCATGGATTATTTGGACAAGTTTGTGGTAGTATTCATTGATGACATCCTGATTTTCTCCAAGAATGAAGAAGAGCATGAGGAGCATCTACGGTTGGTATTACAGAGGCTCAGGGATCAACGATTATATGCCAAGTTCAGTAAATGTGAATTCTGGCTGAAGGAAGTAGCATTTTTGGGTCATGTTGTATCCAATGGAGGAGTGGCAGTTGATCCAAAGAAGGTTAAAGATGTGTTGAGTTGGAATCCACCAAAAGATGTGAGTGAGATTCGGAGTTTCCTTGGAATGGCTGGATACTATCGATGGTTCATTGAAGGGTTTTCCAAAATAGCTAAACCTATGACATCCTTGCTAGAGAAGAACGTGAAGTTCGTGTGGTCAGAAAAGTGTCAAGCCAGTTTTGAGGAGCTCAAGAAAAGATTAACCACTACTCCAATATTGGTACTGCCAGATATAACCAAGAGTTTCTCTATATATTGTGATGCATCTCGCCAAGGTTTGGGATGTGTACTTATGCAAGAAGGAAAAGTGGTAGCATATGCCTCCAGACAGTTAAGGAAGCATGAGTTGAATTATCCGACTCATGACCTTGAACTTGCAGCAGTGGTGCATGCACTAAAAATCTAGAGACACTACTTGATTGGTCATAAGTGTGATATCTATACTGACCACAAGAGTCTGAAGTATGTTTTCACACAGTCAGACTTGAATTTGAGGCAACGCCGATGGTTAGAACTAATCAAGGATTATGACCTAGAGATTCACTATCATCCCGGAAAGGCAAATTTGGTGGCAGATGCTCTAAGCAGAAGAAGTCATGCAAATAGAGTTACCCAGTTACCCGAGGAACTTGGTAAAGAATTTGAACGGTTGAATCTGGGATTTGCAACAAGCACGGTGGAAATGGAAGTTGAACCAACACTAGAAAAAGAGATTAAAGAAGGGCAGCAAGAAGATAGGAAGATTCAAGAAATCGTAGCTTTGATTATTCAAGGAAAAGCACCAGGATTTAGCATGGACGAGCAAGGAACTGTGTGGTTTGGTAAAAGAATATGTGTGCCTAATCTGAAGCATATAAGAGATGCTATACTAAGGGAAGCACATGATTCAGCTTACTCCATACACCCGGGAAGTACAAAGATGTATTTGGATATTAAAGAGAGATATTGGTGGTATGGACTTAAGCGAGATATAGCAACATATGTCGCTCTATGTGACACATGTCAAAGAGTTAAAGCAGAACACCAGAGACCTGCCGGTTTACTCCAACCCTTGAAGATACCAGAGTGGAAATGGGAAGAAGTCGGAATGGACTTTATAGTCGGTTTACCCCGTACTCAGAGAGGTTTTGACTCTATATGGGTAATTGTGGATTGACTAACTAAGGTGGCTCATTTCATTCCGGTGAAGACCACCTACTTAGGTGCAAAGCTAGCAGAACTATACATGGAGCGAATAGTATGCTTGCATGGAGTTCCAAAGAAGATAGTGTCAGATCGGGGATCACAGTTTACATGACAGTTCTGGCATAAACTTCATGAGTCAATGGATACAAAACTGAACTTCAGTTCGGCTTATCATCCACAGACTGATGGGCAAACTGAAAGGACAAACCAAATCTTGGAAGATATGTTGAGGGCTTGTGCTTTACAGTACGGGACAAGTTGGGATAAGAGTTTGCCATACGCAGAATTCTCTTATAACAATAGTTTCTAGAAAAGTCTACAAATGGCACCATTTGAGGCACTATATGGCAGGAAATGTAGGACACCCTTGTTCTGGAATCAAACGGGAGAAAGCCAAGTGTTTGGACCTGAAATTCTTAAAGAGGCTGAAAGACAAGTGCAGACAATCAGGCAAAATTTGAAAGTAGCACAATCAAGGAAGAAAAGTTATGCGGATGTCAGACGTCGAGACCTTAGTTTTGAAATTGGTGACTATGTATATCTCAAGGTGTCACCTATGAGAGGAGTTCGCAGATTTAATGTGAAGGGCAAACTAGCACCGAGGTATATTGGACCATTCAAGGTGTTGGACAGAAAAGGTGAAGTGGCTTATCAATTGGAACTGCCAACTAGACTGCCAGGTGTACATGATGTGTTTCATGTGTCACAATTAAAGAAATGTTTACGAGTGCCAGAAGAACAGTTACCTCTGGATGAACTCGATGTACAAGAAGATCTTACCTATAAAGAGTACCCCGTCAAGATTCTAGAAGTGGCAGAAAGAGTCACAAGGAGTAAGGTGATACGGATGTGCAAGGTGCAGTGGAGCCGACACTCAGTGGATGAAGCAACTTGGGAAAGAGAAGAAGATTTAAAGGCAGAATATCCGCAGCTGTTTGAAGGCTCAACCGAATCTCGAGGACGAGATTCCTTTTAAGGGGGGTAGGTTTGTAACACCCTAAAAATTTCTTTTCTAATATAGTAATTAAATTGCTAAGTTCTTGTGCGTGCATTCACAAATTTAGGTAAATATAAAACCTTTTTGTAATTAAAATCATGTTATGCTTGCTAAGTAAGATGGAATACTTACACTTGCTTTACTTCAACAAAATCCCGGATGGGTACTCAGATGAACCACCAGTGGATGCTTTTGTCTTCCCCGAGGAGTTCCCAGACTTCTAGGCAGTGCATTCCCCCAGTCAGAGTCCCTGTGGAGATGTCTTGGAGTTAGTTTACATCAGGCTTCCGCTACTTTGATAACTCGTTAATAAATGTAATGCCTGTGATGTAAGACTTGTTATGATTTATGTTATCGAGCACTGTTTTTCCTTTCTTTGATATTCATTTCTGAGCTATATGTGTGTAAAGACTTCCTGGGTACACATATAGTAGCATTCGGATTTCCTTCGTAAATCCGGGTGTGACAGAGTGGTATCAAAGCAGTGCTGACTGTAGGATGCGCAGCCTAGAGTAGAATGGTCGTTTAGAATCTATGATCCTTGCTTTATTCCATTTTAAATTAACCTTGCTTATTTCAACTATTGATTATACACACCTCATTTTGTTTATTCAATCTATCCTTGCTTTGCCTTATCATTAATTTATTAAAAATCTTTGCTTATACTTCTATCCTTATCTATTGCAAAATTTGACTTTCCCCGTTGTTTTCTTTCATGAGATAGGCCTGCATCACCATAGATGAGGATCTTTAGGTTTGTCCTATGAGTTGTAATAAACGACTTAGATGCGTTTTGAGTTTGTTTAAATTCCTCATGTGTGAACTTGTGCTCTTGGGTGATTTGAATTATTGTGATTATGTTAAATGCATGGGTTGGCTTTCTGTAATGATTGTGATGAATGTGGGTTTTATACTCATAAGCATCTAGAAATAGGCTTAAGGTTTAGTGTTTAGTTAGAAAGGGGTGGATTCTTGTTTCTTCATCTATCTTCTTTTGCTCATCTCAAAGTCAAGATCAGGTTATTCACATCATGGATAAATAATGATATTTATGTTCTCAACAGATGGCCAGTGGAAGGAGAAGCAACCAGGGAGGAAACCAACCCACTGTTGAGCAACTTCTGGCTCAACAGAACCAGATCATGCAGCAGTTGGCTCAAACCATGGCAATGATGCAACAGAATCAGCAACAACAACCTCCGCATCAACCGCACCCCGCTCCACCAAGGGACAAGCGTGGAGAGTTCATGAAGGGTCATCCACCAACCTTCTCCAGTGCAAGTAATCCTTTGCAAGCAGTGGACTGGCTCAAGGCAGTAGACCGGCAACTTGATATTGCTCAATGTGATGACCGTGAGAAGGTTCTCTATGGGTCAGGCATTCCATAGGGATGACTAGCTTTGTCTATCGAGGCCAGCTTTGATCAAGAGTTTGAAGACCCGGTTCAACAGCAATACTTTGAGGAAGGCAAGTGTAACATGATTCATCCTTGATACCTATTCACCTTTTAATCACTTTATTCATTCATGCATGTGTCTAATTTTGTTAAACCATAGGGATGACTAGCTTTGTTTATTCCATATTCCTTGTTTACCCTGGGTTTTGCATATGGGTAGATATGTTAGTTGTCGCTATGCTTGCCAACCGCTAATGTTCGTTATAAAATGTTAATGTTATACTTGGAACCTTATTAAAATATGCTTTTTAGCAACATGGTTTAGGGAGCTTGAGCATGTGTTTGGATTGCTCTAAGCGTCTCTTCTTAAGGTTCCGTTCTTAAAGCGGCCACCCAGGAAAACCGTACAACCACAGGAATCACATGGCTCTGGTCTTGACTAAGTAAATTGTACGGCTCTAGCTTGTCTAGTGGTTACCGAAAGGCGCATGTGGGGCTGCCAGGTTTAAGTGTGGACCTCGGTCAGTCTCGTTGGGGTTTGTGTGATGGATTTGTGTGATGTTTTGGCTGGAGCCTGGAGGGGTCCATGCGCCTGTCAGGAAACCATAGCGGCCACTAACTTGTTAGGGTGTCTTTTGAAAGGTCTCGTAGTGATGCCCTGTGCTCGTTTTGGGAGTGCTTTGCCTATGGCAAAAGGGTGTCGCGACCGGTGGTGAAAGTGTACAACCTCTGCAGAGTGTAAAACTGTTATAACAGCCGTGCTCACGGTCAAGAGCGGCCTGGATCCTTTTTGAGCGGTTCCTTGTTTTTCAGATAAATGGTTTAATATGATGTTGTTCATTTGTATTACTTCACATGTTTTCATAATGTGGGTTACAACTGGGTTGTCGTATAAATGTAGTAATTCAGGTAAATTCTAAAATCAATCAACTAAAAATGCTAACCGCAGTTTAAACCTTGTCTAGCCTTTTTAGCCTCATTTAATCATGTTATGCTTGCTAAGTAAGATGGAATACTTACACTTGCTTTACTTCAACAAAATCCCGGATGGGTACTCAGATGAACCACCAGTGGATGCTTTTGTCTTCCCCGAGGAGTTCCCAGACTTCTAGGCAGTGTATTCCCCCAGTCAGAGTCCCTGTGGAGATGTCTTGGAGTTAGTTTACATCAGGCTTCCGCTACTTTGATAACTCGTTAATAAATGTAATGCCTATGATGTAAGACTTGTTATGATTTATGTTATCGAGCACTATTTTCCCTTTCTTTGATATTCATTTCTGAGCTATATGTGTGTAAAGACTTCCTGGGTACACATATAGTAGCATTCGGATTTCCTTCATAAATCCGGGTGTGACAATCATCCTCTATGTTTTCTACGTGTGATGTGGCAATTGTATCCGTGATGTTTATTTTTGTCATAGAAGGAGCTAATCCATGACAATGTTTTAAATATCGTCACGGATGTTACTTTATGATGATTTTTTCATAATCCATGACAAAAGTGGACCATCATGGACTAACACATTTTTTGCAATGAATTTAGAACTTCCCTTCACTCATGAAGTAATTGACAAGGTAGTCAGCAATCTACCTTCTGATAAAGTCCCTAGCCCTGATGGGTTTAACACTGATTTCATCCAAAGATGTTGGCCAATCATCAAGCATGATTTTTATCATTTATGTGAGGAATTCCAGATGAGTCATATCTGTCTTCAAAGCCTCAATGGCTCATATATTTCACTCATACCCAAAGTTGATGCTCCAACCAAGCCTGGTGATTTCAGACCAATATCTCTCCTAAATACATCGATGAAACTCATAACCAAACTGTTGGCAAATAGGCTGCAAGGAGAGATATTTAGTTTGATCCACAAAAACCAATATGGCTTCATTAAAACACGTACAATTCAAGACTGCTTTGCTTGGGCATTAGAATATCTTCATCTCTGTCATCATTCCAAGAAGGAAATAGTAATCCTAAAGTTGGATTTGAGAAAGCTTTTGATACAATGGAGCATGAAGCTATGTTTTAGGTCATGAAACACAAAGGTTTTGGGGATATGTGGCTGAACTGGATGAAGAACATTTTTACCTCCGGCACCTCTTCTGTGCTGCTAAATGGAGTCCCTGGCAAGACCTTTCATTGTAAAAGGGGTGTAAGACAGGGTGATCCTCTATCACCTTTGTTTTTTGTCTTGACAGCTAATCTTCTTCAGACTCTAATAAATGATGCCAGAAGGAGCAGCATCCTCAAACTGCCAATTCCTCTACAGCATAGTCAAGATTTCCCAATTTTACAGTGTGCAGATGACACACTGATGATTATGGAAGGATGCCCGGGGCAATTACTGGCCCTCAAAGATATCCTGGATCTATTTGCCTCCTTCACTGGCCTCAAAGTCAACTGTGCCAAGTCTATGATGGTCCCAATAAATCTCTCAGCTGAGAAACTTTCTTCTCTGTCACAAACTTTTGGATGCAGCACAGGCACAATGCCCTTCACCTACCTGGGTCTCCCTCTCAGCCTAAGCAAACCCAGAGTGGAAGATTTTTGGCCCCTGGTCTCAAGATGAGAGAGAAGGCTGAGCTCCACAACCTCTTTTCTGGGACAGGCAGGAAGACTGCAGATCACTAATGCTGTCTTCACATCCTTTCCAATGTTCTTCATGTGCACATTCCTTCTACATAAGACTGTGATCAAGCAAGTGGATAAATTTAAAAAGCATTGTCTCTACAGAAGCTCGGATATCAATGCCCAAGCACCCTCTAAGGCTCCTTGGGAATATGTCTGCCTACCCAAAGAGGAAGGAGGATTGGGAGTGATCAGAGTACAGACACAAAATGAAGCCCTCCTATTGAAAAATCTTCATAAATTCTTCAATAGAGCAGATATCCCCTGGGTTCATCTTTTTTGGGAAAAATATTATGGTAATGGAAAGCTCCCAAACCACACCAAAAAGGGCTCCTTCTAGTGGAGGGATACACTCAAACTCCTTGATTTCTACAAAGGAGTTGCTTGTGTAGTCATCTAGGATGGGAAAACTTGCTATTTATGGCAGGACCTGTGGGCAGGGAGTCCCACTTCAAGCCTTCCCAGAATTATTTTTCCTTTGCAAAAAACAAGTTCATCACAATTCAGCACACCCTACAAGCTTCCTCTATCACTGAGTTTTTTAACCTGCCATTATCCCAGGAAGCTTTTGATCAGCTGCAGTTGCTGTTACAGAGCCTAAATGCTCTCGCCCTAACGAGGGTCTGAATTAGGGGTACCCAATCAAGCCCTTAATCCAGGTCTTCACGATAATCCACCCCTCAAAAGCAAAAGCCGAAGAACCAAATCAAAGCAGATTCTCCATGACCCAACAACTCGGAGGCCGCCCGACAAGTCTCCGATTCGCCCGACGAGTTCTCCGCCTCCGAGCGGTTCCACGGCTCGCCCGAGGAGTTCTCCTCCTCCGTGCGGTTCCGCGGCTCGCCCGAGGAGTTCTCCGCCTCCGAGCGGCTCTCCGGTTCGCCCGGGGAGTTCTCCGCCTCCGAGGAGTCTCCGGCTCGCCCGGTAAAACTACTCGGCCACGTCCCGGCCCATCCAGCGCCGTACCCACTTGGTACCCGCCGCGTCAGAGCATGATGGGCGTCCGTCCTTCGCCATGACAGCCACAGTGGCGCCCGTCTCATCCGAACAGGAACGCTACAGTCCTGAGAGAAATGCATGCGCAACACCAGGCGCCCAAGGACGATCCCAGGCATCCATGGACGACACCTGGAACCCGAAGAGGACACCTGGAGTACCCAAAGGCCTCGAGCGAGTCAACCACGACCCGGGAACTACCCGGGAGCTTACCCGAGAAGACATCTACACCAACCACCCGGGATGTACGATCCCGGGTCCGGCGGGGTGCCCACTCTGTCAACACCTGCTCCCTGTACGGCTCGACGCGCGACACAAGCTAAAGGCCTCGGGGGCAGTAACTCCCCTTGTAATTTTCTTTCTTTCTTACCCCCCGCTCCCTTCTCTCCTTAAGACTATAAAAGGGGACAAGGGGACATCAGTGGGGGGACAGACGAACATCAGTCGAACATTCGGGCACAGCACGAACAGCACGCTCACTCGCACAGCACAGGGACTTGGGACCCTCTCCCTCTCCCGACCAGTTTGTACCCCCTACTACAGACTTGGACTTAAGAACATCGGCACACACTGGACGTAGGGTATTACTCTCCGGAGGCCCGAACCAGTCTAAACCCCCTGTCTCTTGAGTCACCATCCGGACCCTGACATGCGATCGTAGAAATTTACTTGCCGGCGGTAGAGAACCCCGACAGTTGGCGCGCCAGGTAGGGGCTTTTCGCGTGTCACGACACTTCACCAGGGCCCGGATGGCCCACGGCGGCGCCTCGCTGGCGCCGGGCGATCACCTGCGGTTCGGCTCCCTCGACTTCGTCTTCGGCAAGTCGGTGGAGCCCATCATCGGGGCAACTTTCGTGCGCCCCAAGCTTGCCCGCGACGACGACAAGACGTTCCACGACGAGGGGCCCAAGCCCTCCCACGCCACGGCGGGAGCCACCGCCTACGTCCTCGACCTGCTCGGTGGGGACCTGGCGGCCGCCCTGGGACGGAGCCCGTCCCAGGAACGCTTCCGCAATGTCTCCTACATGATCACCAACCTCGCCCTCCAGGTTGGAGGGCAGGAGCAGCTCCCCTGGGACGAGTTCATCGACTGCTACAATGCCATGTACCCGGAGGGACAGCCAGGCCTGCCGAGCGACCCGGCGGCCACCCCGACACCGACGGAGTCCGACCCCTGCGTCTCGCCAACCGCCAAAAGCGCGGTGAGCGAGCAAAGCTTGCACCCGCGGTTGAGGTGGGCTCCGCCGAACTTCGACCCTTCTCGGGAATGCTTCATGTGTCACACCCCCGACGGGGATGTGCAGTCTGCCAGCAGTTCGACGAGGGACGGCCCCCACGGCGCCACCTGCCAACGCCCCTGCAGCTCCGCCTGCCCGAGCCCCTGCAGCTCCGCCTGCCAACGCCCCTGCGGCACCACCGCCCAACGCCCCGGCGGGCGATGCCCGGCGGGTCAGGCTGCAGGAGCTCGATGAGGCCCGGCGTCAGATCGAGGCAGAACGCCAGCAGCTCAACCGCGAGCTCGGGAGAAACGCGGATGGAGGAGCCGCCCGCGCACGGGCCCGGGACGTGCAACAGCGCATCGTCAACGACGGTGGCAACGCCAACGACGCGCCGGTCTTCAACCGGGCATCCCAGAACCTTGCAGCGGCTGCTGTCCTGCTCCGCGAGCACCCTGAACCGGCGGCGCCCGAAGATCGAAGGTTCCATCAGCAGCTCCACGCGCTCCTGGAAACCGCAGCAGTCCAACAGGCGGAAAGCTCCGCCTCACGTCAGCGAGCTCCCCAGGAGCCCGATCGAGAGCATTCCGTGCATCATCACGGGGCCGCAGCCGACGGAGGCGCCAGACGACGGGACGAGCACCATCAGCACCGCCCACGCCGAGCCTACAACAGGCGGCGCGGGGGCCGCTACGACAGCAGCGAAGACCGGAGCAGGAGTGCGTCACCCGACCCGAGGGGGCCGCGTGCCTTTGGACCCCGCATCCTTGGCGCTCAGGTCCCTCCGCGCTTCCGAGCTCCCACGACGGTGCCCAAGTACGACGGGGACACAAACCCCAGCGTCTGGCTGGAGGACTACCGGCTCGCGTGCCATGCGGGGGGAGCGCAAGACGACTACTTCATCATCAAAAGCCTCCCCCTCTACCTCGCCGACTCGGCTCGGACATGGCTGGAGCATCTCCCTGCGGGCAAGATCGACAGCTGGGCGCAGTTGCGTGATGCCTTTATTGGCAACTTTCAGGGCACCTACACTCGTCCCGGGAACCCCTGGGACCTCCGCAACTGCCTCCAGGCAGAGGACGAGACCCTGCGCGACTACATCAAGCGCTTCTCCAAGCGCTGCACCGAGCTGCCAAACATCGCCGACACCGACGTTGTCTCCGCGTTCCGGTTCGGAACCACCTGCGCGACCCTCATCCATGAGTTGGGGCGCAGGAAGCCACGAACCATCCGGGAGCTCCTCGACATCGCCACCGACTACGCCGATGGGGAGGACGCCATCGCTGCAACCCTTGATCGGCCTCAGGGCAAGGGCAAGCAAGCGAAGACGGTTGGCGAGGGCACCTCCGCCCGACCCGACAAGAAGAAAAGGAAGGACAAGCGGAGGCGCGATGGCCGCATGGTAGCAGCGGCCGAGCGGAAGACCGCTAAACCCAAAGGGAACCCGGCGCCAAGGGACCACTTCGAGAAGCTCCTCGAGGCGCCCTGCACCAACCACGAGGGCCCCGTCAAGCACGCCCTGAAGGACTGCAAACTCATGAAAAGCTTCCTCGCCGGCACCCTGAAGAAGAAACCATACGAGAACCGAGACGGGGCCGGAGGCCCGAACGACGATGACGGTTACCCCAGGGAGGACGGCGTGGTCCTGATGATCGTTGGGGGGTCGGCGGCCTGCCCCTCGAAGCGCGACGAGAAGTTGATCCGACGAGAAGTTTTCCACACAGAGCCCGCGGTACCCTCCTACCTAAGATGGTCCGAGGCCCCGATCACCTTTGATCGCTCCGATCATCCCGACCATGTCCCACAACCCGGAAGGTACCCGCTCGTGGTTGCTCCTCTCTTCGGGACGAAACGCGTCCACAAGGTGTTGATGGACGGCGGGAGCAGCCTCAACATCCTCTACGCCGACACTCTCGATGAGATGGGGATCTCGCGGTCCCGGCTTCGGCCATCCGCGGCGCCATTCCACGGGGTCGTCCCCGGGGTGGACGCAATACCGCTCGGGCAGATCGACCTGCCCGTCACGTTCGGGACTCCACGGAACTTCCGCAGAGAAACCCTCACTTTCGAAGTGGTGGGATTTCCTGGGACGTATCACGCCATCCTCGGGAGGCCTGCATACGCAAAGTTCATGGCTGTCCCGAACTACACGTATCTCAAACTGAAGATCCCCGGACCCAAAGGTGTCATCACCGTGGGGACTTCATTTGAGCATGCGTTCGCCTGCGAAACCGAGTGCTTCCAATTCGCGGAGGCGCTCATCTAGTCCAAGAGGCTCGCCGCTGAGCCTTCACCCAGGGACCTGGATATCCCCGAGACCTCCAAGCGTGCTGCGTGCTCCTTTGAGCCAGCCAAGGACGTCAAGGAGGTTGCCGTGGCCAACGATGGTCGCACCCTCCGTGTCGGGACGGCGCTCGATCCTAAATAGGAAAGCGCGCTCGTCGACTTTCTTCGCGCAAACCTCGATGTGTTTGCATGGAAGCCCTCGGACATGCCGGGGATTCCAAGGGAAGTCGCCGAGCACAAACTTGATATTAAGCCTGGCGCTCGACCCGTCAAACAGAGGCTCCGACGTTACGACGATGACAAGTACAAAGCCATCGGCGAAGAGCTCAAAAAGCTCCTCAGCGCCGGCTTCATTAGGGAGGTATACCACCCCGAGTGGTTGGCTAACCCCGTCCTTGTAAAAAAGAAGAATGGGAAATGGAGGATGTGCGTTGACTATACTGGCCTTAACAAGGCATGTCCAAAAGACTCTTTCCCTCTTCCACGCATAGATCAGGTGGTCGACTCCACCGCGGGGTGCGAAACCCTTTGCTTTCTCGATGCGTACTCCGGGTACCATCAGATCGCGATGAGCCTGGCTGACCAGCTCGCAACATCATTTATCACGCCTTACGGCACCTTCTGCTATTCGTCTATGCCATTCGGGCTGAAAAACGCGGGCGCCACGTTCCAAAGATGCATGCGACGCGTCTTTGGCGACTTAATCGGCCGACTGGTCGAGGCGTACGTTGACGATATAGTAGTAAAATCCAAGCGCACTGGCGACTTAGTCTCCGACCTCGCAGCTGTCTTTGAGAAGCTCCGGCTGAACAAAGTAAAGCTCAACCCCGAGAAATGCATTTTCGGGGTCCCGAGAGGCATGCTCCTCGGCTTTATCGTATCGGAACGAGGCATCGAAGCCAATCCCGAGAAGATAACCGCCATCACTGACATGGGGCCGATCCAGAACGTAAAGGGGGTCCAACGCGTCACAGGATGCTTGGCCGCACTCAGCCGTTTCATCGCCCGACTCGGGGAACGGAGCCTGCCCTTGTACCGACTGCTCAAGAAGTCGGACCACTTCGTCTGGAACGACGAGGCACAGCAGGCCCTCGACTCGCTTAAGGCATCGCTCAAAAACCCACCGATCCTGACCGCTCCGGCGGAAGGAGAGCCCATGCTGCTCTACATTGCGGCAACCACCCATGTGGTTAGCACCGCCCTCGTCGTCGAGCGAAACGAGCCCGAGAAGATCCAAAAGGTGCAACGCCCCGTTTACTTCATCAGCGAGGTCCTGTCCGACACCAAGGTACGATATCCTCAGATCCAAAAACTCGTCTACGCCGTCCTCATCACTAGGCGGAAGCTCCGGCACTACTTCGACGCCCACCCCATCACGGTGGTGTCGAGGTATCCACTCGGCGAAGTGATCCAGAACCCCGAGGCCGACGGGAGGATAGCCAAGTGGGCGCTCGAGTTGATGGGGAAGAACATCGCCTATGCACCTCGGGACGCCATCAAGTCACAAGCGTTGGTCGACTTCATCGCCGAGTGGACTGAGGCCCAAACCCCCCCGACCTCTATCGAGCACGAGACCTGGGTCATGTACTTCGACGGATCGCTAATGAAAGAAGGGGCAGGTGTCGGCCTGGTCTTTGTCTCGCCTCTGGGCGTGCGCATGGAGTACATGGTTCGGCTGCACTTCTCGGCCTCCAACAACGCCGCCGAGTACGAGGCCCTCATCAACGGACTCCGTATTGCCCTCGAGCTTGGCATACGGCGTCTCGAGATCCGAGGAGACTCGGAGTTGGTCGTCGATCAAGTGATGAAGGAGTCGAGCTGCGTCAGCCCCAAGATGGCCGCCAACTGCCGGGCGGTCCGCGAGCTGGAAGACAAGTTTCTCGGCCTCGAGCTCAAGCACGTCCAACGACGATACAACAAGGCGGCCGACACCCTCGCCAAGGCAGCCTCCAACCGGAAGCCCGTCCCCCATGGAGTGTTCGCCAAGGACCAGCACGCCCCCTCCATCCGACTCGACGACGAGCCACCCGAGCCTCCAGTGCAGGAGGAGGCGGAAGTGATGGAGATAGACGCAGCGCCCGAGCCTAACCTCAAGGATCCTGACTGGAGAATCCCGCTACTCGAGTGGATCGTGCAGGGCAAGCTCCCACCCGACCCGACCGAGGCTCGGCGGATCGCGCGCTGGGCCAAAACTTTCACGCTCATTGAGGGGGAGCTTTACCGGCGAGGCACCTTTGGCGTCCTAATGCGCTGCATTCCGATCGACTAAGGCAAGGAATTGCTAAGGGACATCCATGCAGGAGCATGTGGGCACCATGCCGCGCCAAAGACACTTGTCGGAAAAGCTTTCCGGCAAGGGTTCTACTGGCCAACCGCGGTGGCCAATGCCAAGGCCAACGGCACTCAGTTCACGGGCAAAAAGTTTCTCAACTTCTGCGACGACAACAACATTCGAGTGGACTGGGCCGCCGTCAGCCACCCCAAAACCAACGGACAGGTGGAAAGAGCCAATGGCATGATCTTGCAAGGACTGAAGCCACGAATCTTCAAACGCCTCGAGAAGTTCCGGGCAAGGTGGGTTGCGGAGCTCCCGTCGGTCCTCTGGAGCCTGCGAACCACTCCAAGTCGAGCCACGGGCTGCACGCCCTTCTTCATGGTGCACGGGTCCGAGGCGGTCCTCCCAACTGACCTCGACTACGGCAGCCCAAGGGTTCGCGCCTACGACGACGAAGGAAATCAAGCCTCCCTGGAAGACGCCATCGACCAGCTGGATGAAGCGCGCAGCGTCGCACTACTCCACTCGGCCAAGTACCAGCAGGCCCTACGACGATACCACGACCGTAACATCCGAAGCCGGGCCTTTCAAGTCGGCGACCTCGTCCTCCGACGAGTTCAGAGCTACCGCGGCTGCCACAAGCTGTCGCCGCCATGGGAAGGCCCCTACATCGTCGACCAAGTCCTCCGCCCGGGGACTTTCAAGCTCAAGGACGCGGACGGCCAAGTCCTCACGAACGCTTGGAACATAGAACAGCTACGACGCTTTTACCCCTAAAAAGTATCTGTACTTTGTCATTCGCTTGCGGTAATAAAAGTGCTCTTCCGTTCTGAGTACTTCGTGAGCTTGTAATCGTTTCCCGAGACGCTCCCCGAGCCCTCTGAGATAAGAGGCAAGTGACCCTTTCCCCACAGAGGGCCGAATGATCTCGACGACCGACACGATAATTACCTACTACGGCCTGTTAACCACCAGGGGTTCGAAGGCTGGCCCGTCGAAGGGTTCGACAGCCGCCCCCGGGCACCCCGAGTGAGGGGCAGCAAGGGATGGGTCCCAGCGGCCAGTACCCGGGCGCACGAGCGTCATGGGCATCCCGAACTGCATTCGAGTCTTGATGGAAAGTAAGATCATGGTTTTTCCTCCGAATGGAAAGGCAAAGAGCCGCCAGGTCCGGTCGAACGGACTCGGTAACTAGATGATCTCGCCACCAAGAATTTGAAGCTGATCACCAGCTGATCCGATCGGAACCCGTCGAGCGGGACGCCGAGGCTTCACTCGAATTGACCCGTTATCAGCTCATACGGACACCGCATTTTTGGCCAGCGAGGCAAAAATACGGCGCGGTCCGGCCCCTCCACCTTTTGCGAAAAAGGTGCGTGAGGGGTAACGATGTAAGGAGAAACAGGCCTCTCCACCAGCACCCTGCATCGCGTGGGGTCCCAGGTCACGAAACGAGGCCTGTAAGAGGCCGCGCCACGACAAAACAAGGCCGAGGACGAGCCCGAGAAGTCTCCACCTCGCCCGACGAGTCCCCGCCTCTCCCGAAGAGCCTCACACTCCCCTGCGGGCTCGCACAGCTACGTCGCTTTACCTTAAAA
>CM014272.1:17257678-17286290 GCA_004135705.1 Alloteropsis semialata
CCAGATGCGGGGACGAGATGGCCCCGCGCTGCTCCTGCTCCTTCCACCCACCGTCCGCCGACGAGGCATCGCGCCGCCGCCCGCCGACGACGCCCGCTNGCCGCCGCCCGCCGACTACGCCCCGTGCCGCACCACTGCCGACGCCCCGTGCCGCCGCTCACCGCAGAGTCGCAGACGCCCTGCGCCTGCTGCTGAAGAGTCCCTGCCAACGAACGCCAGATCCGGATGCTCCCAAGCACTGGCCATAGTCTCCCTTCAGGTACATCGAGGTAAATGCTGCAATCCTCGTGCCCGCCTTGACATCAAAATCTCCCCTTCTTTACTATGTGGTAGGATGGATTGTGTAGTGGTCATCACAGGCAGCCTGAAGAACAAGTCAGGGATCTCACCAGGAGGGTCACCAAACGAAAGCATGGTATTGAGTTTTTTCCTCTAGCAATTCGCATGAAAAATTCAGTTGCATTAAATAAGTCATATCTCTAAAATCTTTCCAGATGTATTTTAAATCAGTCAAATCTCTAAAATGCAGTTGCAAGTCATATCTCTTAGACCTAGGAAAAAGAGGAAGTATATATGCTCTTTGAAACTTAGCAGTTACCAATTGCATTTTCTCTTCATCATAATTCCCAAATCTGTGGCAAAAGTATCTCCTAGAAATAGAATGCAAGATGACCTTTAAGTATCTCCTGATGTCTTCGATACGATTTCACTATGGACATCCTCATATCTCTAAAAATCTCTTACAATGTTGCCTCGTTCTATTTTTTATTGCTTATGTGCTGTGATAGTTGCCTTAGACTTGCCACATTTTTAGAGTTATATCTCACATGCAAAATACATCTGGTTGTAGAGCTAGCATTCGCTGCAGCAAACAAGAGCTCAAGTTTCTAGCTGCAGGCAATGATATCTCCGGGACTGGCATCAAGGTGTTCAACAAGAAGTATCTACATCAAGGTATCCAAGTACTTTTTTCTGGACATTGTATACACCTGTGACAAGGCTTTTATTTAGTAGCTGGTCTTGTGTTCAGTACAATGATTTTACAACCTCTTACACATTCCTTTGTGCATGACAGGTTTGGAGGTTAGCTAGGCTTAGTAATGTGTGATTGAACTGGTCGGTTTCCAGTAGGCACATCGTGTAGAGTGGATTATGCAATGTATTCCTCTGTCTGTATATAGCTTAGACCTCTGTCAAATTCTTGCATGTGAACCTTCATGCATATCTATTGTACAGAAATTTTCCAGTTCACTTGATAAGTGATTTGAATAAACTCTGGAGTATGTGAGATGCAAATATGAATGATCTTTGTAATGATTGAAATGTGGCATCTGTACCAAATGTGAATAATCTTGTTGGTGAAATAATAAAAGGGAAATAAATTTTATTAGCAGTCTAAATGATATTGTAATTATTTTTTAATTCAGAAAAACATATCACAGCCGGTTCAAACCGGCTGTGAAAAGGGCGTCACAGATGGGTGGTGGCTAAAACCGGCTGTGATGGCCATTTTCACAGCCGGTTTTTGCCAATAACCGGCTGTGAAAAGGGGTTTTCACAGCCGGGTTATTGGCAAAAACCGGCTATGAAAATGGCCATCACAGCCGGTTAAAAACCGACTGCGAAAAAGGGATTATCAGCGCCACTTAATCAGCGCCACTTTTCAAAACCGGCTGTGATGTGGGCAACCGAATCGCCTGTGATGCTCTTGCTGTAGTAGTGGGGACTCACCAAGACTCCAAGCGGCCGGCACACTGTGATTACTAGAGGTGGCTCACTCTAGAACTAAGCACAAGGCTCAAACACCTTGCAACTCACTCACCAGGCCTATCCTAGCTCTATCACTCGCAATGGATGATCTATGTAGCACATATTGTGTCTTGGATGTCTTGTAAGTGTAAATGAACTTCTCTGGACTCCAGCGACTCCAAATGGCCGAATGGGGTGGGTATTTATAGCCCAAGGGGCTCAATTATCCATTACCCAAAAGGTGCATAGATTCTGCGAACGCCGTATAATCCGTCGTGCACCAAATCCCCATCGGCGTATAATACACTGTGTGCTTTTCCAACGGTCGGATTCCCTTTTCCAACTGCTACCTGCACACGCCATATGTTTCTGAACATGTACGCCGAAGGTCGGCGTTTCATACACCTGCCTTTTCTTCCATCACCTTTTGACATCGTCCCTGTGTAACTTGTACGCCGTTAGTCTGCCGATGGTCGGCGTATGATACGCCGTGTAGGGTATTGCTGACCCTAACTTGAACTTGTCCATGCCTTAAACACCGTATCATCCGCCCTTCATGCGCACAGTAAAAACGTACCATACGCCGATGCCCTTCACTTGAATTCTTCGAGCGCCGTATGCTTCCAAATTGTACGCCATGCATCGCCATATCATACACCGTGTGGAATATTCTTTCTCTGGTTGATTCACCTCTACACACCGTATGCTTCTGGTTTGTACGCCGTTCATTGGCGTATGATACGCCATGTAGGGTATTGCTAACCCTAAATTAAACTTGTCCATGCCTTGAATGCCGTATCATCCGCCCTTCATGCGCACATTAACAACAGACCATACGCCGATGCCCTTCACTTGAATTCTTCGAGCGCCGTACGCTTCCAACTTGTACATGCGCACATTAACAACAGACCATACGCCGATGCCCTTCACTTGAATTCTTCGAGCGCCGTACGCTTCCAACTTGTACGCCGTGCATCGCCGTATCATACGCCGTATGGAATATTCTTTCTCTGGTTGATTCACCTCTACACGTCGTATGCTTCTAGTTTGTATGCCGTTCATCGGCGTTTAATACGCCGTGTACAAACTCTGCAAGCTTATCCTATTCAATCAGCTCAAACCCTTTTCGTGAGTTAACATGCCAATATCATGTCATGAATACTCCCAAATAAGACTCTCTGGTTTTTGGCTATGCTTTGAATCATTCTTGGGACATAATTTCCTACGTAAATCACTTAACAAACTTGTTAGTCCCAATGACTATGTTGTCATTCAATCACCAAAATCACAATATAATGGCACATAGGGCCATTTTTGTTACATATTACTAATTGCAGGGTTCATTTCAAACACAAAATACAAGTACCAACCTAGAAGGATGCAAGCAGCACCATTGTCCAAAACCTGAAGCATCCGAGTTCTTTCGATCTAATGACACCATCGGCGTTGAGTTTAATTTGTGACGATGGTCCACATGCCATCACAAAAATTTTAACATTAGGAGTAAGCGTACTACTCATCAATTTTGTGCGTAAAGAAATAAATGTGCATTATACACTAAAAAGGAGCCATTCAATTTGCATATACAAGGACACGATAAACCAGCATTCTATTTAGAGACACCTGAACTCAGCAATCATGCCCATAATTGCATCCTGTTTACAAATGTAATATTTAAAATAGAAAACTCGACCAGTCAAGGCCTGTAATCCAACAATTGTGCCTTCTTTTATGGGATACATTGTAAGGAACACTGTGTAGAAACAATGGACAGAGGGCATGGCAAACATGAAGATCACACAGGTCACAACTGTTGTTGGTCCCTCGTCATAAACACATTTGTTGTGGTCCATACCTTGTGACCTGGTTCTGTTTATATTCTTCCATTCCTAGCTGTTATACTTTGTTACTCAATGTGTTGATTTGATTTGATACTCAAGTTCCATGCACCTCTTCAAATCTTTGTCCAACAAAGCCACAATATGCAAGGTTCACATGCTATGGACAACAAGCAGTATGTACAACAAGAATCTTTCTACTCCCATCTAAGAATGGGAAGCATCAGGAAATTTCAGCCTTTCCAGCTAACTGTTGGAATCTAGATTCAAGGTCCAGATTGCAGCTTCTGATGGAGGGAATGGCTAAACCAATGCTCACTATCCCTAACAGTGTGTAGAATTGCTATCATCGGGGAACAGATAGCCCGGCTTGTAGATGGAAGCTTGCCGTGTGGTTTGAACATGCTCCTTCATGGCCATGGATTGAGTACTACTGTGGCCATATGAAATGGGATTGTGCGACAAGCCGACAAAGCGGTGAGACGAACCGCTCCCTGTCCTTGGTCTGATGTATGACGAACAGATGGGCTTGATTACATTTCAAGAATGTATTGATACTCAATGTGAACAATAGCCGGGAGACAAAAAAAAGAGATGACTGTAGCATCTTATTAAAAAAATGAATATTGCCATGGCTCCCTTTTTCTCAGATCCTCACCCTGAGTGCCTGATTAAGGGCATCCGGAGTGTCGATCTTATACACTCCAGGCCCGAACTTACAGGAGGCCTTAAGCTCAAAAAGCTTATGGTCAGTCTCAGCCTTAGGTCCCGATCTCAAGAAGTAAAATATTGATTTTACTGGCAGCAGGTGTCCTCGTACAAACAAAGAAACGAATAGCAAAGCGAAGCAAGGAAACAAGATTCATTTGTTTATATTTTGGTCTGACACCTAGATAAGACCGGCTCGGTCTAATACAGAGCACGCGCGACCTTATACTGATGTGGGGTCCATCCCTAAGACCGATTCGCTCTCGTACACTCATGATGCCCTAAGAGACTAGCGCACGTTGTAGCCAGAGACTGCACTGTACCAGTGAAACAGTGCTACTCTAGTACTTCCTACATGCACACTCAAGAAAAAAGACTACTGGAAATATTACTGCTAACAAAGAAAGGAGACGCCAACTTCTTTGGTTTATTCATTGGCATCGATTATCCTAAACAACACATTAATCTATATCTTTGCTAAGAAACCAAATCTTATCTAACTTTTATTAACTTGAGTCCTCTGATTCTCAAAAGTAAATGTCAAGAAATAATTGATTTCCATCTCTCACCGGGCCTGTGCTGAACTAACTGATTGTGGCACTTTTCATAACACCTTTTTAACATCCTCCATCCAACACCTGTGACAAAGCAACTCTGATGCAGTTTGTTGGATGCAATTAAAAAGTACACTAGCCAAATGCAGCTTATTTATAACACTATCTGCTGGCATCTCATGCTCAATTGTAAATCCCCCCCCCCCCCCCCCCCCACACCCCAGTGACAAATTCATCAATTGTTTTTTTGATACTTCTCCCGATATTGTTTTGACCATACGCTATTAGGGTTAGTAGATAGATCCTATTCCTAGAAATTGGAATAAGAGGAATCTGGAAGTTCGGCAGAACTAATGTTTTCAGCTTTGGAACCATGTATGAAACACAGATACCACAGGTTTGAAGGCAGAAGGATACAGAGAGGTATATCTACTTTGCAATACTGAGATCATGTCTGAATCAGAAAATCTCCGTGCTACAATTGGGGTCGCATTCACAGCTCATATAGGAAATTTTACTTCAATTTCTTTTCTTCTTCTAGAGTTCATGTGTTTTTAGATCCACAAACAACAGGCTTGCATAGGGGATTTTATGAAATAATAAAGTGAAAAAGGCATTTTAGAAGAAGTTTAATCCATGATTTCATTTCTATTTTGTTGATGTGGCTTCCTGGAAACAACAAAACTAAAACTTTGCATTGGGATTGGCTTCACTTTCTTTGCTTGCTGTTTATAACATCATCTATGAACAATTGCCTTCTCTGGTCTCATGATGACAGTATCATATCATGCGCACTCTCCAACACAGAAACACACATATCTTATATGCTCAACCTTTTCCACTTAGTCTTAGTTAGGAATGCCAGGAATCGGCAGGTCACAACCACCAGGACTACAATGTTATCAGGCTTGGGCTTGCGCTCGGCTTATCCTTTTTTTTTTGTTCCGATCCATGTATTTGGTGTATGAATATTTTGGTTTTCATAATGTCCCAACAATGGCAAGGCTGTTTTTGGTGCATATATGTGCGCGTTGGTTTGGGTGGGCTTAGGTTCCAGAGTAACTCGAGTTGTTTTGTGCTTTAGAGCTGGTTACTAGGATCATCTCTGTTCTTTTTTAGCTTTAGTATAAGCTTATTTCCTTTGCATTATTGTGTTTCTGCTTCATCGAACCAGAGGGACTACATATTACAAAAGCTGGCTAGAGAATTAGACGCAACTTATTTACTTTACCTTTTGCAAGAGTTTCTGATACTAGTAAATACGGATAAAGTTGACAAACTTATTTTTGCACACTTAATTAAGGTTCTGATTATCCCTGTACATTTACATAGATCAGAGCCCACATTTTATTAGATCTGCAAACATTTAGTAATGCAAATCTCTAACACTGGATTGGTATCCTGAGCTACATATACATGTATATTCATGTACAGTTACAATTTCAATCTTTTTATCCCCAGGTTTCAACATGGGGTCTGATCATTCACATCCTATGTTATATAAATCAGCTTACACAATCTGATGTGGTCGAGAAACACCATAAGTCCATAACTTATAATCTATCTTATATAATGTAGCCCTCTTACATATACAATCAAATTCACTGTCCATAACTAGTGGTCCAGTTGTGTGCTGAGGAAAGAGTACCTAATAAAGATTACTCTATCATAGAGGAGACTCCAACACTCTAATTAATATATTTTCTATCAAATCAAACCTTATCTAATTACATTACGTGAGAACAGCAGATTAGTAACAGGCATAGATCGACATTGGTAAGGGGCATAGCACCCGTTACCCTTTTTGGGATACTAATAACAGGTTAAAGGTAATGGGCAAATGCCCGTTACCAATAACGAGTCATTGGTAACGGGCATAGACTGTTGCCCGTTACCAATAACATAGTCATTGGTAACGGGCATCAGTCTATGCCCATTACCAATGACTATGTTATTGGTAATACACAACAGTCTATGCCATGTGAAATTAAAAACAAAAAAAAAGAAATTGCAAATATTATTTTTCTTTATTTTACATGCACAGTATACTCAATTCAAAGGTGTCCATACACAACATGGATACACAGGCAGATTCAAGTTCACATTGAGCGGTATGTCTAACTATCTAAAGCATGTAATCTCTTACTGCATCTTTCCATGCATCTTTACAATGGTGATTCTGATGAGATCTGCAACAATGAATGGAAAAGGGGTATTTAATCACCGAGTGTCATCAAAACTTTAGCAAAGAGGTATTTAATCATTGATCAGATCTGCAACCATGATCTATCTTGTTCTTAGTGGAAACAAAACTTCAAATGATTACTTAATCTAAAAGCATATATGTATCTATGTAAAATAGTTTTGGCTAGAGAAGCTCTTCCAGTTTTGTCCTATGAAAGTGTTTATTCTCTCAGCAAGAAATACACCAGAAACTGCACCAAATCAAGCAGAACAGATCAATAAAGTCACTCCTATCATATTAAAAACTAGCTCAGTATGTAAGTGTGAATGGAACAAAACCAGCGCAGGTGTTCCACACATCTTGCATTTGCTAAACAGTCTATGTTGAACACTCCTTGGTGCAAAATTCTAGCAACATGCAGTTATTGGTCAGGTGTAGGTATTTTCTTTATTTTATATACACATATACATACACAGCACTGCCTATTTCACTTCATATATTCTACAGATGCACTTATATATTACTGCTAACCATGTTTCTTACGGCGGTAAGGCAATGCGCGGCGAGGCGATGCCATACACACACTCTAACCTAGAATTTAGCAGCACAAACACACTGATACGTACCTTTCTGTACAAGTGATCCTCCTCTTTCCAGTTGCCCTTGTTGGCTTGTTCCATGTAGCATGTCCATGTATGCCGTTGCAGATTTCAACATATGTATTGAATGTAAATATGTAATTGGGTAACAGAAATACATTGCAATGAAATGAATATGGATCAAGCATCCAAGTGAAATACCTTTTGATAAGTTGAACTCTCTTTTCCTTTCCAGAGAAGTAATCTGCATATACAATAAAAATTCAGCAACACTGGACATAAGCCCACAATAATAACCTGTGCAGATTGTGTAAACTGGGATGAACTTGCAGCAACAACAGTGGATAAAAATATAAGACACAGAAATAATAGCAGCCAACACTCAACGACCACATTCACATTACAAACATTCCACAGACATAACAACATTAGCTAGACTGCTAGTCTTAGTGGCATAATTAGAGTAGTCCACAGCCACATAATGACATAAGTACATAACAAGTTAACATCACATCACAACAAACAAAAGCTTAGGACTTTAGGAGTTTAATGGCATACTAAGCACTGCAGTGCCCAACACAAGATCAAGCTCAGATACTTACAAACTCAAATGTACTCCAGTTTCTCTCACAGCCAGATGATGAAGCACAAAGACTAACAATGCGTCTAGCAAACCTTTGAATCTCAATGGCACGACCCCCATACGAACGCCACCAATCAACAGCTGTGCATTCTACAGCTAATTTCTTTAAGAAAATATCTGGCCCTCAGTTCAAATTTCTTTAAGAAGACACTAATTTGCATTCTACAGCTATTTATTCTAGTGGAAGATTAACTTAAATTCAGGAAATTGTAATTCTATGATCCAACATCTGTGCGTTCCCTAAACATGAAAAGTTGCTTCTAAGCCATAAATACTGCTTAAACCGATTGCTTCTATAAATTGATTTAAAATTACCGGTGTTGAACTTCGAGGCAATCTTTTTCAATTTTCTTCGTGCACTGGCTTGCTAAATGAGTTTACCACTCATTGGCACTGAGAAATAATTTTACGCTAACCTAGTCATTTTTTAAACAAATTTTAATTCAAGTGCATAAGTTTACAATAACTGACACAAACCAAAACATCCGTGTTTACCACCACAAGCACTACCAAACAAATCCCAGAAGTGTGTTACTGGACACTAAGCACATTAGCACATGCTACATTTTACTCAAATTCAGATCGGTTAATTGTGGGATCACACAAGAAGTGCATCTGCTATAGATGAAACGTGTCCATACATACCCATTACTGAAAAATGTGCATTGATTTCGAACAAACACCTTCAGTATGATAGCCTGACAAAATGTCCTGTGCTTAGCAACATACAAGCCTAAACATCCAAAATATGATCCACCCAATTCCTCATCACACGACACAGTCACGATCCATTCAAAACCGGGGCACTTGTCAAAATCAGAATACGTCCGGGGCCACAGCCCATTCCTACATCCTCGGAGGCAAAGTATATTATACTATTTTGCAAAAGTTTGACCGTATTATCCACATATCCCTTGAATCATTTCAACTTGCGCCAATCTATAACAAACTGGTAATCCAAAATTAAATCGACAAGTGGACAGCTACAAATGGTTAGACAAGCCAGAATGCGATCCCATTTCGATAAAAAAGTAAAATATGCCATCTCAATCCACTCAAATCCACCGCCGAATTTTCGCCACCCTCTCCCCACGCGGGTGCAAGCACCAACCCCGCCCGCCACGCGTACAGACACAGAGGAGACAGATGGATAGGGGGTGACGAGGACGAGGGGCGGCGGCGCGCCTTTACCTGCACGACAGCTCGATGATGTGGGAGTGCTTGGCGAGGGAGACGTCGGCGACGCCGAGGACGGTGAGGATGCCGCACATGGTGGCCAGCTCCGTCTCGGGCTCGCGCTCGCCTGCCTTGGGATGCCGCTGCCGCCGCTATCGCTTATGGCTCTGGATGGGATTGGATAGGGGAGGAGATGGGGCGACAGCGAGGCAGCAGGCGGGCGCGGAGGACACGGAACTGATGGGCATGCGGAATGGCGGGTGGCGGCGGCGGCGCAGCGCGCGGCGGCTGCGGATCCAGCAAAGGAAGGGAGGTGGGGGCGACGTACGAAGGAGGGGGGACGCATTCGCGGGGGGCTGGGAGGATAAGGGGAGGCCATCCACGGACGCGAGGAACTTAAAACCCTTTTTGATCATTGTTTCGGGTCCGAGATCTACAATGGAAGTAACGGGCATTGTTAATGCCCGTTACCAGTTGACACTAGTAACGGGCTGTGCTGACGCCCGTTACCAATATGTTGTTATTGGTAACGGGCATCATTGTTTTCAAGGTCGGGCTGCGGTCTGGAGGCTTAATGGGTAACGAGCATCAATAAAGTCCGTTACCTATAAGATTTATGGTAACGGGCCACATAGGTCCGTTACCAATCTCATGTTACCTATTTGAGGTTTTCACGTAGTTTTAATTGACCTCAATAGTCTGCAGTAATGCCAAATAATAATATTACTATCTCATTCGGCCTGTGCTGAACAAACTGCATGTGTCACCTTTCATAACATCCCTCCAACCATCACCTGTGATGAAGCAACACTGATGCCGACTAAACCCTTTCTTCCGTATTCAAGTGTATTGAGCAGGAACTTCTGATTGAAAATACCAACGCGTAATGGTTTTGGGCAGGATATATACAGTTGTTTGGACAAGGAAGCGGTAATGCGGGACACACCATTATTGTTGGCACCCGGATACAGTCTTTTTTTTATCAGAAATGCCATTGGTCAAGTCAGTGTCACACAACTCATGCTTATACTACTTCCTGCTCTTTTCAATGCCAGGTTTTTTTCTTATTTTTTTCATGTGTAATTCATGGGTTTAGTCTTTTTTGTCTAGCGTAGTTCAGAGATGATAGTTCCACAAACAATAAGCTCACACTCCAGCGAATTAACAATATCACGTGGTCCCTAAAAGCAATTAGTAACAATTAGTGCTTTCTTATTCTAATTCATCATCCTTAACATCTTCTGCGATTTCAATTCAATTGTTTTGGATGCTCCCTTGCATTTTCCCTCACACGACACATTGTGTGCAGCTGCCTCAGCCGCGCGCTGTTCATCTCCAATGCAAGAAACCAGCAGCAAAAAGGCCCAGGTCAGCCAGTTTTGCAAGTGCTGCATTAAGAAGTAGTTTGCCAATTCATGGACCGACAAAGTCTGTTTTTCATATTTTGGATGGATGCAAATTCTTTCTTTTCTTAACCAATTAGAGATTGTAAAATTATTTTTGTAATTCTGTAGTTTTTAGGATTATTTTTGTAATTGACATTTCAAGTGTATTAATGAATGAAATAAAAATGTAACACCATACGGTTTCATACTCGCATAAACAGATGTGTGCGCGCTTAAGGTTATTTCCCTTCTGTTGTTTTTTTATTTGGTATGGACCTGAAGGGCACAGGTACAAAATACTCCAATAACTAGTTAGATATTAGAATTGAATAACTAGTTACCACTTATGTTTCGTCACATTTATTTGATGAATATGCATTGTTATCTACTACTCCACCCACCACTTCAATTAATACATTTATTACACTCATCCTGGTACATCATCCAACATCACCGGCACACTACTTCTTACTGTGGTCTAATGATGGGAGGACCATATAAACCATGCCGTTCAACACATGTACAGCAATACATGTATTGTATATCACAAGCTGGATCAATCTCCAGCTTGGGCCTAGGTAAGAATGAGAGGAATCAGAGAGCTAACTAGCACATGATCATGTCTGAAGGCAACATATATTCAATAGCTATGGAGGCTTGGAAGTCAACATATATTCGAGGATGACAATACAAGAGGTGTTTTGTTCTCAACAAGTGTTGTTGACCAATGCCTGGGCAACTCATTTCAACTTGCGGGTTGAAGGAGGCCATGCTTACGATTAGGATGTCAAGATGAACTGCCGAGTTGAGTTAATCTTGTAAAGAATAAAAGATATACTTCAGCTCACTGGACATAAAATTGATGTTTCCTCCATTTTTGTAATTTCCACATTTTTTTGTCTCAGTGTATGGAGCTGCACTACCCAGCTTTATTGTGTAGCCGTACTAGTCACCCGCATAATAAGATCGCAAGGAGATTTACAACAATTTAATAAATGGTCATTTTACCAAGATTGTAAGTTTTGAATTATATTATTGGATACTGTGGTTTCATTGTGCTCCTTTTCTGCTCCACATTGAATTGACACGACCTCATCATGGTGAACAACAGTGACCCTCTAATATAATATAGTACCCTCATGATCTTGGTCTTTGTCGTTGCCATGGTGAATAGCAGTCATCGCTACACAAACTCAGCCACGGCCGTCATCCCTCAGGCTTTATGACCCCAATGTTGCTGCTGCTGCTGTTGTTGACATGTGTAGAATCCGTTCTCCGTTTTCATCACTAGCGACCAGACCCATCAACACTGTGCACATAGTGATGCCACCATCACGGGATGTCCAGTTGAAAATAATATACCCATCTGCAGAGACCATGAAGTCCCGGATCGATTTTGAATTAGATGACCCAAGTATATATAGTTTATTCTGATAGTTTGCACTGATTAAGTAAGCTAGTACTAGTGGATTGGTGGTGGCATCTAGCTGTTGGGGATTTGGCCCGCCGACAAACGCCTTCTACTTGTTTTGCTTCATCTCACGTGTAAGGGCAGCAGTGAACGAAGGAGATAGAACCAATTTAGCTTCATTTTACTCTGCAGGCCTCTAAATCGGCTTCGGTGAGCATATCTTGCTGTATTCGAAAGCCAATTGGCTTCGCTCGTCACGTTTTGCTGTAAACGAAACCCAATTGGCTTCGCTCGTCACGTCTTGCTGAATACAAAAGCCAATCGGCTTCAGTAATCACATCTCGCTATATGCGGAAGCCAATCGGCTTCGGTGATCGTGCAGCAGGAAGCCAATGTGACGTTATCGGAATCAAGTTAGAAGCCAATTCGGTCAAATATTGATACTATTGAATGTCAAAAGCTATGAGTAAGTTAACGGCAAGCTTCGGTTCACTCTAAACTGCAGGTTCTTGCAGGAGCCATCGGCTTCCTGGATGCTGGGAAGTGGCTTAGGGTCACCTCGACTCAGAAGAAGCCAATTCCAGGAGCTACAGAGCCTTTGGAGGCGGGCGAAGCAAACGTGGACCAAGTCCAAGGAGACCAAGTCCAAGCCAAGTCAAACACGGAATCACAAGTCTACGCATTCACATTGGGAGGAGTAAATGTTCCAAAGTGTCCATAGGCTATTTGTATTGTATAGTCTAGAGGATGATGCCTGATCTCAGGGGTACAATGGGAATGTAAAGACCCTTGGTCTCCCTATAAAAGGGGACCCCTCCCCTTTATGTAAAGGTTGTTGATTCCAGGATACTGTAGATAAGTAATTCACTGTTGCTTCTCAGTTGTCCCGTTTCAGCTATTGTCTGGGACCATTGGCTTCGGCTATTAACCCAACAACTGGCGCCCACCGTTTGTGCAGTGCACGAACAAAACCCACGATAACCACCATGCCACCAAAAAAGCCAACCAAACCAACCAAACCAACCACCACCGTGTCAAATGCAACCCTCAGCATCGAAGCTGCCCCCCGACCCACAAATCCACCAACAAATCCACCACCAATAACCGAAGCTATTCTCGACGATCAAGAGACCGATGAAGAAACCCTTACCACCGAAGAGAGAATGCACCGAATCGAAGAAAGGCTTCGTCTCCGATGCCTTGAGCAACAGAGAGAGCTCTGAAAGAGCGAAACCAATGCTTAGGCAAAAAGCTAAAATCAAACAGCTTCGGGTGAGCAGTTAAAAGTTACCAACCATTTGGAACAATAACAGGAATATCGTTGGGCGGACGAAAGCCGCTTTGTCGAAGCCGATCTGCAAGAGGGCCATACCCAACATAACTTGTTTCTGAAGCAAAATAATTAACATATCAAGAAAAAACATTTCAGGTTAAAACGCAAGTATAACTGCTTCGTGAAATTTACCTTTTGATTCAAGAGCTGGCTTCTTAGGAGCTGATCTTTCAGGAGCTGGTTCAATGTCCTTGCCAGGGGCAGATCGCTCGGCGATTGCTGAAGGAACCAACTTAACTGGCTCAGTTGTGCGTGGAGCCGAATCGACAGGGCCCTGCACAGTCTCAAGAGTAAGAGCCATCTGTGCTGGTTCTTCAACATCAATCGAAGCCAACTGCATCGGCTCCTCAGTGATACCCGCAGTCGTACGCGGAATTTCATCAATATTATCCGAAGCCGGCTCAGCACGCCCCTCTATCTGAAGGGACTTGGCCGCGGCACCAGCCAGTAAATCCAAGGATGACTGGAGGGGGACAGACGACACTTCGGCGTCACCAAGCGTAAAATCCTTTGTCTCGTCCTCCCTCAAAAGACGACTGTAGCTCACCTCATCTTCGTCGTCGATGCAGTCAAGTACACGCTCGCGACGAAGAGGTGTTATACATTTTGTGCGCAAGATATGTTTTCTATAGTGCGAGCAAGTTGAATGGTTATTTGTCTATGCCTTAAACGTGCTGGAACACTTATGTAGGAGTTGTTCAATAAACTGGTATGATCGCTGAACTGAGCCTGATATTGAGCATATACTGGGATCCTGTTTTGATGTAATCATGGCCATTCCACTGAAAATTGTACTGTCCTCCTTCAATGAGAAGCGTACACAGTTGTAGATCAGTTACCATCACTCTAGTCTCAACATAATCCTCGACTTTATGGTCCTAGTACAACCCCTTTCTCTATTTATAACATGCTTCCTTTTGGAGCAACTTCGCTACTGCTGTCCTGCTAGATGCATGTCTATCAAGCTTGCAGCATTACTGCTGCCGTCTCCGCCACCGCTGCGCAATGACATGCCTAGCCAGCTGCCGGTAGGAATAAGAGGGATCAGCAAGTCAAACAACCCGTCGACCTCAGCATGACGAGCATCTTGAAACTTAAAGATCTCTGGTTGTTGATTGGTGTCAAGGGAGGGAGCAACAAAAAATATGGAACAATCAGTTTTCAACAGTAATTCTTCATATCAGTATACAAAGTAGAACAATCTTGGATGATTGTGCTACAAAAGTTTTGGAATGCAGTGATAAATATTGGACTAAATCTAAAATACAGTTTCTGACTAAATTATTATCTATTTATAAAAGAAGAACTGATATATTTTCATAAGGAGGAGTACATGTGAGTCCCTCACAGACACTTTAAGAATCCAATATTTTTCTAGTGAAAAATTCTTGTATTACTGGGTGTTTGATTTGCACATCTCGACCATAACAAAACCCATTTTTAATTGCTAAAATTGAAGTAATTATTTCAGTGCCAGGTGTGCATGGGCTCAACTTAAATAAAGGCTTCAGATCTCCTGTTAAAAGGAGGGTGAGGAGATGCTAATTTACTGTTTGCATGATTCATTCATGGATATCAGTAGTCCTGCAAGACCAACTAGTCATTCTCTTTTAGTCAATGCATATCTTACTTACTGGTCTGCTTCCAGCCCCGCATAACAACCTTGTAACATCCAAAAACCTATACCTGTGATAAAGCAAGCTCTGTTGTAGCCTACACCCTTTCTTCGCCATTTATTCTACACCCGAATTCAAGTAAACACCAATGCATCTCTCCTCATAAATTTCATAATTACATATAATGATGTTTCATTCTTTGAAAAGCAATAGCTAGGTATGGGAGGAATCAAGAACTATAGGGCAACTTGTGGTTATGATTTGTCTACCAATTCTTCACCATCGCGTGGTTGCGCCACGTCAACTGTATATCCGAAATGTTCTAGATTAGCTGGTTGCAAATTAACTACAGTGAGGCAACAATATGCTGTGGCACCAACATATAAAAGCCTTAGGTTTTATTGAATGCTCATAGAGTTTAAACATCAGATCTTTACAGAGCAAAGTAAAACTTTATTCCACTTGCTACATGGCCACGCTGAGCAATAGTTGGTACACAGATTTAGTGACTGCTATCATGCCTCAGGCTTAACACACTTCATGCTTAATTACCAGGGGCAGAGCCACCCTAGCTATATACCAGGTTGGGCGGCCACCCAAGCTACCGGTGTGCTTGCCTCAGACCAACCACGCACCTCTAGGACCATCTGGACCTAAGTGACAATAGGGAAAGAAATTAATTGGAATAATAGGAATCAGCAAGTTCACCGGAACTAATATTTTCAGCTGTGGAAGCAAGTCTGGAAACAAATGCCACAGGTTTGAAGGCTGCAGGATACAATGAGGTATCCTGGGTCGGCCAAGTGTATCAGAGGATGAGCCGTACGTGGCTGAAGAGCTGGAACCATGACAACCACATCGCATTGATGTGCCGAGCAGTTGCTGTAGAATTAAGAATTTTGTAATCCTAGTAGTTGCTGTAATCTAACCTTTAAGTTCTGTACTCTGAGAACTAAGGTGGTCATGCTGGAGATCAATTAGATCTCTGGGCATCATTGCTTCGGTCTTCTACCTGCTATGCTGTTCTTGTGCTCGCATTGCTCCCAAACTCCGGCCGCTAGGACAGCGTTCCAGCAGCGAAGCCGCCAGGAATCCAAGCCCCGGCCTCCCATCTCCCACGATTACTTCCTACACCGAGTTTGTTCTAACATATCCACTTTGCAATACTGAGATCATGTCTGAATCAGAAAATCTTAGCTCGTATAGGAAATTTTACTTCAGCGCTGTTTTTCTTCTTGCAGAGTTCATGTGATTTTAGATCCAAACACAACAGGCTCGCATAGGGGATCCTACAAAATATTCAAAGTGAAAAAAGACATTGTACATGAAGTTTAATCCAAGGTTTCATTTTTATTTTTGTTGATGTGGCTTCTTGGAATGCGTGGAATCAGCAGGTCAACCACCAGGACTACAAAATTTCATCAACCTTGGGCTTGCACTGCTCTTTCTTATTTACAGTGGGTCACTCAGAAACCGTAGGGCTCTTGGATATGGACAAAAGCGACACATAGGTTTCCAGTTCTTTGGTTCCATTTATTCGGTGTATGGATACTTTGGTTTCACAATCTCACGATAACGGCAAGGCAGTTTTTGTTGCTTCGGAGGTGGTTCCATTTGGACTTTAGTTGTCACATTTTTTTCTTTATTTTACCATACCACCCTTTGCTTGCTCTTTATAATATGATCTCTGAGCAACTGCTTTTTGTCTGTCGTGGTAACACCAGGCACCCTCCCCCTACACCACTTGTTCCTGATCAAATCCATGGTAATGAATGTCATCCGGCTACTGCCATCTAAACTTCCATTGCTGAATGAAAATCATATATAATCCTAGTAATGGGAGGAATCAGCAGGTTAACTACTGTACCATGCCCATGATGAATGAGTTGATACAAGCATATTTGAACTGCATTCATCTTGTGCTATGCCACGTCCCATCCCAACGGAGGATGAAGAGATCTATCACAACATGTCGTGCCATATGTCGGATGTAGTGGCAGAATTATTGGAAGTAAGTACCACAGGTTCTCCATGCCATCTCCATGAATGGTAGGGTGTTTGTTGCTATGGTGATGGTTGACGAAGAGCTCGTGCAACGATACCCCTTTCAGGATCCTGGAAACCTAGTCAGTCAATGAAAGCTGGATATTACAATGCCTTGACATATATACATCGAATAATAATCCATAAAACTGTTACAGCGGTGAACATTGCTTCCGAAAACGCACCTCTGTCTTAACAGACAACTTTCCTTGTTAATTTTTGTTAGTTTTACTACCTAACCACTCCGCCTCGCATTAGCAGACACATGCATGTCACCAGGAAAAATCCTTGTCGTGTGCTGTTCAGAGCACTACACCGCACAAAAGCAAATGTGTTACATTCTATCTATCTACAAAAAAATATAGCAATACCTCCATTCTTAAATACATAGCCAACATTTAGGAGAAGCTCATTGGTTCAAAATCAACTAGCATATCCTAATGGTATGTATTTGATGGTGGAGGGAGTATAAGGTAGTAAACGAATTCATCAAACTAATAGCAATGCATGACATGGGATGGTATATATGGGTTGTTGAGACGTTCATGGCCGGTGCAGCGGCAGGATATGTGACCTCTGACTCTGTGCAGGCGCTCCTGCTTGTGAGCTGATTCTAGGGTGTGGTTCTGTTAACCGAGTCCCAGCTGTCATCACGCTGAACGTACATGCTGTTGGATGTTCATGGCAGACTCCAGCAGTATAGGAAGTTCCTCTGATGACCAACCAGAACAGCTCGACCAATATATAGCAACCCAACATTGGTCCAAAATCCTAAACCGTGAGATACGGCACATATTTCAGAATTGATGTACTGCAGTATTATATGTGTTTAAGTGCTCCAGTTGTGTGCTAAAATGACACCAGGCGATCCCCGTATACGTTTTATTTGCGCCTTCAACTAAAGAATCTGGACCACTGCATACACAGCTGTATAATTCTTTTTAATTTTTCTCCCAGTACAACCACTACGATCGACCTTGATCTTTATATTAACTAAAGAATCTGGACCACTGCATATAGATACAATCATCTATGGCCTTTATTTTGTGCTCTGATATAACACATAACAACCATATTGTATCCACCAATGTTATTAATGCCACTCAATGCTTATTATCATCTTAACCAGCGCAAGTAGGTCCAGAAGGCATTCACACACAAAAAAAATTGTAGGTCCAGCAGGCTTTGTGCTGCGCCGCTCGAAGCTTTACTATGACATGTCAGCTGGCAATAACTATTAGGCTCCAGGATGATGTAGGATGCACCTAACTGCTAGGGTATCAATTATGGAGCCAGATACAACTATGAAAGGATTCATATTATATGCTGGCCCAATTCGTAATGAACAAGAAGCACACATGGATATGATCTGCTTCATGGTGGCGGTAGTGTCTACTCTCGTTTAAATTATCCCAAAAGAGTACTCACTGTTTTGAACCAAAAACTTCAGTGCGATGACTGTGTTATACGCAGATATATCCCCTTCATTGTCGTATATTATTACCTGTACTATACCTGCAGCTCAACTATACTGCTTCTATGGTGTGTTTTTTCCGGCAATTTTGCATAGGAATGCTGCAAATGAGGACCTCGCAAAACACTTGCCTGAGAAAGATAGCAGTGAGACCAGTCAACTTACTTCATCATGTTACTTCCCAGATATATCATAGGATCCTGAAGAAGCGTAGCCTGATGCAGTACCTTATTATGATACTCATACACTGGACAAAGTAGAAGCAGGAATTAAAGAGTTAATAGGTTCATCGTGAGAAGAAGTGGCCAATTAGTAGTTCGCTATTCTCTTCTCATAGTACATCTTAGTTCATCATTGAGCTGAAATACTGTGGATAACAATGGGCATTTGGCCACAGAATAGAGATTGGTCCCAGCATGAGGCTACAAAATTTGTTTTCATGTTTTTATAAATCTGGTTCGAACAACCCATGACTTCTATCTCTGTGTATATTTACTAGATCCTAGCTATCTCTAACTTTATCTGAGTAGTTTACCAACACAACGAAAGGTGATTAGGAGAGGGAGAGGAGATGCCGATTTTTTTGCTTTATTAGTTGGCATCACTGCTCCTCACATAACTGTTGGGAAATGGGAAGGCTAGTCTCTAGCATTACATCTACAGTATCACCTAGTAAACTTGTGAGTAAAGTGATCATGAATCGTTACCACTAGACGAGCAGCGTAGCAGAAGAAGAGTTGGAGCATCCTATCGAATGTAGATGCGTGTCGGCGTAAAGGAAGTAGTCGATCTCATTCATCTCGTCCTCATCCTCACGCCAGCAACAACAACCTCACATCGCCATATCCGATTAGCACAGCAGCAACAACAGAAACAACTACTACAAGAAGTGCTTTTAGTCCCGGTTGGAAACTGGGATTAGTCCCGGTTGTCCAATCGGGACTACCAGGGCGGGACTAATGCCTCTGACCATTAGTCCCGGGTATTTACCTGGGACTAAAGAGCACCTCTGGTCTCGGACTATACTACCACCCGTGACTAATAATTTTTCCCAAAATAAAAAAAATATGGAACCCTACTAGTTGCTCGCCGGGTTTTGCCCCCAATGCATCGCCGGCGAGCAGAGCCGGCCGCCGCTCATCGGCATCTCTACTCCTGCAAAGAGAGCTCCCTTCTCAAAATCTCAATTCAATCAATCAAAAAAACTCCTAAAATTCCTCCAAACAACAACAACATCCTCATATTCATCAATTACAACAATTAATATGAGACTCCATCTTTCTCAACTTCTTCCAAAGCAATCAATAGAGTAGAGAAGATATAGATCGAGAAAGTAAAAAAAAACTCAGTACCACAGCTCGCTCGCCCGCTGCAGGAGATGCGCCACGGCCGGCGGTGGCGCCCGTTCCGCCAGCTCGCTCGCTGGCCTGGCCGCGGCGGCGGCGGTGCTCGGCTCCCGTCCGCTCGTGCGCCGGCCTGGTTCCTTTGATTCTGTGGCTGAGAGAGAGAGGAAGATAAGGATGGAGAATGAGATAAGGTTGTGGAAGATATAGGAGAGAGAGGGGATCGACACTTAGAAAAATCTACCAGTGGTCACCGTGTTGGCTTTCAGTCCGGGTGCATGCGTGGGTTCACCCAGGACTAAAACGTTCTATTTGTCCTGGGTGGAGCCACCACCAGAGACTAAAGTCAATTTTGGGTTATGGCCCGGGACTAAAGACCACTGAGCCCCTCTAGCCATTAGACCTGGGACTAATGCCCACATTAGTCCCGGGTCCAATATTCACCGGGACTAAAGGATCAAACTGAAAGTGATTTTTCTACTAGTGAACACTTCCACGGAGTTGACACGTATTGGGATGGAACGCCATGTGCTGGTGTGCTAGTACCACGCACCCAACTAGGGTTTTGGGGTACGCAAGTAGAGGGTAAGATGCTAGGAATTTTGGCATAGTGGTAGGTTCGCTTACAGCCCCGGCCCTTCATATATATACCATGCTAATGGGCTGCCACATTGGAAGCCCATTAGGACTCTAATCTCTTTTGGATCAATATCCAAAGGCCTAATCTGAATTGTTTAAACATTGCCTCTTGGGCATATCGCCAACAATAACACCAATTGATCATGCTCCGTCCTACGTAGTTAACAAGAGAACCGCACATTAGTGGTGGGCTTTGGGTAAATTCGCTGCAGGTTGGCCCATTAGGCACGGATACTCCATTCGTTGCTACCCATGCGTTAGTAGAGGGGGGTTTGTGCTGTAGTGTACGCACGTGCAAAAGCATCTTTGTTGCATTCTACTCCCTTCAATTCCTATGCCCCTGCGTGAGTATTTATGTATGGTCAAATGCATCTCTCTTTTGGAATCATGTCATACTACATTGAATTCGGCTTATATATAATCTCATCTCTTCTTATTTTTAAGCATAATTCGATGCAATGAAAAGTTGTATAGTAGCCAATTACTGCTTATATATAATGTCATCTCTGGGTCTCAATCTCTCATATGTTTCTTAATTCTTTTCCAGATACTGTTTCCACCATACCATATTAATGGTACCAAATAATATTCCTAAGAACCTAGAATTTGAGGAATGAGCAAGTTAACAGCAGCTCAGTAGAGGAACCCAAGGCTACAGGTTTCAAGCGTAGGATATATACGGTTATTTCGACAAGGAATCGGTAATGCAGGATACAGCATTGATGGTACCTGGATACAGTATTTTTATCAGAAATGCCATTGGTCAAGTCAATGTCACATATCTGATGCAAAGACTAGCTCCTGCTCTTTTCAATGCCAGGCTTTTTATTCTTATATTGTTTCAAGCGTAATTCGTGCGTTCAATTTTTTTAGCATAATTCGTGGGTTCAATCTTTTCTTCTAGCGTAGTTCATTGGATCATAGTTGCACAAACAACAGGCTCACGCTCAAGCGAAATAATAATACCACGTTGTTCCCTAAAAGCAATTAATAACATTTAGTGCCTTCTTATTCTAATTCATCATCCTTAACATCTTCTACGATTTCAATTGAATTGTTTGTATGCTCCCTCACATTCTGCCTCACATGGCACATTGTGTGCAGCTGCCTCAGCCGCTCGCTTTTCACCTCGAAGAAACCAGCAGCAAAAATGCCCAGGCCAGCCAGTTTTTCATGTGCTACATTAAAAGTTGTTTGCCTATTCATGGACCGACAAAGTCTGTTTTTCATATTTTAGATGGATGGTATATCTTTCTTTGCTTAACCAATCAAAGATTGTTAGGACCAGAACCCACAGGTACAAAGTACTTCAATAACCTTTTTGAGAACAGCACTGCAATAATTAGGTACTACTTATGTTTCGGCACATTTATTTGATCATTATGCATTGCAATAACTAGGTACTCCAACAACTTTTGTTTTATTACCCTCATCCTGGTACATCATCCAACATCACTAGCGCACTACTTCCTTCTCTGGTCTCATGATGGGAGAATCATATAAACCACGCTGTCCACCACATGTACATCAACACGTATAGTATATAACAAGCCCAATTTATTCCCTCCAGCTTTTGCCTAGGTAGGAATGAGAGGAATCAGAGAGCTAACCAGCGCATGCTCATGGCAGATTGGCTCATGAAACTCTTCAAAAGCTATGGTTTGATGACAACAATACAACAGGCATTTGTTTCTACACAAGTATTGTTGATCAATGCCAGGGCCACTCATTTCCAAATGCGGGTTGAAGGCGGTCATGCTTACAATAAGGTTGTGTAGATGTACTGCAGCGTTGAGTTAATCCTGTAAAGAGTAAAAGATATTCTTCAGCTCACTGGACAAAAAATTGATGAGTTCTCCATTTTTGTAGATTCTACAATTTTTTATCTTACAGATATGCATCGAGCTGCAATATTTAGCTTTATAGTGCCGCGTACTTCTCACCCGCTTAATAAGATGCAAGGAGATTTACAACAATTTAATAAATGGTCATTTTAACAAGATTGTAAAATTTGAATTACATTATTAGATATTGTGGTTTATTGTGCATCTTTTCTGCTCCACTTTGAATTGACAAGACCTCATCATGCATGGTGAACACCAGGGACCCTCTAATATAACCTAGCTAGTACCCTTATGATCTCGGTCGTTGTCGTTGCCATGGTGAATAGCAGTCATCGAAACTCACCCATGCAGTCATCGAAACTCACCCATGCCGTCTCGGTCGTTATCTTCATTTCAGTATACAGTGTTGAACAATCTTGCATGGTTGAGCTACAAAAGTTTTGGAATGCAGTGACAACTACTAGACTAAACCTACAATATAGTTCCTGACTAAATTATTGTCTATTTAGAAAGGAAGAACTGGTGTATTTTCTTGAGGAGGTGGCCTTAAGAATCCGATATTTGTCTAGTGAAAAAATTATTGTATTACTGGGTGTTTGATTTGCACATCTCGACCATAACAAAAGCACATTTTTACTTGCTACATTTTAAATAATTAGTTCAGTGCCAGTGTGCATCGGCTCAACTTAAAGCAAGGCTTCAGACCTCATGTAAAAAGGAGGGTGAGGAGATGCTAATTTACTGTTTGCATGATTAATTCACTGGTATCCATAGTCCTGGAAGACCACCTAGCTAGTCATTCTCTTTTAGTCAATGCATATAATTTTATTTTTGCAAAACACTGTCAGCGCATGTCTTGTTGGTCTGCTTGCGGCACCATGCTTTTGTGCGACCCCGCGTAACAACCATGCAACATCCAAAATAAGATACCTGTGACAATGCAAGCTCTGTTGTAGCCTACGCCCTTTCTTCGCCATTTATTCTACACCTAAATTCAAGTAAACGCCAATACATCTCTCATAAATTTCATAATTACATATATGTTTCATTCTTTGAAAAGCAATAGCTAGGTATGGGAGGAATCAAGAACTATTGGGCAATTCGTTCTTATCTGTGTTACCTCTTTAATTGATGTATGTATCCGGATCTTTTTGCCTACCTTTCTCAACTTCCACTCTCATGTATATATCACGGCCAAGCCCAGTGCTCCCCACTGATCCCCAAAGAAGAACCTATACTAGGAGAGCATTTGTCTCTTTCTCTCCACCTGCTGTGCGACATGTTACTGAATCATACGCGAAGCTAGGAAAAGGAGGAATCGGCAAGAGTTAAGCAGCATTTGGTAACATCTATCCGCCACAACAACGTGTCAGTTCGAAACATTTGGTCCCGGCGAGCAGAAGCACTGGGTGCTTGTTTTGCGTTGCCTGGAGATGCTTATATGCGCTTCAGCTCTTTGTAGACACAGTCGCGAATGTCGAGGTTTGACAACGATGGCCAGTCAGGTCAATCACACACATAGGATGCACAATGAAGCATTTGTATAGATAAATAATTTTAATAGCTTAAACTATAGTCTATAGCTTATCGTCTATGTTGTCCACTGATTCCACGGACTGGAAATAGGACTGCATCAGTATAGCCTCTGTTGCATTTCACCAGAGTTTCTATTCAGTTGTCTTAGGTCCAATGGAAGAATGGGGACACGATGGTTAGGACAATCCCTGAATTTTTAAACAATCTCATGACTAGCTCCGATTCACTTATTAGCAAATAATATGAAAATAGGATCTAACACGAGAAATGTTTTTGCATTGAAAACCCTTGCAAGCAAAACCACGGGCATGAACTAGTGATCTTCTCTATATAGAGAGAGTTGCAATACAAGAAGTACACTGAGTCATCTGCTCTTATCGTACGGATTATAAGATGTATATATATGCGAACAAAAATGATTGCAGCCAAATACAGAAACAAACCCTCTATTACATAACCCGAAATGATGGCCCTCCAGGCGTACGCGCAAGACACACATTATAACTCGGATCGTATTCATTTATGAGTGATGTGTAACTTATTTTTATCAGGTACTGCACAAGTCGTTGGTAAGAGAGTTGGCACAACTCTTTACTCTTTCTCTCTTATTGTTTGGCTGTTTTATTTCCTGAGATACGATTTCTTTATGGTTCTTCATTAAATTTGCTGCCACATTACCAAATTGCTAATGTGGCAGTGTATTTAATTCTATGGACTCTGACAGACATGGAAGGTTGGGGATGCCCTAAACTGTTATAGTTTCTATTTTCTTATATTCCCTCATGCCTGTGCAACCCCTTGCTTGCACTTTATAACATCATCATCTCAACACAACTGCCTTTTCAAGTCTCATGTGGATCATATAAACCACACCGCCCCACCACACAGAAACAAGCATGTCACACTATCTCTATCTCCTCCATCCTAGACGAAGATTGGAATGGGAGGAATCAGCAAGTTAATAATTCCAGCACGTTGTCGTGGGGAGTGCTCCTGCTAGAGTCTGATTGCAGGAATAGAAAGATCTCTTAGAAGTTAGAAACAAAGCTGGAGGCACCGTACAGGAGCTGCCGAATTCCTAGTTTATCTGGAGGCTACGAGGTCAATAATTAAGACACACCTCCTTAAAGTTTGGTCACTGGCTATCTCGAAATTGATGGGAATTGTGCACTGGACCTTGTTGTGGATTCCACTAGTCCGGTCAGTTCACCAAGCAGAGCAACTGACGTGTCCACCACCATGTAAAATGAATTGTGCTCAGTTGCTGGTTATATTATTGGTTCACCTTTTCGACACTTGTCAGAGAGAAGTAACATAGATTAAATTTGTAACCATCCATTTTCTAGGGTAACTTCTTATGGAAATTCTCTGCCAATATTTTTGTTCTGAATAATATCATTATTATACCCATGATATGACTGATATACCCGTAACAGAAAGGTATCTTGCATGTGCCCGTCGTACACCATTATATTGAATGTGGAGGCTGGATGGCTCAAATTATTTACATGGTCACTACAAAAAATCTTTTAATCCATAACACTCAAATTTATCACAAATCACTAAAAACTCGTCACAAAACAGTATCTGTGACGATATCAAATTTCATCATGTATTGAGCGTCATAGATTATACCTCGTGGCATTTTTATTGAAATCGTCACAGATTAACTTAATCCATGACGTTTTGAAATCGTCATAAAATAGCTTCAAGCCCGCTTAGCCCAACCCAAGCCCAACTTTAGTGACAAAATAAACATCATAGACATCTGCCACGTGTGTTAATATTCGTCATGGATCAAAACAGCCTCATCAACAATAGATGACGTGGGAGATGACATGGCTAATGACGTGGCAGATGACATGGCAGATTTCATGGCCGCTGAAATGGTTGATTACATCGGCTGACATGGCCGCCGAGGTGGCTGCTGACATGGACGTGACCTCATCACGGCCCATTTGTGAAATAGGCCCATAAGCGGATACAATTATTTCGGCCCACTATTAATTTCAATAGTATCAATTTAATTTCTAGCCCACCAAATTTCACCCATTTTTAGCCCAAAAGAAATCTGACCCACCAAATATAGCCCATTTTCAGCACAAGGTTACAACAAATTGTAACTCATACAAAATGACATCACATACAATAATCCAACATGATTTCATTAAGTACCACATCCAACAAGATAACTCAGTAACTTAGATTCATCCAACAAGACAGATAGATTCATGTAGCATGAAAAAACCCAGTATATCATCTTGACAGCATGCTCATTGGCACTCGGCAGCCTCGAACACCTTCCAGTAACTTACATGTGGACACATCTAGGTATGAGCTCTGTATGGTGCCTACAAAACAAATACACAAGAGATTAATTTTATATATCTGGAACAGGGATACAGATAGTACTCATTCTTATAAGGCACGTTGGCTTTCATTTTTTAGAAGCAAGCAAATGATTCATAAACAGATCGTGAGAGCCAATCATGCAACAATACTAATAGAAAGACTTTTTCCTAAAGGGTCAAAACTACTAGTTCATCATAAGATAATGAGAAGGCATATGCTGACCTAGACAACATAGCATATTAACCAAGATAACAAAAGAAGATGATATTAAAATTGTACAGAACATGATAGTAATAAAAAGGTACTGCAGTCACGCATCTATTACTAATTAAATAGTTAGTGCACAGAACATCCATTCCACAAATAATGAGAATGCAGATGCTTATCACGCATGAAAGAGGGAGTACAAAATAACAGTCCAAGGAAGGCTGGTGAACACATCTATTATGAAGTTCAAAACAACCGTGCGACTTAGACCTGATACATGACAGAAATTTCATAGAGCCACTCACTGAAAGTAGTTTTAGTGCAGAAAAGTAATGGCCGACTCTTTGAAATTGGAGATAATGGCCATCTAGGTTAGGTAATAGCACATATCAGCAATAAATAATATGCTCCATTCTAACTACCAATACAGTAGAGTGCAATGATAAACTTAGCCATCCTCTCAGAAAAAGAACAAGCAAACTAAGGTAACCATAATGTAATCAAAATAAAAGTATGCTTGCATGACGTCCGAAGAGTAAAACAGAACAAATTACAGAGACAATGGATACTCATTAACGAGAGTAGCAGCTCACCTTTTTGGAGGAACTGGAGGACGTTGTCCACCATCTTCTTCCATGAGTGCGGAGGTAACTCCGTGCAGTACGCTTGCCGAAGTCCACGCAAGCTCCGCTCCCTGATGGCCGGCACACGCACCCGTTCACCAAATCACCAGCACCGCCATGCTCTACATCGTACAGCTGGGCCTCCTGATCTCAGTCTGAGTAAGACAGAAGCTCCAGCCCAGTCGGCGCCTCACCCATCGACACGGTTGACACCGTGGATTCAGTCAAGACCTCGAGCACGGCAGGTCCTCGGCAGCGGCTGCGGAGTACAAATCTGGATTAGCAGCAGCTCCACCAGCCATGGAGGCACCTAGACGCAGCGTGGGCAGGCGGGAGGGAGCAAAATTGCAGACGATATGACCTTGCGTGGTGGCTGGAGCAGCAGGCGTCACTCATGGTGGCCAGAGCTGCTGCTGCCGCCTCGTGTGGTAGTCGGAACCATGGCCACGTCGCAGGAGGATTTGGGGGAGGGGGGCGATGGAGGGCAAGAGAATTTGGGAAAGGAAGATGTCACACCCGATTTTGAGGACAAAACCGAATGCATAGCATATGTGTGCCAGGATCCGTTCTCACACATATGTTGACGTCATCAGTGAAAATATCATAAGACAGTGTTCAAAAACGAACAAAAGAGAGTACATAACTTATTACACTCAGCGATAACAGACACGAAGGTCTTAACCGTTTCACCGACAACCTAAAACGAAAGAAGCTTCACGACTTCTCCACAGGCTTGACTGGTTGACGCAAAGCCTCAGAACTCTTCGAAGTCACTGAAGTACTCCACGTCCTCATTTTCTTCTGAACAGCAGTTTTAGCAAGGGTGAGTACACTTATGGTTGGTACTCAGCAAGCGGGGGAAAATGCAAGGCCATCAAGAGAGGTTTAAAGGCTTACAGCGGTTAGCATTTTTAGTTGGTCACATTTTATTAGCGAGCACCTATTTACTAGGTATAAGTTTATACCAACCCAATTAAGCAAGAGAGAACCCACAAATTATCCAAAAACCAAGGAACCACAATTTAATATCATATTTAAGTTCAATTATCATGTGAGGGTCCAAGCCGCTCGTAACCGTGAGCACGGCTGATATATCAGTTTGACACTCTGCAGAGGTTGTACACTTTACCCACAGCTCGTGTTCCCCATGTCGCCCGGGTTTGCAAGGCCCTTAAACACTTCCGAGGTGAGTGGCTAGGGGTTCACTACGAAGCCTTTCCAAAGACTCAAAGCTAAACTAGCAGCCCGCTAGAGTTTCGGCCGCGGTGAGGTCCATAACCCTCCCTAATGAGGCCGTACCTTAGCAAAGGCTACTCCTCCAAGAGGACCGGGCTATGACCCCTTCACCATCCCC
>CM014272.1:17296939-17354066 GCA_004135705.1 Alloteropsis semialata
GCGTCTCCCGGAGGAAGCCCAGGCCCTCGCTCGAAGGGCTCGAAGGGCCCGGGGACTCCACGACCGGCCCCCTGCTGCACTCGCCGACAACCCTCCGCGAGCTGCCCTCCGGCGAGTCCTCGAGCACGACGACCTCCGGGGGAACCACCCCGGAGGGCTCGGGGGCTGCAGCGGCTGCCGGGATGGCAACATCTTGACGGCCGCCGGAGGTCCCCGCCTCTGTTTCCTCGGGGCCAGCCACAGTCCCCGGAGAGGCAGCGACCCCGCGGCCATCTTCCCCGGCCGCGTCACCGGACGCGGCGACCTCCCTCGCTCCGGGGCGGGCCACCTCCTCCTGAGGAGTAGGCAGAGCTGCCTCAGCCAGCTCCTCGGCCAGCTCGGCTTGGAGCGCCGCCATGGCCGCCTCTGTGGGGACGGTCTGCGCAATGGCTAGGCCCGTCGGGAGTGCGTCTCCCGGGCTGTCGCCGTCCCCCTCCGGCGCCTTCTCCTCCACAGAGGGCGCCGCCCTCCGTGTCTCCTCCTCGGCCTGCTCCGCCGAGGGCACCAGCGTCACCTCCTCGGCCTGCTCCGCCGAGGGCACCGGCGTCACCACCTCGGCCCGCTCCGCCGCGGGCTCCAACGTCGCCTTCTCGGCCGGCTCCGCCGTGGGCTCCGGCGTCACCTTCTCGGCCTGCTCCGTCGCAGGCCTCGGCGTCTGCGCCGCCAAGCGCAGCGTCTTCTTGGGCGCCACCGCGAGTGGAGTGTCGGCCCGACTGGTTCATCACAAGTCGGGAAAACTGGTTGAGAAAAAAGGCGGCTACAGGAAAAACAAAAACCGCTCGAAAGGAACAGATCATCGCTCACCTCGACGAAATGGTCCGAGCCCGCTTGGGACCCGTCGGCGTTGGGTCCGTCGGAGGTACGGGCCTCTTGGATCCCGCGACCGCCGTCGGGGCGGGAGCCACCGGCACGGTTTCAGCATCCCTACCCGAGTGGGGCGCCGCCTGACCAGACAAACCTCCCCCTTCGACCGGTAACGGGTCCGGCCGCCTTGCTGTGGCCCTCACCGGAGCGGGAGGGGCCTGCGTCTCCACCACGGGCGTCCGGGGCGCGTCCCGCCCCTCGCTTTGCGCCCGCGTCGTTGAGGGGCCGGCGGCGGCCGCCTATCGTCCCGCGGCGCGAGCCTCTTGGGGGAGCGCGACGCCCCCGAGGACGAACCCCCCTTGTGGGTGCGCCCCGACAGTCCCGGCTTCGGCTCCTCTCCCGACGAGGGGAGACCGGGTCCCGTCGGGAACTCCTCCCCTCCTCGGGCACGTGGCGGGAGGACGGAGGCGTGCGGCTGCGCCTCTCGCGCACAGAAACAAGCATGTCACACTATCTCTATCTCCTCCATCCTAGACGAAGATTGGAATGGGAGGAATCAGCAAGTTAATAATTCCAGCACGTTGTCGTGGGGAGTGCTCCTGCTAGAGTCTGATTGCAGGAATAGAAAGATCTCTTAGAAGTTAGAAACAAAGCTGGAGGCACCGTACAGGAGCTGCCGAATTCCTAGTTTATCTGGAGGCTACGAGGTCAATAATTAAGACACACCTCCTTAAAGTTTGGTCACTGGCTATCTCGAAATTGATGGGAATTGTGCACTGGACCTTGTTGTGGATTCCACTAGTCCGGTCAGTTCACCAAGCAGAGCAACTGACGTGTCCACCACCATGTAAAATGAATTGTGCTCAGTTGCTGGTTATATTATTGGTTCACCTTTTCGACACTTGTCAGAGAGAAGTAACATAGATTAAATTTGTAACCATCCATTTTCTAGGGTAACTTCTTATGGAAATTCTCTGCCAATATTTTTGTTCTGAATAATATCATTATTATACCCATGATATGACTGATATACCCGTAACAGAAAGGTATCTTGCATGTGCCCGTCGTACACCATTATATTGAATGTGGAGGCTGGATGGCTCAAATTATTTACATGGTCACTACAAAAAATCTTTTAATCCATAACACTCAAATTTATCACAAATCACTAAAAACTCGTCACAAAACAGTATCTGTGACGATATCAAATTTCATCATGTATTGAGCGTCATAGATTATACCTCGTGGCATTTTTATTGAAATCGTCACAGATTAACTTAATCCATGACGTTTTGAAATCGTCATAAAATAGCTTCAAGCCCGCTTAGCCCAACCCAAGCCCAACTTTAGTGACAAAATAAACATCATAGACATCTGCCACGTGTGTTAATATTCGTCATGGATCAAAACAGCCTCATCAACAATAGATGACGTGGGAGATGACATGGCTAATGACGTGGCAGATGACATGGCAGATTTCATGGCCGCTGAAATGGTTGATTACATCGGCTGACATGGCCGCCGAGGTGGCTGCTGACATGGACGTGACCTCATCACGGCCCATTTGTGAAATAGGCCCATAAGCGGATACAATTATTTCGGCCCACTATTAATTTCAATAGTATCAATTTAATTTCTAGCCCACCAAATTTCACCCATTTTTAGCCCAAAAGAAATCTGACCCACCAAATATAGCCCATTTTCAGCACAAGGTTACAACAAATTGTAACTCATACAAAATGACATCACATACAATAATCCAACATGATTTCATTAAGTACCACATCCAACAAGATAACTCAGTAACTTAGATTCATCCAACAAGACAGATAGATTCATGTAGCATGAAAAAACCCAGTATATCATCTTGACAGCATGCTCATTGGCACTCGGCAGCCTCGAACACCTTCCAGTAACTTACATGTGGACACATCTAGGTATGAGCTCTGTATGGTGCCTACAAAACAAATACACAAGAGATTAATTTTATATATCTGGAACAGGGATACAGATAGTACTCATTCTTATAAGGCACGTTGGCTTTCATTTTTTAGAAGCAAGCAAATGATTCATAAACAGATCGTGAGAGCCAATCATGCAACAATACTAATAGAAAGACTTTTTCCTAAAGGGTCAAAACTACTAGTTCATCATAAGATAATGAGAAGGCATATGCTGACCTAGACAACATAGCATATTAACCAAGATAACAAAAGAAGATGATATTAAAATTGTACAGAACATGATAGTAATAAAAAGGTACTGCAGTCACGCATCTATTACTAATTAAATAGTTAGTGCACAGAACATCCATTCCACAAATAATGAGAATGCAGATGCTTATCACGCATGAAAGAGGGAGTACAAAATAACAGTCCAAGGAAGGCTGGTGAACACATCTATTATGAAGTTCAAAACAACCGTGCGACTTAGACCTGATACATGACAGAAATTTCATAGAGCCACTCACTGAAAGTAGTTTTAGTGCAGAAAAGTAATGGCCGACTCTTTGAAATTGGAGATAAATGGCCATCTAGGTTAGGTAATAGCACATATCAGCAATAAATAATATGCTCCATTCTAACTACCAATACAGTAGAGTGCAATGATAAACTTAGCCATCCTCTCAGAAAAAGAACAAGCAAACTAAGGTAACCATAATGTAATCAAAATAAAAGTATGCTTGCATGACGTCCGAAGAGTAAAACAGAACAAATTACAGAGACAATGGATACTCATTAACGAGAGTAGCAGCTCACCTTTTTGGAGGAACTGGAGGACGTTGTCCACCATCTTCTTCCATGAGTGCGGAGGTAACTCCGTGCAGTACGCTTGCCGAAGTCCACGCAAGCTCCGCTCCCTGATGGCCGGCACACGCACCCGTTCACCAAATCACCAGCACCGCCATGCTCTACATCGTACAGCTGGGCCTCCTGATCTCAGTCTGAGTAAGACAGAAGCTCCAGCCCAGTCGGCGCCTCACCCATCGACACGGTTGACACCGTGGATTCAGTCAAGACCTCGAGCACGGCAGGTCCTCGGCAGCGGCTGCGGAGTACAAATCTGGATTAGCAGCAGCTCCACCAGCCATGGAGGCACCTAGACGCAGCGTGGGCAGGCGGGAGGGAGCAAAATTGCAGACGATATGACCTTGCGTGGTGGCTGGAGCAGCAGGCGTCACTCATGGTGGCCAGAGCTGCTGCTGCCGCCTCGTGTGGTAGTCGGAACCATGGCCACGTCGCAGGAGGATTTGGGGGAGGGGGGCGATGGAGGGCAAGAGAATTTGGGAAAGGAAGACGACGGAGGGCAGGAGGATTTGGGGGTGGACGATGGCGGCGGATTTGAGGAGATGGAGGCGGTGCGCGGGGGTGTGGGAGGCGGCCCGCGGCGAAAGATGTGAGGCGCGCGGCGAGTGGAGGCCGTCCGTGAGGCAGCCACAGACGCGGATCCAGCTAGCAGAAGGAGAGGAGAGGAGGGCACGACAGGGTTGTGGAGTCGTGGCTCGCTCACCTCAGCCAAGAGGGTGGTGGCCTCGACTGCCACCCACCACAGCGCCTCCTCCAGCCCCGTGCTGGCGAAGGCGCTGTACTTGCGTGTCCGACGCCCGGGAGCAGCTTGGCCGCCGGCGTGCTGGCATTGAAGCGGTCGCCGTGCCACCTCTCGCGGAGCGGGGGGGGGGGGGGGGGGGGGGGGGGGGGGAGGGGCGGCCGGTGGATCTGAGAGCGGGCGCATCCGGTGGATCTGAGGATGGGGAAGGAGGGAGGGAGGCAGGCATGAAGGGAACAAACCGGCAGTGGTAGAATTTTGGGTGGAATATATATGCGAAGTATGAAGCATCCTAGCCATCGAATTGAATTCAACGGGCTAGGATGCGTGTTTTGTTTTGGGCTGGGATGGGCCGAAGCAGTAAATGGGCTAGTTACCTCAAATTTTCAGTTGTTAATGTTTTCTCTTTTTCTTTTTCATTTTATTGTACCAATGGGAACTAACACATAAAAACAATTATTCTTTATATACCAATACTTTTTTAAATTTAATAGAAAACATCTATGTTTTTGTGTAGGAGCTTCATAAATTTTTGAATAGATTTGGTATTTTCTGTCATTTAAATGAATTTCTGCATACTTATCAAAAGTAATCCCATTTTCAACTATGTGTACCCCTAATAAAATTCAAAAAATTGCATAAAAATTATATTTAGGCTCATATGTTCTATACTAGTCCATATCCTAGAGATAGATGAAGTATTCAACTGTCTTCTATGAACAATTCAAACTTCTTTCTCCAAATTACCACACAATAATTACAATAATATATAAATTTGGTCAAAAAATCTATAAATTGACATGACAACATATATTTTGGTCATTAAGCTTGCATAAATAACTTAGGCTATTTTAGCGAAGTGAGACCATACATTGTTCACAAAAATGATACATGTCTCACATAATTTCTTATAACTCAAGTCAAACTTCAAGATTTGAACATCTCATAATATTTTTGATCTCATATGCACCTCAAATCTGGACACAAGCTCATGTTTACCATAATATTAGAAAATGTGAAGTTACATTTACAAGTGCTATGCTAAAATATAGTTTTTCTATTTTCTATTTCATAGAAAGAAATAAAACCATACAAAAAGTATCTGAAAAATTGTAATTAACGTATATATAGACACAACCAAAAGAAAGAGAGTGATCTTAGAAAAAATTAGAAAAAAGAACGAAAAATTTGGAGCTCGTACGAGGGAGAAATACCAATTACAAATTTTAATTACGGATTAAAAAGATAAAAGACAACTATTCATATGAATGGTCAACTGGCAGCGTCGGCACATGGCGCGTAAGTACGATGTCGCGCCCACACACGGATAGAAGTTCTGCGCTTCGTACAAATAGAAGTTAACACATAGAAATGTCACAAAAGCAACTGTAGCGCAGTGGTAAGGTCTATACATATGCTATGCTTGGGCGCGGGTTCGAACCGTGGTAGCTACTCTTGTTTTTTTGGGGTTTTCTGATTTTAGCTGTGCCACTTTAACAGTACATATAAAGTTTAACACTTTTTATCACCATTGAGGTGGCTCGAGCGCAGTGGTTAAGGCTCTACATTTGCTGGGGTGGGGTTGTGGGTACGAATCCTAGCAACCCCAATTTTTTTGAAAAAAATTCCATGGTAAGTAAGCAACATCTAATGGAGGAGGTTTCAAGTTCAATTCTTGGCTTCCATAGTTCTTTTATTTTTCATTTTTTTGCTGATTTTTCTATTTTTTATATCCTAAGCATTGCGATTTCTTTGTCACAATGATGGTTTGAGCACCATATCAAATTCGTGACGATTTCTATTTTCATCCTATGACATTTTTAGAGGTTTTGTCATAGAAACTAGGCCCAAATTAGAGCCGACATGGGCTGTTGGCAAATCTATGATGAAAATTCATAAATCGTCATAGATCATATCTGTTTATGACATTTTTCGTAAACGTTGCCAAATTTTTGTCATGGATTAAAGGATTTCTTGCAGTGGATACTGTAAAATACTCTGGTCTATTGTAAGGAAAATGTCCCTAGATGCCATTATATTGTGATTTTGGTGATTGAATGACAACATAGTCATTGGGACTAACATGTTTATTAAGTGATATACATAGGAAATTACATCCCAAGAATGATTCTAAAGCATAACCAAAAACGAGATAGTCTTATTTTGGAGTATCCAAATCATGGTATTGGCATGAGAAAACATAGAAAGGGCTTAAGTTGATTGAATAGGATAAGCACACAGAGTTTGTACACGATGTACAATCTGTCGATCAACAGTGTACAAACCAAAAGCATATAGCGTGTAGAGGCTGAACAAGTAGAGCAAGGAAGATTCTACATGGCGTATGATACCCTGAAAGTTTGAAGTGTACGGCATTCAAGGAATTCAAGAGAAAGGCATCGGCATATGGTCCAGTTTTACTGTGCGCATGAAAGGAGGACGATACGGCGTTGAAGGCATGGGCAAGTTCGAGATAGGGTCAACAATACCCTACACGGCGTATCATACGTCGACCCTCGGCGGACGGCGTACAAGTTACACATAAACGATGTCAAGAGGTGATGGAGGAAATGGCACGGCGTATGATCCGCTGGCCATCGGCGTACAAGTTCAAAAGCATATGACGTGTGCAAAGAGCCGTTGGAAAAGTGAATTTGACTGTTAGAAAAGCACACGACGTATTATCCACCGATGGGGGAAAGCACACGATAGAACATATGGTGTTCACAGTTTCCGTGCAGCTTTTGAGCAACGGCTAGTTGAGCCCTTTGGGCTATATGTACCACCCCCATTCGGCTATTCTGAGGTGTTGGAGTCCAAGAGAAGTTCATCTACACCTACAAGACATCCAAGCCACCATTTGTGCTACATAGATCATCCATAGTGAGTGAGAGAGCTAGAATAGGCCTAGTGAGAGAGTTGGCAAGGCATTTAGCCTTGTTCTTGGTTCTATAGTGAACCAACACTTGTAATCTCGGTGTGCCGGACCCTTGGAGTCTTGGTGTCTCACCGGAAAGTCTTTGACCCTCCAACTTGGTGTGGAGCGGTGACGACAACATTGTGCGGGGGAAGAGGAGACCCCCTTCCTTGGTGGAGAAGCTCCGTAGTGGAGGCGGCGTAAAGATCTCTAGAAGAGTAGGTTGATGAGAGCAAGGTCTTGGTGACTTGCTCATCATCCCTCTTGGGAAGCCTTTGTAGCGAGCTCAAGGCCTTGACCAGGAACAAAACTTGGCCACCGGGAGCATATCCTTTGTGGAGCTCCAACGTGGAGTAGGCTTTAGCCAAACCACGTGATAAATCTTCATGTCAAGTTTGCATTCTTCTAACCCTCTTCAGCTTCCGCATTTCATACTTGCAACTTATGTGCCTTTACCTTTCTAGAGTACTATCTTGATAGGATTGGCTTTAGGTTGCAAAACTCTTTGGGTTGGTGCGAACACTAGATGATAACATTAGTTGCATATCTAGATAACATGTCTTAGTTTTATATTTGTGTAATTAGAGGCAATTGGTAGATTAAGTTTTTAGAAAGCCTAATTCACCCCCTCCCCCTCTTAGGCTATCATGAGCATCTATTCCTTTCATCTATAGCCTAAAGAAGCTGCTGATAATATTGGGGTCATCTTTTTTTTCTTTGGGCCCGATCTAGTCTCTACAAAACACTTAACATCATACCATGCAACCTATTGCTAAGATAAGTGATGCACATAGTTCCATGAAATGGGATCTAATTAGATGGGGATCTCACTATCAGTAATAGTACTTTAACTTTTTTTTAGAAAATGGATAAAATTTCGGCCTCTGCGATCGCACACAGCCAAAGTTTTACATCATTCTCAGCTCATAAGTTGATCACAAAAATATGGGAAATAGTATGCAAACAATAGTAAAAAAATCAAGGGCAGAGTCCATTATTGCTTCTCCATCCATTCTTGGCAAAAATATCTAAGGCTACAACCTCCAAAGCCTTGCTTGCCAGACGAACAATCTCCCTTGTTTCCTCACACTGTAATAGGGACCAGTATCACAGCCAGTATGCTCCCCTGAATACAGCCTGCATAAAAGAGGTAAATTGTTTTTTCTTCAAAAACCAAGTCCTTACGCATAAAGCAAATAGCCCATATAATAGCTGCAACCCCAACAAAAATCAACCTTCTATCTTTTTCTCCTATGCCAGTTAACCAATTTCCAAGCATATGAGTTATTGATTTTGGTGGGGTTAACCCTGTAGCTATATTTACAACTCCCCAAATCATCTTAGCATGTTGACAATTATAGAAGAGATGCTTAATTATTTCGTTACAATCACAAAAGGAACATTTCTGATTTCCAGACCAATTCTCTTAGCTAGGTTATCCTTTGTTAAAATAACACCTCGTTGGAGGTACCAAAGGAATATTTTTATTTTTAGAGGTATTCTCAACTTCCATAAAAAGTTATGATGAAAAGGAGTACCTTGGTTAATAAGATAATTATACATAGACCGTGCTGTAAATTTTCCATGTCTATGCAAATCCCAGGTAAAATAATCCCTTCCATTAGAAAGTTGTTGAGTGGCTATTTTAGCTACAAGGTTTTGCCAGGCTGTTTGTTTATCTCCAACTAAAGCTCTTCTAAAAGAGATGTTCAATGGCACTTGATTCATGACATTTGCCACTGTAACATGAGGGTAGTATACTATATTATATAAACTAGGGAACTGCTCTTTGAATGGTTTAGAGCCTACCCACGTATCCTCCCAAAATCTAGTTTGTGAACCATCTTTTATCTTGAAGATCCCACAACCCAGAAATTCTTCCCTAACCTTTAGCAAACCTTTCCAGAAGTGTGAGTCTCCAGATTTTATTCTAACTTGAGACAAACAATTGGAACTCAGGTATTTATTTCTAAGTAGAGTTTGCCATGTGCCATCTTCATTTAGCAATTTAAATAACCATTTGCTAAGTAGACATTTATTTTTAATCCATAGGTCCATTATTCCTAGAACCCCTTGATCTTTAGGACAACACAATATGTCCCATTTGGCTAGGCGATATTTTTGTTTACCACTGTTGCCTTGCCAAAAAAATTCTGGATTGATAAAAATCCAGTGTTTTTAGGACACTTTTAGGGATTTCAAAGAAAGACATCATGAACATAGGAAGGCTAGTGAGGACTGAATTTAACAAAATTAATCGTCCACCATAAGATAAATGTTTTGCCTTCCATGTACTCAATTTGCATTTGAACCTTTCCTCGATAATGCTCCAATCTGCATTCCGGAGCTTGTTGTGGTGCATCGGGATTCCTAAATACCTAAAAGGGTATGACCCTAGTTCACAACCAAACAATTCAGTATATTCTTGTTGATACTGTTTGGCATCGCCATAACAAAATATCTCACTTTATGGAAGTTAATCTTTAAACCAAGCAATTGTTCAAAGACACAGAGCAAAAGCTTCATATTCTTAGCTTGCTCTAGATCATGATCCATGAATATGATTTTATCATCTGCATATTGCAAAATAGACAATCCTTCTTCCACCAAGTGTGGAATCACTCCTCTAATTTGACCATCATTCTTAGCCCTCTTAATTAAAATAGAGAGCATATCAGCCACAATATTGAACAAAATAGGCGACATTGGATCTCCCTGTCTAAGACCCTTTTTCGTTTGGAAGTAGTGCCCAATGTCATCATTAATTTTGATGCCCACACTTCCTCCAGAAATGATTTGTTGAACCCATGAACACCATTGTGGGCAAAATCCTTTCATACGGAGTGTTTGTTGGAGAAAAGGACATTTTACTTTATGATAAGCCTTTTCGAAGTCAATTTTGAGAATCACACCATTATGTTTTTTGGTGTGTAGTTCATGGATGGTTTCGTGCAATATCACAACTCCTTCCATAATATTCCTACCTGGCATAAATGCTATTTGAGATGGTTGAACCACTTTGCTAGCCACTTCCATGAGTCTATTTGTAGCCACTTTAGTGAAAATTTTGAAGCTTACATTGAGTAGACAAATAGGTCTATATTGTTGTATTTTTGTTGCCCCATTTATTTTTGGGAGGAGGGTAATTACTCCAAAGTTGAGGCTGTAAAGAGGGAGACGATCCTCAAAAAATTCTGAGAATAGCGCCATAAGGTCTGCTTTTATAATATTCCAGAAAACCTGATAAAATTCTATTGGAAAACCATCGGGGCCAGGGGCTTTATTATGCTCCATCTGGAACACCACCTCTTTTACATCCTTCTCTGTAAATGGTGCTGTGAGGACATTATTTTCATCCTCAGTCACTTGAGATATGTCAAGGTTATGAGTTCCACTATGGTAAAATTATTAACATCTGGTGGTCCAAATAACCCCTTGTAATAGTTTGTGATATATTCTTTCAATTCAGCATCACCCACTATTACGTCCTCTTCTTGTTCTAATTTGAAGATGCATTGTTTTCTAAACTTGCCACTGGCGACCAAATGGAAATATCCGGTGTTGTCATCACCTTCCAATAGGTCTTTAGTTTTAGCCCTCTCATACCATTTAATTTCCTCTTTCCTCAACAAGTGAACTAATCGTTCATTGAGATAATGCATCATATTTAACACTTGATCAGAGAGCACCCTGCTCTTGGCTATTTTGTCAAGATCATCAATCATTAGGGTCAATTTTTTCTTCTCCTTTTTATTATGGCCAGCTATATTTTTTGCCCAACCCCTCAGAAATTGTCTTAGGGTTCTTATTTTATTCTGCCATATATTCATAGCAGTGGTTCCTCGTGTTTCAGACTGCCATTTATTAGCAACCAAATTGTAGAAACCGTCCCTAATAAACCATCCACGTTCAAATTTAAATAGAGGTTGTTGTCTGTTGTGAGATGAAGCACCTGTGTTTAATAATAAAGGTGTATGATCTGAGTTACTTCTATCCTTAGCATGTACCATTGTGAGCGGGAATTTCTGTTCCCACTCTATACTAAATAAGACTCTGTCGAGTTTCTCAAAGGTTGGATCATCCGCACTGCTTGCCCATGTATATTGGCGACCCAACATATCTATTTCTTTGAGGTCAAGAGTTTGAATGACCATGTTAAGTAAATCTGGCCATTTTGCATCATAGTTTTCCTTATTTTTATCTTGAGGACAACGCATAATATTAAAATCACCACCAATTATATATGGTAGCAATTCATTACTGCATAAGTGTGCCATCTCTGTCAAGAAATTTTCTTTATGTTCTTGTTGTGCAGGACCATACACAACAATCAACACCCATTTGAAACCATCATTTTTATTCCCAAGGTTGAACTTAACATAAAAGTCCCCCTCATCGATGGATCCAATATCAAACACTGTAAGGTCAACTCCAAGAAGAATGCCCCCAGATCGACCTTTCGGAGCCATGCAGTGCCAAATAAATTCTTTACCACCACATAGTTTCTTAAGGGTCCAATCTGGGAAGTGATCCCGACCCGTTTCCATGAGGGCAACAAAATCAATTTGCTCCTCTTTAACCAAATCTTCTAAGTACCCATGCTTAGCCAAGTCACCGAGACCTCTGCTATTCCAAAAGATCCCTTTCATTTGAAACTCAGCTTAGATGGTTTTATTGGTTTTTTGGGCACTTTGACCACCTTATTATTATTTTTCCTCGAATTGGATTTTTTTCTACGAGATGTAGCAACCAGATCACTACAAATGTGGTCAAGACCTTCCTCGTGCACATTCTCATCAAAATCCCCACAAATGTGGTTGGGTTGTGCATCCAAGACGTCCTCTTCTTCCTCATCCAGATTAATCTTAGGAGAGGGAGATATATTACTACTGACATTATATTTAGCTGACACCTTAATCCTATCGGTTTCTATGTTTTTTAGAGAGGTAACAGAAGAATTAATATCTTTGCCCATAGAAACACCTAGGTTTGAAACTCTGGAAACAATAATGGAATCTGAAATATATGGGAATGATATGCAACTACCTGGCTCCAGTGAATTTTTCTTGGCCACCAAGTTCATTGCCTTCTCCAACATGTTTTCATCATCCATTGTCGAGGCCCTCTTGCTTCTCTGCAGACCTCCTCCAGAATAACTAGCCATTATCTCCTCAAAGTCAATGACTGTATCCATCTCTTGGAGGGCAGTGGCCATGGCTGCATTAACTATATATACCCATGGGTTATTTTGTGACCTGACCAATCTTGGCGAAATAGAACAACGACTATAAGTATAAGTAGATTTGGACCTTGGATAAGAAGGATCAAACAGCCTAGATTGTATTTGAAGTAGTTGTTGCCATGTAGTTGTGCCACCAGTACTAGGCAGCCTAAAATTAAAGTCTTCTGTATACATGTACTATAAGTAATTACTGCCATGTGGTTATGCCAACTCAGTTGTTATTTTCTTTACATCTTTATTTGATGGTAGCCACGCACAATACCTTGAGTCCAGTGACTAACTACTAAGAGCTTGGAAATGTCTCACCCTAGGAACCCTTTTCTCTTGCTGCCCACCTTCTTGCTTCACTTTTTCATCACACGGTGTTCAATTCAACCGATTAATATTTTTGAATCATTACATGATCGACAACAAGCTAGGAATGAGAGGAATCGGCAAGTTCAACATCATATGTTACATTGGACTGAGACGTCATCCTGCTCGGCGCAGCTCCACTAACTCAGCAATGGTGGTGAACAAACTGATGCTCTTGCATCATCTGGCGCTACAGCTACGCATGTTAGCTTTCTGATGATGGTAAGCTAGTGGGATGATCAGCCTGGTTGCTATTTCCAGCTGTAAAGAAACTTCTTGATCTATTTGCTTCTGATGTGGAGTCATGCGCACCATCACGTACAATAAACATGCATGAAATACCTGTGTTATGGATTTCATGAATTTGGTTCCAACAAAAGTCAATCTGATGATAGCACTTCTCACCCATTCTAATTTAAAATAAAGAAAATAGCTTTAACATGACTGGACTATACTGCCCAATTTGTAACACTAATGTTATTGCCTGAGCGTGGTGTTATTTTAATTTTCTCATTGACATGGTTGCTCAGCTGAGTCACAGGCTGATCGTGCATATATCAATTATCAGGTGCCATCAAAAAGTTTGGCGCTTGACAGTGAAGCATAAGTTTTTTTTTTTTGAGAAAGCAATGGAGGAGTCTCCTGTCATCTACGAAGAGAAAGCGAAGCTTGGTTTGTGTATAGTGACCTCAAAACTAAAGAGTAAAGGTTCAACGTGAACATGGAGTAAGTACTGATCAAATCTTACAATAAGATATTTTTATATTGTTTGACATCCCTTAATAAACCTTTCCAATATATGGAGTAAGTAAATGATCTAGTAATTTAGTTAAATTAAAGATTGAAACCCATATTCTTGGCACAGTTTAGACCTAGTCATCATCAGTACACTTTGTTGTACATATTATAGGAAAGTCACGCCACCAGAATTTGCACTAACAGTACTTTTGCCGTGGAACATATAGGTTATTAGCAGGTGTTAAATTAGGCTACTGATTACTATTTATTAATATATCAAACAAGTGCTTGGACAGCTTTAGAACAGGTGTAACATTGAAGAGAAATGAACCAATACTTTTCTTGTTTAGCAGCTGTTTTTGCCCCCACCTATTTTTTAAGCTTGTAGCACAATCGTGAGAGATACATTTATGAAAATCAATGACCACAATGCAACAACAATTTCAGGACTATACTCTTCCAAACTTCACAAGTCTAGTGTGCTGTTTGTCGACTTCACAAACTAGAGTGTTTCTCCACATTATGCCACTACATTAAAACTGACAAAAAGGAGAAAAGTAGTGCCTAATTGATGAAAAACAGTCTTCATTGGTCCACTTTGTACTACATTAAAACCATGTTATCAATCTCTCTCAAACTCTCAATAGAGGTACATGAGTTGTTTGGGATAGTAAAGCATGGGAAGTGATTGGATTCTGAATGGCTTGTCTATCTGGAATTGTTAACATAATACCTGTAGCATCGTCCCTCCATGCATACTCCTACCATCAATCTATAAGGTGTCGATGTTCTTCCTTTCACTGTTCCTGATCCAGCATATATATGTTTACACAAATGTGATTGGCTCTTCTGCTGTTTCATGAGTACACAACCTGAGTTGCATCGTCCCTAGCCACTGCCATGACCACAACATGGGTCAGCCACATCGTCGCTAGTAGAAAAAACTAGTCATCCATCCACATCGTTTGTCTCGCAGGTTTGGACATAGGACTAATGTAGACATTAGTCCTGGGTCTAATTAATAGGGAAAATTGAGGGGCTTTAGTCCCATTTGTTGGAGCCACTAACAAAGAAAAATGAGGGCAAAACCAATCCTCAGGTTGGTGGATCCAACCCGGACTAAAAGTCCTCTATAGTTCCGGTGCATAGTACCGACGGGAACTAAAAGCGGACGGCCACTTCCCATAGATTTTTTCTAAGTGTTATTTCTACTCACGTGCAGTACTCTCTCTCTCATTGTCGCTTCCTTTATTCTCCTGTGGCGGGTAATCCTTTCCCCTGTCCTCTCTCTCTTATCTCTATCATTTTTCTGTCTTCTGTTCTGTGCGAGCAGATTAGGTGCCGGCTGCCGACCAGAGCGGCGTGGGCGGCGGCCGCAACTGGACGAGTGTGTAGGCGGGCAGTGGATCGACGGCCGGCCAGAGGGGCATGCTGGATGGGCGCCGCGGCTGCCACTAGGTCCGGGCGTGGATTGTTACGGTGAAGGCGTCTAACTGTTCACGTTGTGGGGTAGGCCATGTTTTCTTGAACCAGAGGAAGTCTAATGGATATTTGCCTCTGCCTTAAACATTCTGGAAGTAGACTGGTATGATCGCTGACCGGAGCTTGATATTGAGCACCCTGAGATCCTGTCTTGATGTAATCAAGGGCATTCCATTGAATGTGTGCTTCTTCAATGAGAAGCGTACACAGTCCTCGACCGGTGGTTTGTACTATAGATCCTTTACCATTACTCTAGTCATAACCTAATCTTGGACTTTATGGTCCTAAAATACAATCCTTTTTTCTGTTTATAACATCCAACTATATCCTTTCTTGCTACTTGTTAGATGCATGTCTTCCAAGCTTGTAGCTTCACTACTGCTGCTATCTCCACCACCGTTGCTCAATGACAAGCCTAGCTAGCTGCCGATAGGAATAAGAGGGATCGGCAAGTCAAACAACCCATTGATCTCAGCAAGACGAGCATCCTGGAACTTTGCACCAGGCGATAGACATGGAAAACAAGAACATTCTAAAGCGATTGAGCACGGCACTGTTTCTTTGGGAACTATATATCAGCAGCGGCCTCCAGGATTGTCATTTTATTGTGCAGCTATATAACCAGAATATTACTGTAGCTTAATGAAATGTGGATGTGGATTCGTGTCTAGGGCTAAGCAACAAGAATATTCAATAATCAGCGTTCAATAAGAATTATTCCATTAAGTATACAGAGTTGAACAATCTTGCATGGTTGAGCTACAAAATTTTGGAACGCAGTGACTAAATTCTTATCTATTAATAATTAAATATTGATGTATTTTCTTGAGGAGGTATATATTTGAGTACCTCACAGACACTTTAAGAAGCCTATATTTGTCTAGCGAAAACTTCTTGTGTTACTGAGTGTTTGATTTGCCCATTTTTAATTGCTACGTTTTAATTAATTAGTTCAGTGCCAGGTGTACATGGGCTCAACTTAAAGCAAGGCATCAGATCTCATGAAAAAAGGTGGGTGAGGAGATGCTAATTTACTGTTTGGTGATTTGTTCATGGGTATTGATAGTTTTGTATATAAGACAAACTAGCCATTCTCTTTTAGTCAATGCATATATATCTTTTATTTTTGCAAAACTTAGTCATCAGTGCATATCTTATTTATTTACTGGTCTTCTTGGGGCACCATGCCATTATGGGGCCCCCACATAACAACCATCTAGCATCCAAACTCCAATACCCATTGACAAAGCAAGCTCTCTTGTAGCCTACGCCCTTTTTTCACCATTTCTTCTGCACCTGAATTTCATAAATAACTATGCTTCAGTCTTTGAAATGAAATAGCTAGGTATGGGAGGAATCAAGAACTAGGCAACTTGTGGTTGAGCCGTTCTTCGCCGTCATGTGGTTGAGCCACGCCAATTGTATTACTAAAATGTTATGGTCAGTTGCAAATTGACAACAGTGTTTCTTGGAAGGGGAAACAATGAACTGGCAGCAGCATAGAAAATGCCTATGTTTTATTGAAAGCTCGTAGTGTTAGAATATTAGATCCTTTCCGGGAAAACTAAAACCTTATTCCACATACTTGATGGCCATCCTGAGCAATAGACGGGGTATGCATATTTGGCCACTGTTATCATGCCTCAGGCTTAACACACTTGGAGCTACTCTATACTTATAGGCCTGGTACTACCGTTGGCTACTGGCCGATAATCGGGGCAGGACGAGAGAGATAAAGACAATGGGCAATGGGGTGTCCGTTTCATGCATGAAGTTATATGGCCCAGCACAACAGAAGTAGCTAGATAATGAATTGATCTATCAACAACAGATGAAGGCAATTCCTCCATCTCCTGAACCGTTCAATGGCTGCACCATTGCTGCCCAAGTGGTGGCACAGAGGAGCAATGGTCCATGGTGCAGCCAGAGACCTCACTACTGGGAGGGCACCTACCGTCACAGGATGCATGAGTGTGGTGGCTTAGGAGCCGTTTGAGCGGCACAGCGGTGGTCCTGGAGGGGTTGCAAGGGTCACAGGCCAATCATATTTGTTACTGATTGTACTTGTTAATAATATGGGAAGGTGTCAACCTAAATCAAGCTGCAATGTCGGGTCAAACTATATTTAGTAGTCAACTCTATAAATAATGTAGAACTTCATTGTGACACTAGTAAGTTGCAAGCTTCTATGTAGAATGAGTAAAATATGAACTACAAGTTAATCACACATGGTACGGGACGGTGCATTTATATATGCTACCCACTACGTGGCCACACTAGAAACTATTTTTCCAAGCACCTCATACCACTGGTTTGAACCGAACCGGTGAACGGTTTTCACCGTCGATTTTAAAGTGGGTGGCCACTGTGGTCGTTGGAGGCGACGGTGAAAACTATTTTCCCCAGCGGTCTATAACATAGACCGGCGGTGAAAATGACACACATTTGCACTGCCGAATTGTGTTACAAACAGGTAGTGAAAAACTTGCATAGTACAAAACCCCCTCCAACCTTCTTCTCCAACCTTACATGGAACATTGTTTTCACCAACTTTCCTTCCATTTTTCACCGAATTGCTCTTAGAAGCTGACATATTTTGAGGAATGCACTTCACCCATTTACTTTGAGGTGGGTAACTAGCATCTCATTCAATTTCTAGCTTGTTTCATTGGTTTGATTTTGTTTTTTGGCTAAATTTTGATGGAGAGGTGTATGTTGATCCTAGAGCCATTTCTCACCCAATTTTTTTTTCTCGAACCATGCAGGAGAACTGCGCTTCATTTCATTAAGGTAGAAAGCAAAGAACCCGAGACCGGGCCAAAACAAACAAATACAAACACACACACCTACCCACCAAGAAAGCTAAATTACATTCGCGCCACTAACAGAGGGAAAAAACACGACCAGCGACCACTGGAGCTTAAGCCCCAAGGGTCAGCAACCTAGACAGGAGCTCTTGGAGCTTGCAAGCACCGGCCCTACACCATAGACTCCCTTCCGTGTTCACAGCCCAGAGAACATCATGTATGTTTGGTCTCTGATTGTCGAACACGCAGCTGTTGCGGTGCTTCCATAGCTCCCATGCCACTAGAATAATCAGGGAATTGATGCCCTTACGCACTTCCTTTGGAGCAGCAGCCACTGTCTTCCGCCACCATCCAGTGAAGCGGCTCACTGAAGGGTCAGGCGCCAAGTTGAGCAATCCCAATGGCTGGAAAATCATAGCCCAGACTTGACGAGAGAACACGCAGCCCACCAGCAAGTGGTGTATCGTTTCCTCATTTTGATCACATAGGGGGCAAACTTCTGGGTGGGGTAAGCCGCGTTTTGCAAGGCGGTCAGCCGTCCAACACCAGTTGTGGAACACCAGCCATATGAAAAATTTGCAGCGCGGCGGTGCCCAACTTTTCCAAATTCTTCTCCAGGGTGCAAACTTGATAGTGCCCACAAAAAAGGCTGCATACGCCGATCAGCTAGTGTAGGTACCAGATTGAGTCAATTTCCATTTAAATTGGTCAAGCACATCTTGCTGTAGGACTTGATTATCGACCATATCCCATATAAGAAGGTATTCAATCAAAACCTGTACTGTAAGAGCCCCTCGTATGTCATCGACCCATCTTCTGTTATGGAGAGCCTGAGCTACTGTTTGGCTTCTAGCAGTTCTAGATGAGACTGTTTTGAACAGATTGGGGGCCAACTCTGCCACAGTATGACCGTCCAACCAGCAATCGGTCCAGAACAATATTTGCTGACCATTGCCCACAATAGCATCAACTGCAACATCAAAAAGGGCACGGGCATTTCGAGGTACCTAGATTGCATGGAGGAAACCTATATTTGAAGTTTTTACGTCTCTTAGTTGCTTCAAGGATGGTACCCAACATGTCCTAGCTAGTTTGGATGGTTAAATTCTTTGCAAATTTATCTTGAAATTGATGGAGTGCCTCTTTCAATTTAGGAGGCCATTTTCTCATCACTTTGTTCACAGAGTGTAACAATAAAATGATATATGCATGAAAATAAATTACTTAATGATGATTCCAAGGACGTATAAGACTGCAAACAAGTACATAAAGTGGATACAAAAGAATACATAACGTTAACGGCACTGGGACAGTGGGACTACTCAACAGGCTCGCATATATCAGCAAATGCACATCAGTCGATTGACTAAGTGATCCATACACAGTAGATCGTGACAAGTACCCATCCAAAGGGATGCCACATCCAACCAAGAAATATGCTTATTCAGAGATTAGGAAGTAATGTCTTGTATAAAGCTCAAAAATTAGTCAAACTTTAGTGAAAAGTATATATAGTTTATTGCAGGCCTTCCCATCTTTTATTTATCAATAGCTTTAGTGTTGAGTTGTATGGCTCCTCCTTGCACCTGCAATTATAACATAATCATGGATTTTATCGGTCCAAGACTCCAAGTACAATCTCTTTCCTTCATTTGATAATGTCATATCGGCGTAACTGTGCTTGATATGAGTGTATTTAATTTGAACCCCAGATCAACATATCCCAAGGGTCTGCCCATTCAGTAGTAATGGAAATGATCATCCTGTTGGAACGATGTGTCATGCCAAGTTGGAGCTGTAAAGGACAGAGATAGCATTATAGGTATCAATGATTACATGACAACATGTTCAACCAAGTTTGTTGTGTAATTGCGCTAATGAAAAAAATGATGTATGAAGAGCATCCGTAAAATTGTTGTGCTCCTGTACTTGTGAAACAATATAGCATTATATATATTTCAGACTGGTTTATTTTAAGAAAATGGAATCATTCTGGCCTTTGGATTCGCACACAGCCAATGTTTACATATTTCAGCTTGGTTATCTGGAGGTAAAACTGTTGCTCCATTATTTGTAAATCCTACTATTTTGTGCATCTCTCAGGTGCATGGTGCTGTACTATTTAAATTTATTGTGTAGGTATATGATTCACCATAAGTTGATATGTGGCCAGTTTACTAGATTTGTTAAATTGGAATTGCAACTTGTCATTTCACCATGCTTCTTTTCTGCTCCGGTTTGAATGCTTCGAAAAAACATTGTACTCCAGATATGTACCAATGATTCCATCAATACATTATCCATAATGCAATTGCAGTTAACTACTGCATGTCTTACAACAAAAATTCATCAAGAATAGAGGGCATGACATCATCATAAGTCTGAGAGGTACGTATTCCATAGTTCTTCATTGTTTTTCAGCGGTGCTATTTTCAAATGCTTTTGTACGTCTTTGCAATCATTTATATGTGGAATTCTGATGAATTTTAAGTGAATTGCCCACATTTTCCAATGAGCTTCAGTTTCTGGGTTGAACATGTAGGTGCATTTTACTTAGTATAAATATACCACAAGTTTGAATACTAGCAAGAGTGATTAAATAAAATTATTCCCCACATTTTCTGCAACAATTTAAATTATCAGTTTAAATTAGTAGCTTCATGCAGCTTAGTAAATTTATAAAAAGGTTCTCATGAAAATTCATTGAAAGCATTCAAAACAGAAAAACTTATATGACATGCAGTTTGTTTGTCACATTTAACTGGTGAATCTCCATTGTTATTAACTCCCACATCCACCTCTAGTTATCATGTTTTTTTTTCGATTTTCGACACACCAGTGATTCCCCTTTCTCGCTCTTCATAACATCACCACCGTGCAACTTCTTCTCAGGTTTCACAATATATATGTCACAAACTCAACCTGCTTAGGCATAGATCTTAATGGAGGAAGCGGTATATTCAATATAACCCAGTTTCGCATTGGCACACAATGCTTCCTCAGACGTCATTGCACCTATTATCCTAAAACGCGAACTGATCAAGTATATGTGATGTAACAGAACTCAAATGTTTGATCATGGAATTATTAATGTAGGAGCATGATACAACAGTGTTGATGATAATCCCTCTCTTGAGTTATTTTGCTTCCCTTCTAATCTTTCGCATAGTTCAACACCATTATAAACTTACTGGCAACATTGACAAACGTGGGCATGCGTCGTAGCCATGTCCCCACGCTTCGTATTGACCTGGTGAATTCAAGCAATATTGAGCATGGTCCTCATGTTTGCAGCAGCACAAATGTAGCATAGTAGTAGATTGTAGTATATGCCACACTTGCATATGAATATTTTCGCCATGTACACGTACAACATTTATCAACGTTGAGGTGGAAATGGATGGATGTGGTGAGGAGAATGGTGGATATGTAGTGAGGAGATTAGTGATCGGTAAAGAGTTGGAGGAGGACCCACTAGCTTATTGAGTTCACCAACCAGCTGACGTGGAGTTTCACTGATCCAAGGTGCAATGTGCCGATCCATACCAGAAGCACTGTACTATACTGCTGGTTGATTATGGTCCTAGTGCTAGGATAAAACATGTCCCTGGTTAAAAGTTAGCAATCAAAGTTATTGATATTGATATGTGTATGAAAAAAGTATTCTTTAATGCAACTTGGGGTTGGGGGGGGTGGCATTGCTTTCGAGATAAACCATTAGAGAAATTAGATCAAGTCAACCATTAGATGATAAACATTTGGAGATAGAACTGTCTCTAATAAGGGAGGTGGATTTAATGGTAGCATTGGCTTGAAAGCATTTTTCAATAGTTTCATCTTCACATTATTTTTTTATTCGATTATAAGCCTCTTGGATGACATTGACAATATCGTTTATCATAAGCACCTCTGTGCGCATCCAGTGTGCGGACATTCCTCACCTTCCCAGCTGTAATATATGGTTGTGCCACAATTTAGTCCTATGAAATTTTGCATGATGTAGTAATCCTATAATAATACTTTGTACTAACCAATAACTGCGATCTGAGTTGTTGGGGATGCCCCCTCCTGCAGCTAGTAAACTCTATAAAAAACTCTCTCCATATTAGTATGGGGTGTAAAAGTACTTTAACTATGGTAACGATGAAGACCAGTATGAATAGATTTCAATCTTAGATCATAAGAAGGATTAAACCACTTATATTAGATTTGACGTCGTTGTTGCCATTTAGTTGAGCCACCACTAGTATGCACCATAAAATTAAAGTATTCCGTATACTTGTACTATATAAGTAATTGCGGCCATGTGGTTATGTTGCCATTTTTTGTTGTGCCACCACCGGTAGGCACCATAAAATTAAAGTATTTTGTAGGCTTGTACTATATAAGTATTTGCTGCAATGTGGTTATGTCATCTCAGTTGTTATTTGCTTTACGTTTTTATTGGATGGCACCACGCACAAGCACAACACCACCTTGAATCCAGCGCTTGGAATTCTCTCATCCTATGAACCCCTTTCGTGCTCCTTATGTAACACCATCTCAGGTGACCAGATTGTATTCATATTCACACATACTTACACATTTATACTATGGACACATACTAATTAGTAAAACCAATGCCTAAACGATCTTGTGACCCTACAAGATTTTAGATCCCGTTGAGCACTACAAATCTGATATAGAGCATCTTTGCTTCCGAGGTCATTTCAAAAATCCAAAAATTCTGGATTTCAAAACTGAAGAACCAAATATATCTCATTATATTTTCAATTTTTAATCAGTTTCCATAGCAAGGGTTCATGACATATATAAACCATTGATAGATACACAAAGGAACAAAACCAGTTAGTTAGGGTTAGTTTATGATGGGTGTCATCTGCTATGTCACATGTGATCTTAATTCGTACATTCATGCCTACCACCTAGTGGCCCCATCTTTTTTCCGTCCCTTCTCCTGAGCTTGTTCCATATATAGTTCTGCCCTACCTATATGAGATAACTATGCACTCACCCACTAGAATACGATTACATCTCAATATTTTTTTAGGCTTGCCTCCACTACATTGCTCACCGAAAAGTCTCTCATATTTTCCACATGTGCATCCAGCAAGTCACTACCGGAAACTCGAAGTTTGCCGTGTGTCCGGTTGTTTGCTATGTGTTTTCTATCGGGCACACAGCAAAGAGCCTATTCGCCGTGTGTTTTTTTAGCACACGGCAAAGGTTTGGCACATGGTAAAGTACGACTTTGCCGTGTGCTTTTTCTTTGGCACATGGCAAAGCCATACTTTGCCGTGTGCTTTTTTTGGCACACGACAAAGTATGGCTTTGCCGTGTGCAGTTTTTTTGGCACACGGGCTTTTTCTTTGGCACACGGCAAAGCCATACTTTGCCGTGTGCTTTTTTTTGACACACAGCAAAGTCATGACTTTGCGGTGTGTTTTTTCTTGGCACACGGCAAAGTATGTCTTTGCTGTGTGTTTTTTTGAGGCACACGGCAAAGTCATAGTTCAAACCATATTTTGAAGTAGTAAATCAATTCAAATCAAAAAGTTTTGAACTACAAAGTTGCTTAACTTCTCAAGATGTACAACTTTTAGTTTGGTGATTTCTTCATTCTACAAAACGATACTAAAATTGTTCACAAAATTCATATGTCCCGTATAGTTTCCTGAAACTAGAAGAGAGATATATAAGATTCGTGAACAATGTGACTACCAAAATGTCGGATGAACAAATGACATATATAAAAGTTGTGGATCTTCAGAAGTTATACAACTTTGTAGTTGAACTCTGTTTAATTTGAATTAATTTTGATAATGAAAAGTATGTTTGTAATTCTCAAAATTTAAAATTTGAGTTTTTTTCAAACGACATCGGATGAACAAACAGTCAAAATAAGAGTTGTAGAGCACAATAAGTTATGAAACTTTGTAGTTGACAACTTTTTTATTTGAAGTGATCTTATCAACGAAAACTAAGTTTGAATGTTCTCAATTTGAAATTCAAATTTCATAAACGACTTCGGATGGAGAAACTACCAAAATGAAACTTATAGATTTCAAAAAGTTATGAAACTTTGTAGTTGAGAACTTTTTAATTTGAAATCATTTAGGCCCTGAAACAAGCAATTTACACTTGGTTTAATATAATATGGTAGGAATCAAAACAGCATCTAGTCATAGGTGAGAGTGTGGTCACGTGCGAGGGGGAGGTCACGGGTTCGAATCATGCCGGACACGTAGCGCACAAATTTTTCCACGAAAAATGGCGCGACTTGCCACATTGGAATAAATTTTTTTGCTATTTTTTGATTTATTCCCAGCCGGCAAAAAACGAACTTTGCCGTGTGCCCGACAAAAGGCACACGACAAACTATTTGCCGTGCGCGCTTTGCCGTCAGCCGCGCACGGCAAAGCCTTCGCCGTCGGTTTTTTGGCCTGCCGCGCACGGCAAAGCCTTCACCGCGGTTTTTTGGCCTTTGCTGAGGAGGGGATTCCGGTAGTGAGTTACAAATAACCATTATCTAGGAATGGAATGTATCAGAATGTAACTAACCACATATGGTACACCAGTGACAAGACTATGCTCGCGGACTACCTCTCGGAGTGGGACTTGATGTACTGGCTCCGGTGTCCAGGCACTTTGCAATGGTGGGGAGAACGGACCAGCACCTTCTAGAAGGAGCATGTAGGTTCTTTCGAGGAAAGATCATGGCTTTGTGAAGGCTCCAATACGTCAAAAAAATACTTTTAACCACCGAATGGCTCGCATGAAATGTGCGGGATTCGAACCGACGACCTCAAGCCTAGCACGAATCTTACCTACCATGTCACCTACAAAGCACATATGACTAGGCAATAGATTCTTGCCTTTTGATGTAATCCATGGAGGTTCCATTATTACCGGGTGGTAACACCACTGGTACTAAACTTGGAGCCGGTAGTAATAGCATTACTACCGGGATCTTTTACCAACCAGTACTAATATGTTTTTTTTTGCTCGTGGGCGAAGGCCTATTTCTCTACTAGTGTATGGTTCTAGGATAACCTCTTCTCTGCTTATAACATCCTCTTGGAAGACCTTTCTCTAGTTACTATACCCTTCCTTTTTAGATGAATCTCTTCATAGCTTGCAGCTTCGCTGCTGCCGTGCGTCTCCACCACCGCTGCTCAATGACATGCATAACTAGCTACCAATAGGAATAAGAGAGATCGACAAATCAAACAACCCATGAGCCTGAGCTTCGTCATCATCTTGGAACCATGCACAAGGCTATAGCCATGGAAAACGACAATATGCTGAAGCGGGTGCGCAAGACACTGTTTCTGTGGGAACTGTATATATATCAGCAGCGGCCTCCTGGATTGTGATTTCACTGTGCAGCTGCATAACTGGAACGTTACTGTACCTTAAACATATGTGGCTGTACATTTCTTTCTAGGTCTGGAGCAACAAGAATATTCAATAATCAACGTTCAATAATAATTCTTCACTTCAGTATACAGAGTTGAACAATCTTGTATGGTACGGTTGAGCTACAAAAGTTTTAGAAGCCACTGAGAAATACAATAAATTTCGTGAGTAAATTATTATACTTAATAATTAAGAAATGAAGTATTTTTCTTGAGGTATATCTGAGTACCTCACAAACACTTCAACAAGCCTATATTAGTCCAACGAAAATTCTTGTATTACTGCATGTTTGATTTGCACATCTGGATCATAAACCCCTTCTTTAATTGCTATATTTTAAGTAATTAGTTCAGTGCCAAATGTACATGGCCTCAACTTAAAGCCAGGCTTCAGACCTCATGTAAAAAGGAGGGGGAGGAGATGCTAATTTACTGTTTAATTTGCATGATTCATTCAGGGGTATATATCGATACTCCTGTATGACAAGCTAGTCATTCTCTTTTAGTCAATGCATATCTTTTATTTTTGCAAAACATAGTCAGTGCATATCTTATTGGTCAGATTGGGGCATGCCTTTGTGCGGCCCCACAAAACAACCATATAACATCCAAACGCCAATACTTGTGACAAAGAAGCTCTGTAGTATCATACGCCCTTGTTTCACCATTTCTTCTGCACACTGCACCCGACTTCAAATAGTGAGTACACACAAAAATGCATCTCTCCTCAAAAATTTCATAATTGCATAAAACAATGTTTCAGTCCTAGAAAATCATGAGCTAGGTGTGGGAGGAATCAAGAACTATTGGGCAGCTTGTGGTTGTTATGCGTCTAGCCGTAAGGTGGTTGAGGGACGTCAATTGTATTACTGACAATATTTTGGTTGGTTGCAAATTGACAACAGCGTTCCTTGGTGAGGGAACAATGCTACGGCGCGAACATAGATAATTACTATGTTTTATTGAAAGCTCATATTGTTAGAACATTAGACCCTTTGCAAGCAATGTAAAACAATTTTCCACATAATTCAGGGTCATGCTGAAGAATAGTTGGTATGCATATTGGAAAAAGTCTATATAACTCCCTGAACTATGGAAGGTGGAATACATCACCCCCACTATAACACACTATTTAATCTACGACGGAATCATTCTATCGCGGATGGTTGAAAATCCGTCGCAATTCAATGTCCGCGACGGTTTCAAATTTCGTTGTTGATTGAGCGTCATTGATTAAATCGAGCGACGGATCTTCAGAATCGTCGCGGATTGAAGCGATCCATGACGGTTTCAGATCGTCGCAGACCAACCCGAGGCCTACTTAGCCCAGTCCAAAGCCCAATTTTAGTGACGAAAATAACCGTCACGGATTGCTACTGACATGGACAATGATGTGGCGCCTACGTGGATGATGATGTGGCGCCTACGTGGACGATGACGTGGCACCTACGTGGACGATGACGTGGCACCTACGTGGACGATGACGTGGCACCTACGTGGACGATGACGTGGCACCTACATGGATGATGATGTGGCACCTACGTGGACAATGACGTGGCACCTACATGGACGATGACGTCACCATATTTCTAGCGCACCAAATGTGCAGCCCATAATAAATTAGGCCCACCATTCTTTCAGCCCATTTCAAAATTACAATTTCAGAATATAAAGCCCATTTCCAAGATTACAATTCCATACATATCTTCATAGTTTTGTACACATAACAAATTCAACAGAACATAAAGGTATCACACAGAAAAACAAGATCATGTACTCAGGTTCTTATCAGCTTTTACATCACAAACAAGCGACGGCACAGGATTTTCGTACATTGTACAATGAGCAAGGCATGGTAAATTAGCAGTATCCCAATCAATTAACTAATCTGTGATAACCTTGCATCTGCTGTGCACTTGGGAGATAGGAGAAGCGAGGCAACACAGCAGCACCAGTCGATGATTCATGACGGGAGCACCTGCACACACACACAACGTTAAATCAAATCAAGGAAAACTCCATCACGAAAATGATTTAAGATGAGTAGATGGATTAGCATGTGCTAATAACGAAGCAAAGTCATGTACACACTTATTTCTAAGACTAGCAAGCAAAATACAAGTTCTTGTCTCTAGAAATAAGCACCATCTAAAGATATGTAACCAAAACTGACAGCTAAAAGCTAGCCACTGAAATATTGAGAAATGGCTGGAAAGACTACTACTAAAGCTAACAGCTCTATCCATAGTTTTTCTTTGTATTCAAGCATTAAGGAATATTGGGTAGAAATATTGGTTTACAAGCAATATTGGGCAGAAATGGTTTACAAGCAATATTGGGCAGAAATGATTTACAAGCAATATTGGGCAGAAATGAGTTGCATACGGTTTTCACATAAACAGGAATTCACTTAAGAAATGTGGCTAGTAGTGCATACTCCAATCTAGTAGTGCATGCACAGGTATAAGAATTATGGAGACCAATCATGAATACAATAGTATTAGAGTTTAAACTACACAATCAGATAACAACTTCTAGTCGGAAAACATTGCCTGTTTACATGGTTGGTTCCTCTTGACAGAAGCAACCTCATGATACCGGAATCATAGTATCCAGCTGCATGAAAAGGAAAAGAAAATGATAAGAGATAAAAAGGAGCTGTCATTTTCAGTTGTACTACACAACTGAATGGGCAAATGGCATCAAAAGAAATGGCAGCAGTAAGGCAGAATTCTTTACTATATGACTAAGACCTTCTGATTTTTAAAGTAACCAGGACCTACATTTTAGTACTATAGCAATTTATATTAGATGCCTACAACAGATTTGTACATATATTGGCCGCGAGTTCCTTATCCTAGCAGCAGAAAAGAACTTCAACCAAAGAACTTGCTTTAACTGTCTTTAGGATATTCTGCTAAAATTTTTGTGCTGCACAGAACTAAGGTAGCAAACACAAAGGGATTATCAAATTCCTCCCTTTGCACAGATTCATTGCACAGTATTTTCAAGAAATGCATTCAAACACAACAGCGCAAGAAAATAACAAGCTCCTGTTAGGGAGCCATTGCCAGCTGCAGGCATACCTCGACGTCTTCGATCCGCGCCTGAGGAGCTCATCCTCGTCGGCCGGCGAGAGGGAGACACTTCCTGCCTCCCGCTGCTGCCCGGAGCAGCGTCGCCGCTGGTGCCGTCGCCGTTGACCGATTCGAGGCCGAGACGACACAAGCGAGGAACCCGCCTCCCTGCTCAGCCGCGGTGAGGGAGGAGATGGGAGAGTGGATCTGAAGGGTGGGAGAGTGAAGAGATGGGCGCGGACCAGGAGGACCAGCGGGCAGCGCGACGGCCTCATCGTCGAAGGAGAGGAAGAGGAGGTCGGCGGCGGCGTCCCAGCGGGCGGCGCCGACGGAGAGGTGGTGGTGCGCCACAATGAGGGGATCTCCGGGGGCGACCGGGCTCCCTCCTCGAGAAGATGCACAGCACACAGCGGCCTGGGCGGTGGCCGGATCTAGGCCCGCCGCGGCCGAGCCTATCGCCAGGCACCGGCTGGCGACCGGGGCTCCGCGCCGCCGCAATGGGTCTGTCGAAGTTCTAATCCGGCAGTCCACCCGGGGGTACCCAGATGGTTGATTTGTAGGCAAAGGGAGATTGCTGGACTAGGGAGCTCGAGGTAACACAGGGACACAGGGATTATACAGGTTCGGGCTACCCGGAGGTATAATACCCTACGTCCTGTGCTCGGGGGTCTTGTATTAATCTGCTCGGCGAGTTCCGGAGAACAGCGGCGAGCTCTTGGTTACAATGCGTGGAGGTTTGATTGAATGCCCTAAAGGGGTCGACCTAGGCCGCCTTATATAGGCTAGCGGCCTAGGGTTTACAAGTCGGTTATCTCTAATTATGGTCCGGCTCAAATCAGGAAACTAATCCTAGTCGGTTACGATATAATCTCCGTGATCTCTGGGCGGGATCTGGACGAATCGCCGAATGCCTTGCGGGCTAAGTCTTCTCCAATCTTATTCATCAAGTCGAGGATCCTCTTGGGCCGGCCTGGGGTCAGCCCACATCCTTGTCAGACGTGGGCCCAGGCTGACTACATATCAGGTCGGTAGTGGGCCCAGGGGTACCCATATCCCACAAGTCCCCGAGCAACGTGCAGGCGCGTGTCGGACTGTCGATGAAGAAACGAAGCCTTCCAGGTCGGCTGAAGCATCTTGGTCGGCAGGCCGACACAAGGGTGGGCGGTGCTCAAAAAAGAAAACCGCAGGCCATCCGGGGATGACCCTGGACAGACCCAGGGGCGGAGCCCCGAGTGGCGTAGCACCGAGTCGTGGCCGAGTCAGGTACCGAGGAGCTGCACCACTTGGAAAAAGTGACACATCCTGATGGGGCATATGGAGGGCGACGCAAGGAGCCCTCCATATGGAGTAGTCCCCGAGCATTGGGCCGACTAGAAAAGTCGGGCTAATGGTCAAGAAAAGGATCTCCATGCTTTAGGGCAGTCAGGCCGCCCAAAGGATAAGCTTTGCCAGACGAGTCGTGACAAGAACAGGGTTCACGTGAATGCACAGAACACTCCCGTGGTCGGATGAAGCCGAAGGTGATAAGGGCGGACTGAGCACCTCGAAGAGAGGAGCTGCTGCGTGGCACAGAGCTCACGCACTGAACAATGCAACCGGAGTCACATGCGATGGTCTAGCACAGGGCTATAAATAGTCACCAAGGCACAGGGCCTTGCGGTAATCAGATGATAGGCGTACCAACCATTTTGAAGAATGTTGGGGGCTTGTTCCTGGGTTCATCCTCCAGGGAGGAATCATGGGGACTTGGTAGCTTGGTGCTAGAAGAGTGCTTGCGAAGATCCTGAGGTGTTGATTAGCGTCTGAGTGCTGTCCCATTCACCCCTGCATTCCCATGTGACGAGGGCCATGTAGGGTGAAATGCTTTGTAGAGCAAGGGATACCCGGAGGCATTCGCTAACAGCCCTCTATTGGTGCTGTCCCGTCGACGGCTGCAGTGGTGCTACAAGAGAGCTTGCGAGGAGCTCATGTGAGCCAAGCTTGCTACGGATGCAGCACTGGGTGTCGGGACGAGTGCCCCAGGCCGTCATCTTGACGGTTGATGTGTTTTGATTCTTGTAACCAGCCCTTTGACCGGCTCCCTTTGTAATCTATGTTCCTTGCTATTGAATCTTTTCTCCTTCTCATTTCTTATAAACGCAATATCTGTGTCCCTGGACCCGGAGGGCAAGAGAGGCGTCGCAGGTTCGCATAATAGTAACAAGTCACAGGGTCTTCTTGGTCGAAGTGCCGAGGCGCCGAGTCTTGAAACCCGTTGACCGGAGTCAAGAGCGCCGAGTCCCCGAGAGTCGGGGCTGGCCGAGTCCGGAGACCCGTTGACCGGAGTCAAGAGCGCCGAGTCCCCGAGAGTCGGGGCTGGCCGAGTCCGGAGACCCGTTGACCGGAGTCAAAAGCGCCGAGTCCCCGAGAGTCGGGGCTGGCCGAGTCCGGAGACCCGTTGACCGGAGTCAAGAGCGCCGAGTCCCCGAGAGTCGGGGCTGGCCGAGTCCGGAGACCCGTTGACCGGAGTCAAAAGCGCCGAGTCCCCGAGAGTCGGGGCTGGCCGAGTCTTGTGGCAAAAGAGCCGTTGGCACACAGAGAGCCGTTGGCCCGCAGTTAACGGGACTCCCGCGGATTCCGTCCGTTTATTACGGCGCCGTTAGGGTAATTCGGATCGGCGGAAGGGGATAAATCGGATCTGTTCACCGGCGGCTTTTACCACAGTTACTTTTCCAAATCGAGAAGCATCCCGCGCCTCCACCACCGCTTAGTGCCGCCGTAGGAGCGATTCGCTCGCCGCCCGTTCGCCGCCGCCGGAGTTCAAGCGCCGCCGCCGCCGCTGCTTGTCTACATCGTGCCTGAGCACCTCGGCGGAGATGGCGGACTCGAGGGAGACGCTGAGGACGCCGGCATCGGGGGAGGAGGTGCCACCGGCGACGGAGGTGGTGGACGCGGGCATTTCCGCGGGCCTCGGAGAAGGTGACGTGGAGAAGAAGGTGGCGCCCTCTATTGGCCAGGCTGGGGTCGCGGGGGATGCCACCGCCCACGAGGGCGGCGATGCTGATGCGCTGGCGACCGCCCCCGGGGCGGACGCCAAAGGGAAGGGGGTGGCCTCGTCGGAGGAGGTTCCGGAGCTGACGTCTGTGCCCGGAGGAGTGCCGCCCCAAGAGCCGGCCTGGGGTCAATCCTCTGTCACCGAGGAGAGGCTTCAGGATATGGTTCGCCGCGGCGTGCTCGGGCCGCGGGAGATCCTGCAGTGGCGGCCCGCCGGCGATGATGCCCGGCCGTGGGAGCGCTCGGAGACAGAGATGGCCGTCTTCGCGCCGTTCTTCGACCGGGGGTTTGGATTGCCCACAGGAGATTTCTTCCGGGGGCTTCTTCACTTTTATGGAGTCGAGATGAGTCACTTGAACCCCACCTCCATTTTATCGATCTCCGTCTTTATCCATCTGTGCGAAGCTTTCCTTGGGATCCCGCCACATTTCCCGTTGTGGCGGCGCTTATATCGGATGAAGATCATCGGGGAAGGTTCCGGGAAGGGTCCAGCTAGGATCACCGGAGGGGCTGGGTTCTCGTTGAGGGTCGGCATGTCCAGGAGGTATTTTGTCCTGGACATGAACGATTCCAACAAGAACTGGAGGCAAGAGTGGTTCTATATTGCGAACCATCCGCCTGCTCTTCCTGCCCGGACTGGCCACCGGCCAGTGAGGAAGGATTGCTGGGAGTCACTGCCAGAGGGCCAGGAGCTGCAGGAGGCCGAGGAGTTACTGAAGTTGATCGCTGAGTTGAAGGAGCAGAAGTTGACTGCCGTGGCTGTGATGATTTCTTTCGTGCAGCGGTTGACTCAGCCAATCAAAGACCGGGTGCATCCCGGGTTTGAATTCTCTGGGGGCAATGATCCAACCCGGGAATAGGCCCGGACGGTGTCTATCCCGGAGACCTGCGAAAGGATCTCCGGCTTCATGCATGGCAGGATCTACAATGAGGGCACGCCGATGCCCTTTTCATTACATAATCCCCCTCCACCGGTCAGTTCTCTTTTTCCTTGTATGTTGCATTGCTGACTGCTGAGCTGCTGGGCGTTTGATGAACTGTACCCTTGCTTGTGCCGTGCCTTTGTCTTGCAGGAGCAGGCGACGAAGTACTTCAGCCCGCCACCCCTGCCCGAGGGTAATGTTCGGGTGGAGAAACTGATGACGGTGGAGGAGGCGTCCCTAGACTTCTCAAGTCATGGACGAGGGACAAGCCGCCTGGGAAGTGGCCGACTTCGTCTCGGCTCCCCGAGACGAGACGGGGAATGACCCGGTGGCCCAGGTGCTTGGCGGGCTGGGGAGGCCATTGCGTCAGGCCGTACGCAAGCTGACGCCATCCCAGAGGGCTGCACGAGAGGAGTCCCCCTGGCCGTCTCCGCAGCTGGGGCAGGCCGCGCGGGCCGAGGCCGAGGCGCGGCGAAAGAGGAAGGCGGCGAGTGACGCGGGAGGTGGCACTGATGGGTCTCCCTCAGGGCTTGAGTCGGAGCAGCCAACGCAGGAAACTGCAAGGGGCCACGGGGGCCTGTTTGCCCAACCGGCGTTGCGGCCAGACGCGACCCTGCTACCGAGCTAGACACCTCCGCAGGTGCTGCGGGGTGTGCAGTTCAAGCATCCACGCAAGGGCGGGTAAGTTACCTTAGCAACACAGTATGTTCTCGATGAGCCAGTCTTGAGTTGTTGGAATATTGGATGCAGGACCGGGAGCCAAGTGAGCGTCGGGGGCAAGGCGTCGCCAAGTCGGCCTGCCGGCACGGAGATGGTATCAGGGTTGAGCACCGCCTTGGTCGTGCCGGAGCTGGTGCCGGCCGGCATGTCAGGGCCGCCGCACCCGCCGAGCCCTCCACACGTCGCAGGGACGCGCGACCCGGTGGAGACTCTGCAGGCCGAGATGTCCGAGGTCGCCCTCGAGGAGGAGGCCCCAGAGGGTCGTTCGGTGGAAGAGCCGACAAGGAGTCCTCCTCCGCTTGAGGATGATGACAACCGACTCCTTGGGGAGGACCTGGATGTTGACCCTGGTGTCCACGTGCCTCCCCAGGTGGAAGCGATCGCAGCCGAGCACGGGGGCGGGCCGCAGGCGCCAGAGCTGACTCTGGAGCAGCAGATGGAACTTGATCTCGCCGACCAAGCGAGCGAGCTTCGGAAGCTGCAGAACGTGGCTGGCGTCCTGAATCGTGTTGTACAGGTATGTCTTCCCGGCACCTTGCTGTAAGTATCAATCTTGCGTTGACCCTGAGGCCAATGAGTTGTATGACAGGGTTTCACGGCACGGGCCGCGAGGGATCTTGACTTCAGGCGGCAGGCCCTGGAGGACCGCCGGACCTTGGCGCAGATCCATACGGAGAGGGTCCGTGAGGCGGAAGCTGCTAAGGAGTACCTTATGCAGAAGGACCGGGAGCTGGCCGACTTGGTGAAGACCAACGAGGAGCTCATGAATGACATGAGTGTTCTCACCGAGGGTGAGTTCTTTGTGCTTTGCTTGCTGGTGTGTCTCTTCGGGAAGCCTGTGCTCATGGGGGTTTCTTTGTAGAGGCGAGGAAGAGGGAAGCCACCCTTCAAGGGAAGGTCAACGCGCTGGCCGGGGCCAGGAAAAAGCTTGAAGACGAGCTGGCCGGGGCCAAGCATAAACTCGAGGAGGAGGTGCGGGGGCTGAAAGCAGCCAATCTTCGCCTGGCGACCGAGTCCGAGCACCTGAAGGAGGCCAATCATGTCCTGAAGGACGCAAGCCATGCATGGTGAGTTTCCCTTGCCGAGTTCTTCTGGAGCTTTTAGGAAGTCGAAGTGCTTATGAGCATTCCTTTGCAGGGCTACGGACGGAGCTAATGGAGCTGAAGCAGGCAGCTGAGTTCAACGCCAATTCGTTGGTGCCCGTCGAGTCAGGCCCGACGACGTTGACGTTGGTGGAACGGCTCAGGGCCGGTCCGAACCGCGCAGCCAGTTGATGCAGCAGACTGCAATTGGCTTCGGGAGTCGGATACTGGCGCTATTTAGAATACACTTCCCGACGCAGGAGCTGGCTCCAATCACAGATGGCATTCCCGAAGAACTTGCCGATGAAGAGTTCGACGGGTTAGTCGAGGAGTGTGCCCCTCTGGCCGAGACTGTAGCGACGGAGCTGGGCCTGTAAAGATAATTATACATGTAAACTCTGTAGTGTTGGGATATATATAAAATTTCGGATTTATTTGAAGTGTTAATGAGCGCTAGTGTTCTGTTGGGCCCTTTTCCCTGCCGACTAGTACTTTGCGTCACCCGACTGGCCACTGTCTTGTGCTGTTTAAGCACCCTTTTTGACCTGCTGACCACTGCTCACAGAGAGGACGGCTTACCCTGCTACACTGCTCCGTGGGGAGGCTTATGTGTAGGGGGCGCGCAGGTTGAGCGCGGAACTCAAGGTTTCACAGTTGGGGACTCGGACCAGCCGGGTTAGCTCAGTAGTCGCCGGGGGGAACATAGGGTTGGGCAAGGACTCAGAAGTCGGAGTAAGCAGGTACTCCCCTAGGTATCGTGATGAAGGAAACATAGTCTGGGTCGGGCCCAGTCCCCGAGCATCAGCATGGGTGCCGGGTAAGGAGTTGATAACAAGCCATAAAGTGAGGCAAAGATACTTTTATTGATATAGAACAAAGGATACATAGCTTTGTTAAATTCTACGGATAGAACTTGACGAGGTGCTCGATGTTCCACACGTTTGGGGCGGGGTCACCGTTAGCCCACTAGAGGCTATATGTTCCTGGCGAAACAACTTCTTTGACGATGAAGGGGCCCTCCCAGGGGGCCGATAGCTTGTGCTTGTCTTTGGTGGACATGACTCGGCGCAGGGCCAAGTCGCCAACGTTGAGGGAGCGTTCCCGGACGTTTTGGTCGTGGTAGCGCCGTATCTGCTGCTCGTGTCTTGCGTGCCTGACCAGTGCAGCGAGTCGATGTTCTTCTAGGCAATCAATGTCGACCTGGCGGCCGATTTCTGCTTCTCCTTCCTCATAGTGCTGGATGCGCGGAGCACCATGGGCGATGTCAACTGGGAGGACCGCTTCGGAGCCGTACACTAGGAAGAAGGGAGTATATCCCATTGCTCTGCTCTTCTGGGTGCGTAGGCCCCACATGACATGAGGTACCTCTTTGGCCCACCGCCCAGGGTGCTTGTTGAGTTCGTCATACATGGCTTTCTTGAGCGAGTCCTGGACCATACCATTAGCCCGCTCAACCTGGCCATTGCACCTGGGGTGCGCCGTGGAGGAGTAGTAGACGTCGATGCAATTGTCCTGGCAGAAGTCCCAGAACTCGTGGCCTGTGAACTCGGAGCCGAGGTCGGTCATGATGCGGTTTGGGACCCCAAACCGGTGGGTAAGCTCTTGGATGAACTTGGCTGCTATGGCCAATTTGGTGTCGGTCACAACCTTATATTCGATCCACTTGGTGAACTTATCAACCGCCACCAAGATGTGCTTGAATCCGCCCGGATCGGTTTTGAAGGGCCCGACGTTGTCGAGTCCCCATATGGCAAATGGCCAAGATGGGGGATGGTTCTTAGCGCCTGAGCCGGCAGGTGCTTTTGTTTCTGGAAGAACTGGCAGCCGATGCAGCAGCGCACCAACTCTCTTGCGTCAGATAGGGCCGTTGGCCAGTAGAACCCTGCCCTATAAGCCTTGCCGACTAGGGTGCCGGCTGCCGCGTGTTTGCTGCAGGTGCCCGAGTGGATATCTTGCAGGAGGGTGATACCTTCATCGTGGAGGACACATTTCATGAGTATGCCTGTGGAGGCGGCCTTTCTGTACAGGGCGTCGCCGATAACGACGTAATTTGTCGCTCGCCGAGTTAACTTCTCGATTTCTTCCTTCGTACCTGGTGACCAGTTCTCTGTGAGGAAAGCGATGAAGGGGGCGCGCTAGTCTGCTTCCACCACGAGACTTCATTAGTCGGCGGGCCATTCGGGGGTGGCTCCGAGTCGGGCACGGGGCTACCGTCCTCAAGCATCTTGATGGACAGGGTGCGCAAGTCTTGGACGAAGACGCCGACTGGCACTTGGGCTCTGGTGGATCCTAGCTTGGATAGAACATCGGTGGCGACATTGTCTTCCCGGAGGACATGGTGGAACTCGAGCCCATAGAAGTGGGCTTCAAGTTTGCGTACCTCTGTGCAGTACACGCCCATGGTTTCCTTGGTCGTGTCCCGATTCTTGTTGACTTGTTTGACAACAAGCTTGGAGTCGCCATAGCACATTAGCCGCTTGATGCCCAGCGACACCGCGATCCGGAGACCGTGGATAAGGGCCTCGTACTCGGCCCCATTGTTGGTGGCCTGGTAGTGTATCTGAAGAATGTATTTCAGGTGCTGCCCCTCCGGAGAGATGAACAGCACTCCTGCGCCGACTCCCTCAAGGTTGAGGGCGCCATCAAAGTACATCTTCCAGTGCGTCGGTCGTTCCGCAGGGGTCGGCGTCTGGGTTTCCGTCCATTCGGCCATGAAGTCGGCCAATATTTGGGACTTGATGGCCTCCCGTGGCTCGAAGTTTACGGTGTGCTCGCCGAGTTCAACGGACCACTTAACTATGCGGCCGTTGGTGTCCCTGTTGTGGAGGATGGCTCCGAGGGGGAAATTCGAGATGACTCGAATGACGTGTGCCTGGAAATAGTGGTGTAGCTTCCTGGCAGTGATCAGGAGCGCATAGAGCAGCTTCTGAGGATGGGGGTACCGGACCTTGGACTCGCTGAGTACTTCGCTGACGAAATATATAGGGCGCTGGACCTTGTATGGGTGGCCTTCTTCTGGCCACTCGACGACTAGGGCTGTGCTAACCACATGAGTGGTAGCCGAGATGTATAGCAAGAGCTCTTCCTCGGGGGTCGGACCCGTGAGTACCAGGGGTGTAACTAGGAACTCCTTGAGGTCGGCCAGGGCCTTGCTTGCCTCAGGGGTCCATTCGAACTTGTCCGCCTTCTTGAGGATCTTGAAGAACGGAAGTCCCTTCTGGCCGAGCTTGCTGATGAACCGGCTCAGGGCCGCCATCATCCCAGTGAGCTTCATGATGTCTTTCTTGCACGTTGGTTCCTTGAGGTTGCGTATGGCGTCCAGCTTGGCTGGGTTTGCCTCAATGCTGCGTTTGCTGACCAGGAAACCCAGGAGCTTTTCTGACGGCACCCCGAATACACACTTCGTGAGGTTAAGCTTCCATCTGAAGCGGTGCAAGTTGTTGAAGGTTTCCTGGAGGTCGGCGATTTGAGAGTCGGCGTCGTACGTCTTGACAACGACATCATCCACGTAAGCCTCCACGTTGCGGCCGATTTGGCTCTGCAAGCAACCTTGGATGGCCTTCTGGAACGTGGCACCGGCGTTCTTCAACCCAAACATCATCGTCTTGTAGCAATAGATGCCGTGCGGGGTGATGAACGCTGTCTTGTCCAGGTCGGACGTCTTCAGGGCTATCTGGTGATAGCCCGAGTAGCAGTCAAGAAAGCACAGGAGCACGCAGCCGGACATTGAGTCGGCGACTTGATCAATTCGTGGGAGAGGGAAGGGGTCTTTAGGGCAGTAGCGGTTGAGATCCGTGTAATCGATGCACATTCTTCATTCACCAGATTGCTTCTTTTCAAGTACAGGATTTGCAAGCCACTCTGGGTGTTTGCATTCTCTAATGAAACCGGCAGCTAGGAGCTTATTCAGTTCTACCCTAATGGCCTCCTTGCGATCTTGAGCAAATCAGCGCAGCTTCTGTTTGGCAGGCTTTGCGGTTTTGCTCAATTCCAAGGAGTGCTCATCCTTCTCCCTCGGAACACCCGGCATGTCTGATGGCTTCCATGCGAAGATGTCCCAGTTGTCCCGAAGGAAGGAGGTGAGCGCGTCTTCCTATTTTGGAGTGAGCCCTGGCCCTATGAGGGCCGTCTTGGATGGGTCGTCGAGCCCCAAGCTTATTGCTATGGGGGTGTCTGCAGGTGCCAGCGCAGTGGACTGCTGCTTCTGCTCCGGGAGTACAGGCTCTCCGGTGGCTGCCTTAGAGACTTCTTCTGCCAGGAGGGTAGCGTTGCCGAGTTGATGAGACAACTCGGCTATCTTGATGGCCTCCCCGTCGCACTCGAAGGAAGTCTTGATGTCTCCACGGATGGAGAGGATGCCGTTGGGCGCCGGCATCTTCAGAACCAGGTAGGTGTGGTTCGGAATCGCCATGAACCGGGCCAACATGGGCCTGCCAAAGATGGCGTGGTAGGAACTCTTGAAGTCGGCTACCTCGAAGTACAGGAACTCCGTGCGGTAGTTGTTGGCAGTGCCAAACGTGACTGGTAAGGCGACTCCTCCTATCGGGTAGGAAGCTTTTCCTGGCACAATGCCAAAGAACGGATCTTCGGAGCTCAGGAGCCTGCTGTAGTCGAACCCCATGCTGTTGAGGGTGCTGGTGAAGATGATGTTGAAGGCGCTCCAGCCGTCAATCAGGACCTTGGAGAGGAGGACCCTGTCCACGACGGGGGCGACGACGAGTGGGTAGGATCCCGGCTCAGGGAGATGAACCCAGTGGTCGGCGCGGCTGAAGGAGATGGGCATCTCTGACCACTGGAGGTATTCTACCGGCTTGGTGGAAACCATCGTCACTTCCCGCTTGTGGAGCTTTTCCTTGCGCCGATCTGGGAAGGCGCCGGGCCCCCCGATGATGACGTTGACCTGGCAGTCCGCACGCTGGAATTTGCCGTTGGTGTCGCGTCTGGGCGCCTCCGGCGGTGGTGGCAATTGGCGTTCCTCGTCATGGTGGCGTTGATCATCCCGGCGAGCCGGAGCATCGCGGTCGCGCTCGCCACGGCGGTAGTCGTCGCGGCGGTCGCGGTCTTCTCTGCGGCGATAGTCGTCCCGCGGGTCAGCGTTGTAGCCGTCACGGCGGTAGTTGTTGTAACGACCACCATTGTTGTTGTAGCGCTGCTTCTTGGTTGGTGGCAGGGCGCCGAGTTCTTTGAGGAGCGCATGACAATCACGGAGATTGTGTTTCGCGTCTTTGTGGAAGGGACGCTGATAATGACATCCCGGTCCTCGACCTCGGCGATCTTGTTCCGGTTGTCGAAGAAACGGTCGGAGTAGTCTCGGAGACTCTCACCCTTCTTCTGCTTGATGTTGTCCAGATCGAATCTGGTGCCTGGCCGAGTATAGCTCGCCTGGTAATTCTTGGTGAAAGCATGGCAGAGGTCTGCCCAACTGTCGATGGTGTTCCGGGAAACACCCTCAAGCCATAAGAGTGCTTCCTTGCCCAGCATCATGGGGAAGTAAGCGGCGGCTTGGTCGTTGGTCCCGTGGGCGGCTTTGACCGCCGTGTGGTACGTCTTGAGCCAAAGCTTGGGGTCGGATCGACCGTCAAACTTCTCCACGAGTGCTGGCTTGAAGGACTCAGGCCAACAGATGGCACGGAGTCGGGCGGAGAAGGCGGTGAAGCCATCAAAGTCGTCCTCATCGTCATTGTGGTAGTCGCGGTGGGGAGGTCGGATCTGGTCGGCGCAGGGCCGAGGGTCACCGCGCCCATGGCGACGGTCGTCCCATGGGTGGCCGTATCTTGCATCGTACTGTTCACGCTCCATGAGCTCGTGAACGACGCGGCGCTCGTTCTCCTCTGCCAAGTCATCACCTGCCTCGCCAGCCGGCTGGCGGTCGGGTCGGCCGTAGTCTCAGTTGTAATGCTCGCGACGCTAGAGTTCGGCCGCGTCGCGTTCTCGGTGTCGAGCATCGAGGTTGGCGCGGATGTCGCGGGCGCAGTCCCTCAGGCGATCGCGGAGATCGTCAGGTTGTTGATGTCATTGGCGCCTGTCGCGCCGCTCCTGGTAGCGTTCATGGCGCTGGTCCGCGTTGCGCGGGTTACGCCGTTCCTCTTCTTCATCCTCATGGTGGTTCTGGGCCACTTCTTCTTCAACGACGGGTAGTGGGGGGTTCCTCTGAGGATGATCCCGATCCGATCTGCTATGAGCAGAGCGGCGACTTGCAGAACGAGTCGAGTTTGATCGCCCAGACCGGGATCTGGCGCGATATGATTGCTCGATCTGCTCCTGTGCTGCCTCCAACTGAGCTCGGGCTCTCTGCACCTCTGGGGTGTCGGGCATGTGACCCAGTTCGGCGAAAGCGGCGGCGACATTGGTCTGGGGCGTGCGGAACGGTACCCAGGCAAATGCACCATCGAGGTTCTGGGGCGCGACTCCATGGGGACCCCGAGGTGGGGGTTGCCGTCGTTGTGGAGCCCCAGGGGGGATTTCTCCGGCTGGTACAGCGGCTGCAGGTGCACCGGCAGCAGCGACGGCTGCGGGATCACCGGGAGCTGCAGCAGGTGCGGCGTTTCCGGCCGCTGCCGGGGGCAGGGCGGCTTCTTCGGCGCGCCGTCGGGCTCGGCCTTGGTTTCGCTCTTGTCGGCGATCCCTGGCCAAGTCGGTTTCTCCGTCCCGAGTTACGGAATCCTCGGAAACGAAGACTTCACGCCCCGGAGGTGTGGTGTAGCTTGAGTCGTTGCTCGAGTCGGCCGGGGCCAGCAAGAGCACGCTGGTAGCGACCTGGAACTCGCCGCAATCCGGAGACTGGGCGGGGTAGGGTGGGATCTCAGATTGGATCTGAGACATGTCTTCTCGGAACTGGGCCGAGTAGATCGACGAGGCGTTGCGAAACCCTAGCGGGAGCGCTTTGCAGGGTCGACGCAGGGCCTCCTCTGACATGGAGATGCACTCGGCGATTGTGTCCTGGACACGATCCAACCCGGCGAGAAGCTCATCCGGGGGAGGGATTCTTCGGCGAGTGGCCAGGCCCGGAGCCTGGTTGTTGATGGAAATCGCATCGAGCCGCTGCTGGAGCGGAGCGACGATTGACGAGGAGATCAGCGACGAAGTCAGCGCGGAGCTGGTCGGCGTTGGAACGTCAGGCGTCATGGTGGAGTCGGAGGCGGCGGTGGTGGCGGAGTGAATCTCAGCGAAAAAGCTGATACCCTCCAGACGCGTGGCGCAGTTCTTGATGGAGTCGGGGAAGATGACGGAGCGACGATCTGCCATCGAGCTAGCTTTATTGCCCGGCGATCACCCCTACCTGGCGCGCCAACTGTCGGAGTTCTAGTCCGGCAGTCCACCCGGGGGTACCTAGATGGTTGATTTGTAGGCAAAGGGAGATCGCTGGACTAGGGAGCTCGAGGTAACACAGGGACACAGGGATTATACAGGTTCGGGCTACCCGGAGGTATAATACCCTATGTCCTGTGCTCGAGGGTCTTGTATTAATCTGCTCGGCGAGTTCCGGAGAACAGCGGCGAGCTCTTGGTTACAATGCGTGGAGGTTTGATTGAATGCCCTAAGGGGGTCGACCTAGGCCGCCTTATATAGGCTAGCGGCCTAGGGTTTACATGTCGGTTATCTCTAATTATGGTCTGGCTCAAATCAGGAAACTAATCCAAGTCGGTTACGATATAATCTCCATGATCTCTGGGCGGGATCTGGACGAATCGCCGAATGCCTTGCGGGCTAAGTCTTCTCCAATCTTATCCATCAAGTCGGGGATCCTCGTGGGCCGACCTGGGGCCGGCCCACATCCTTGTCAGACGTGGGCCCAGGCCAACTACATATCCGGTCAGTAGTGGGACCAGGGGTACCCATATCCCACAGGGTCCTGGGCGTGGAAGGCGGAGAGGAGGAGGGAGCATCGAATCTGAGGTGGGACGGCGGCGGCCGCCTGTGCGGGCTGGAGAGGAAGGGAGGAGAAGGGCTAGGGTTTCGGCAGGGAGTGTCGGACTGCGGTATATAAGGGAAAATCGATGCGATCTAGACCGTCAAATCAAAGATGGATGGATATGAATGAATGGGCCGTGCAGTGTGCTGAGAAAACGGCCCAGTGTTGTGGACTGTTTAGTATTTTTTTAATTTTTCACCTAATTAAGGCACCCTTATGAAGTAACATGCAAAATAATTTATCTTAACTACACAAATACATTTTCTAAATGTAATATACAACATATAAGTTGTCATGTGGAAGTTTCAAAAAAATTAGAATTGATTCCTTATTTTTAATAGTTTAAATGAATTTCAATGGGGTTATGGAAAGTAATTATAATTTGAACTACATGTGTTTCAAATAATATATAAATAATTGCACAAAAATATATTTTAAGGATGTATATTCCATACTACTCCATATCTAGGAGATAGATGAAAAATTCATTTGTCTTCTAGGGACAATTCATACTTCTATCTCCAAATTACCACATAATAATTACAATAATATTTGAATATGATCAAAAAATTCTACAAATTGGCATAACATAATGTTTTTGGTTGACACTCTTGCCATAAAAAAATTAAGTAGTTTCAAGAAAGTTATAACATACATTGCTCACAAATTGATACATCTCTCACATAGTTTCTAATTACTCAACTCAAACTTTGAGATTTGAGTGATGATTTACATTTTCAAAGTCGTATGCATATCAAATTTGGCTAGAACCTTACATTTATCATAACATTAGAAAATATGAAGTTATGTTACCATTTGTTCTGCAAAAATATCTTTTATTTATTCTCTTTCCGTGGAAGAAAAGAAGATATATAAAAAAAGATGCACGAAATAGCAATTAACATGTAAACGAACGATATTAAATGAAAGATCGTGATTTTACAAAAAATCAGAAAAAAGAACCAACGAATTTGAAGTTACTATGACTGAGAAACACCAGTTTCAAAATTTAATTGTAGATTAAAAAGAAAAAAAAACGACGCGAGAAACAAGCTCAGCGCACGCCACGTGGTCCTGGCGAAGAACTCGACCATCCCAGTGCTGACACGTGGTTATAGGAAATGTTTAAATAAATTTAACAACAACTCACAGTTTGTCACCTGCCCTTGTGCGGCGTAGTCGTAAGTTGCGGGACTGACGCGCCCGCGACCTGGGCTCGAAACCCAGCACCCCTCCGCGTACTCCAGTTTTTTGGGTTTTCAAAATAAAACAGGAAGATAAATATATATTAGCGCAGTGGTAAGGCGCCTCGCCTCCTCCACCACGCGGGTACGAGTCCCAGCTAACTTTTCATTCAGCGCCAAGTTTTTTTTATCAATTATTAGCATAACATGTATATATAACACATTATTACATGATTTGTCAACTATATGAGCGTAGCACATTGGTAAAGCTCGTCGTGCTTGTCTGCGCCACAATTACTAGTACAATATAAATATATAAATTATATAAAAAATTTATATATTGGTAAAGCCCGGCGTGCTTCGGAGCTAAGTTTTTTTCCAAGTTTTTTTATCAATTATTAGTACAATATAAGTATATAAAAAATTATTACCACAATTAATCACAAAAGTGATCGTAGTGTAGCGCTAAGGGCTGCACGTTGGTCTCCACCCCCAGGTATCGATTCTTGGTTTCGGCATGTCTTTTCTTTTTTTCCCTGATTTTTCAATTTATCATTTAATAAGCAATATATAAAGGAATGCGAATTGAGGCATGTTTTTTCTTTTTTTCTATTTTTCCATTTCATAGGTTATATATAAAAATGGGAACCGAGTCTGTTGACACCGGATTTTCGCACCGGGAGGGCTGAGTCAGATGGTGACGTAGCAGTGCTGGAACTGAGCAGTGGGCCCGTTGACTGGTCAAAGCCGAATGTGACAGAGAAGGAAGCCGATGTGGGGAGAGGAGTCCGATAAAGCAGAAGTCCGTTCTGATGACGAATAAAAGAAAGGCACGTCGGCTAAAAAGGAAGCGTATCAAATGCGGGGGCTATTTCCTTTTTGAAGGCGTATTGAGAGTCCGATTCTATATTAAATTTAGTTTACTTTATCTACAAGTTAGTCAAGTCCGATCAGGACTCTTCATGACCGGGGTATAAATATAAACCCTCGTCCATTGTAAAAACATTATTCACACAATCAATACAACCCGGCTTCACGCCAAAACCCTAGGAGTAGGTTAGAGTAGATCTCGACGAACTCATTGGTGAACGGGCTGCATCAGTTCTCGATCTCCGGCTTACCAGTAAGATTGTCAACTTATCGAATTAGTATAAGCTTTGAATTGAGGCGTATCGCCCTTTCTCGTTTATGCTGTTCAACCGATTTATCTTTGGATTGTCAAGATTGGTTTAGATTCCCTGCGTTGGAGCTAGATTTCTCTTGATTATTCAGTGATTAATCGTTTATCGAGTTGTTCTTTTAGTTTTCGGGTTTGATTTAGATTCCCTGCGTCGGAGCTAGACTTCTCTTGATTATTAGAAGGCAGCTTATGCGGTTGTTTGGAGTTGCTAGATTGATTTAGATCTGCGCCATGTGAATTAATCTGATTCTTCAACAGCTATGAGCATTGGTTTTAGTCTGATTTGAGCAATACTTATCTTACAACATCGTTCTAGGTCCGATTCATCTTTACACTCTGTTGAGTTTGATTTAGATTCCCTGCGTCGGAGCTCGATTTCTCTTGATTATTCAAAGACAGCTTTGAATATTGGAACGATCTTGTTACCGTTTTATAGCTTATTTGCTTTAATCTGATTAATTACCTGTGCGAGCATCTTGTTTAGTTGTTCTGTTGGTGAGTCGAGTTTGATCGTTTAACTATCTAGTCCGATCATAGCTGGAGTATGTGCGCTGCATCCGTCTGTGAAGCCGTGTCGAAACAGTTCTGATTTGATTGGCTAGCTAAATGGTCCGATGAGATGAATCATACTGTCAACTAGGCAAGGTGGACGACGCATGGGTTCTACTTTGATTATTTAATATCTTGCTCAAAGGCATAGCCGATCCGTTAATTTTGCATCTAGATTAGCTGTAAGACTACTATGTTGTATTAGATCTGTTACATTAATCAAGGCCCGATCTTGATTGGTCCGATTCTGAGGTCCGATTCGATGTCTGATTGAGGTCCGATTATATTGGTCCGATTGATGTCATCTATGAAGTCTGATTTTGAGGTCCGATTGGCATCGGCCGATGCAAGTCCGATTGGGTCGTGGCTAAATTCAACGTGCATCTGCCGTCTGGAATAGAGCCGGCACAATCAAAGAGTAATTTAACTGTTTATTCCCTTGTCAATTACAGGTCAAATTGACTGGCACGCCGCGAACTTGGACAAAGTGCAGGACCAGCACCGGAGTGAAGCAGATCTCCCTGGCCTTGTTGTGTTGCTCGCTGAGGATACGACCGCCGATTTTCCGCGTCAACACATTTTTGGCACGCCCAGTGGGACACGTAAGACAATTTCCAAGATGTCGTCTGATGCTGAAAAAGAAGCTGCTGCTAAGCTCACTGCTGATAAACTGACGGCTAAGAAGCTGGCGGCTGAGAAGTTGGCGGCTGAGAAAGCTAAGGCTGACAAGAACAAGGTTCCTGACGTGACTATTCCAGTTACGAAGGCCGATCTGTCTAAAGCCCAGTTAGATGCAGTTCAGGCCCAGATTGAAGCATTTGAGAAGCTCTGCCTTGGCCAATTCGGGCGTAATCGTTCAGGCCCTGTGCTCAAAGGTGCTCTTCCGGACCCAGAATTGATCAAGAAGACAACTGATGCCCGGGAGTACCATGTCAACATGATAGAGATGATTCATCAAGCTGTCCACCATGCATTGATTAACCAGTCAGGCACTTTGGTGAATTCTTTGGACAATCACATCATGAAGGCGGTGGATGATACTATTTGCTTAAAGGGCCCAGTCTTTATGCCAGATTCTACAGGGGCATCAGGGTCAGGAAAAGACAAAGATACTGAAGACTGCGCCATGACCGTTGCTCGGCAAACTCCGACGTTTCCACCACCTATTCAGCTAGCCAACGATTTTCTGTTGATGGCCGATGGATCTATTGTCGGCCCGCATGGTGAGAAATATGCTAGAACTCTGAACGAAGAAGAAAAGCAACCTGCAGCTGCAAGGCTACGTACAGAGATTCCTGCACATCAGCGTATGGTCAGTGATTACAATAATTACATGACAGATATGCATCAAGCTGGTGGGATGCCACTCGGAGAACAGCAGTCCGATTGGTCACAGAAAATAGCCGAGGTGATCCAGAATCAGTTCGGTTTGAAGCCTAAAGATGAAGCGAGGTTGTATCGGCACCCGTACCCATCCTACTTTGATGCAGTGCCACTTCCTCTGAGCTACAGAGTGCCAGATTATTCCAAATTCTCTGGGCAAGATGATATGACCACCATTGAGCATGTGAGCCGATTCTTGGCTCAATGTGGTGAGGCTGCTTCTGAAGAGGGACTCAGGCTCAGATTCTTCCCTCTGTCGCTATCTGGACCGGCGTTTACTTGGTTCACATCGTTGCCAGCAGGTCACAGGCTGGTCCGATATGGAGAAGCAGTTTCATAAGTACTTCTTTTCTGGTCTCAATGAAATGAAGATTTCTGATTTGATTGCTATCAGGCAGAGGAACGATGAGTCCATCAAGGAGTATATTCAACGGTTCCGTGATATCAGGAATCGGTGCTACAGCTTGAAGCTATCTGCCATGCAATTGGCTGAGCTTGCATTCCAGGGTTTACTCGTGCCGATCAAGGAGAGGTTTTCTGCTCAGGAGTTTGAAACATTGGGACAGCTGGTGCAAAAGGTGTCAGCCCATGAGATCCGATACCAAGAGGCGAGGCGTACAAAGTTTTCCAAGCCAGTGTCCTATCTTTCTGATTCTGAAGAAGAGGCTGATATCAACATAGCTGAATGGACCAAGTCCAAAAAGCTAGTATCGTGCCCATGGGTCAAGCAGAACCCTGAGAAATTTGGGTTTGATATAACAAAAGCCGACAAGATTTTTGACATGCTACTCAGTGAGAAGCTTATCCAACTTTCTGCAAATCACTCTATCCCATCGGCCGAGGAGTTAAAGAAGCGCAAGTATTGAAAATGGCATAACTCAACTTCTCATGAGACGAATGAATGCAAGGTGTTCAGGAGGGAGATTCAATTGGCTATCGAATCTGGCAAGATCAAGTTCGAAGATAACAAGAAAGCCATGAAGATCGACGATCATCCCTTTCCTAATAACTTTGTTGATTTATCCTTTTCTATTAATATGGTTGATGCTAGTGAAAAGGGGAAGTTCAAGGTGCTCACATCGGACCACGCCAAGAGTTCTGATGCCGTTGATCCAGCAGTTCAGGTCACTGTTGAAGAGCTGCGAAGGAATCATCAGGCATTTGGGCGTGAATCTAATGCTCCTGGTGGATATCGGCCACGCGTGACTTCCCAGATGCTGATTAACAAGTACAAAAGGCAGCAGGCAGCAGCCCGAGCGTGGGAAGAGCGCGAGGAACGACGACGTCAGAGGCGCGAATATCAGGCAAGGCAGTTTGATGAAGGGTTTGATGATCGGCGCCGATGTGATGACTGGTCCGATGGCCGACGCCGGTTTGATGACAGGTCCGACAATCGTCGTCAGTACAGCTATAGGTCCGATTGGCATATGGACAGGCGTCAAACTTAAGATCAGTACGATCAAGATGATGGTCACTGGAGATGTCCTTTCTTCGTATTCTGCTGGAACGAGAAGCTCAAATTGCCGTCCAAAGCAGATTGTCCTGAATGCAGCTTCCAGTATGAAGAATACAGAGTTTCTAAAAGAAGTCGACGATCAGTTCATGAACGGATCGGTGTCAGGATTGATGATCATCATCAAGGAAATGAAGGCCAGGTTGATGCTCGTGGCCCTGAAAAAATGGAAGAGAAGGCTCCAGTTCAGGATCGGATTAGAGAACCTCAAATGAAACCTGGACAGTGGTGCCCATCAGGGATTTCTAGGTCCAAACGGAGATGTGTTCAACGGTTGCGCCATCGTGAGCAGGTTCAGGAGCAAGAGATAGCCAAAGAGAAGAAAACTTGGCGCGTCAAGATGGCCAATGATGATGAAGCAAGCGCATCGGCCCCAGTAAACATGGTTTTGATGTTGCCTTTTGATTTTGCTGCTCCTGATGAACAGGATGATGATGAGGCTGATTATGAATTAGAAGAAGCCACCGCATGCTTAGTTCTTGATTCAGAGAAGGCCGTCTTTGAGAAGCCAAATGCGAATAGATATCGGCATCTGAAGCCTCTGTACATCAAGGGATACGTTGATGGGAAACCGATGACCAAGATGCTAGTTGATGGGGGAGCTGCTGTCAATCTCATGCCCTATTCCACATTCCACAAGTTGGGTAAGGGGATTGATGATCTGATCAAGACAAATATGACGCTTAAGGATTTCGGCGGTAACGTTTCAGAGCCTCGGGGGGCAATTCATGTAGAATTGACCATCGGCAGCAAGACATTGCCGACTACTTTCTTTGTGATTGATGGTCAGGGTTCCTACAGCATGCTCCTCGGGCGTGATTGGATTCATGCCAATTGCTGCATCCCATCCACGATGCACCAGTATTTGGTCCAGTGGCAGGGCGACAATGTGGAGATCGTCCCAGCTGATGATTTGGTTAGCATTGCAACAGCCGAGTCAACCATTTGGGAATTTGAAGGGATTGAGTGCCTGTCAGGGAAAGCATGGGATGGCGACTTCCTCAAGGTGTCCGATCAAGTACTACAGCCGATCCAAGCAGTCGGCTCTGAGACTTTATTTTAAATGGCCGATTGTATAGAAGATTTTGAAGACCGAAGTGAATTCGGTAAGTTAGGGTTCGGATTTACATCGGCCGACGAGTTAGAAGAGATAGACATAGGATCTGGTGATAGACCAAGGCCGACGTATATCAGTGCTAAGTTGGATCCCGAGTATAAACAAGAATTAATGAAACTTTTGAAAGAGTATTCTGATTGTTTTGCTTGGGAATATTATGAAATGCCAGGTTTAAGCCGTGATATTGTTGAGCATCGGCTGCCCATCAAACCAGGATATCGGCCGCACAAGCAGTACGCAAGGAAGTTCAAGGCTGAGATGTACGAACCAATTAAGGCCGAAATAACGAAGCTATTTGAAGCTAAGTTTATCAGGCCATGTCAGTATGCTGAGTGGGTATCAAATATAGTTCCTGTTTATAAGAAAAATGGAAAACTGCGTGTTTGCATTGATTACAGGAATTTGAACAAGGCGACCCCAAAAGATGAATATCCGATGCCGGTGGCCGATATGCTTGTTGACGCAGCATCTGGCCATAAGATGATGAGTTTCTTGGATGGTAATGCTGGTTACAATCAGATTCTTATGGCGGAAGAAGATATCCCCAAGGCTGCATTCCAATGTCCAGGTGCCCTCAGTTTATTCGAATGGGTTGTTATGACTTTTGGTTTAAAGAATGCCGGTGCTACTTATCAACGTGCTATGAATTATATTTTTCATAAGTTGATCGGCAGGATAGTTGAAATCTATATTGATGATGTGGTGGTCAAGTCAAGAGGCTATCAGGAGCATTTGGCCGATTTGAAGGAAACGCTGGAGTGCACAAGGCAACATGGATTGAAGATGAACCCGCTCAAGTGCGCTTTTGGCGTATCGGCCGGCCAATTTCTCGGTTTCCTGGTTCATGAGAGAGGAATCGAGGTGAATGATCGGAACCGTAAAGCTATTGATGATATTGAGCCTCCAGTAAACAAAAAGCAATTGCAGAGTTTGATTGGAAAGATCAATTTCCTGAGGAGGTTTATATCAAATCTGTCGGTCCGATTAGAAGCATTTACTCCTTTGCTAAAGTTGAAGGATGGAGAAGAATTGGTGTGGGAATCTCAGCATCAAAAGGCGCTGGATGAAATCAAGCAATATTTAGCATATCCGCCAGTTCTTATTCCGCCACAAGAGGGTAAGCCGTTCAAGCTTTATTTATCGGCTTTTAATCATGCAATCGGCTCTGTTTTAATCCAAGAAGTTGATGGGAAAGAGCGATTCATATTTTATTTAAGCCGAAGATTGCTGGATCCTGAGACTTGGTATTCATATGTGGAAAAGCTTTTCCTTTGTCTATATTTTTCTTGTACAAAACTGAGGCATTATTTGTTATCGGTCGAATGCACTGTGGTCTGCAAAGAGGATGTGATCAAATACATGTTGTCGATGCCAATCATGAAGGGGAGAGTTGGCAAGTGGGTGTTTGCTCTGACAGAGTTTGATCTTGGGTATGAATCGGCCAAAGCGGTTAAAGAGCAGATAATGGCTGATTTGGTTGCTGATCATTGTGGATCTAATATCGATGCTGTTGAGTAGTGTACCATGGAGGCTGATATGTCTGGTCCGATAAAAACGGAGGCCGATGTGGTTGACGCAGTTCCTTGGACTATGTTCTTTGATGGTTCGTCTTGCAATGATGGTTGCGGAATCGGCCTGATTATTATTTCGCCTCGGGGGGCAAGGTTTGAGTTTGCTTATCCAATTGAAAAGTGCACAAATAATCAGGCAGAACATGGAGCATTGATGAAAGGTCTTCGGATTCTTAAAGAAATCGGCGCTCAATTTGTTGGGGTATTTGGAGATTCTTTGTTGATTATTAATCAATTGCTCGGCAAGTATGATTGCAAGATGGATGTTTTGTTGCCTTATTTTGAAAAGTGCCGAGGTTTTATTGATCAATTTTCCCTGGTAACTCTTGAGCATATTCCAAGACATCACAATGAGGAGGCAAATCGGCTGGCGCAGAAAGCGTCTGGTTATTTGTCCTGCATCCGATGTGATGATACAGGAAATATCAGAAGGAGATTGGAGAAAAGAAATTATCAAATATTTGAAAAATCCTTCTGCCAAGGCATCTAGAAAGTTGCGCTACAAGTCAGTCAAGCATGTTTTGATTGAAGGAATAATTTATTTTCGATCGATTGATGAAGTCCTGTTGAGATGTATCGGACCTGAAGAAGCCAAGGTCTTGATGGGAGAAATTCATGAAGGTGTTTGCGGGGCTCATCAATCGGCGTTCAAGATGAAGTGGATGATCAGGAAGAACGGATATTATTGGCCGACGATTTTGGAGGATTGTTTTGAATATTATAGAGGATGTCAGGAGTGTCAAAGATATGGAAATATTCAGAGAGCTCCAGCATCGGCCATGAACCCTGTCATCAAGCCATGGCCGTTTAGGGGTTGGGGAATTGACCTAATCGGCCAGATTTTTTCACATTCAAGCAAGGGACATAAATTTATATTAACAGCAACAGATTTTTCCACATTCAAGCAAGGGACATAATTACCTGTGCGAGCATCTTGTTTAGTTGTTCTGTTGGTGAGTCGAGTTTGATCGTTTAACTATCTGGTCCGATCATAGCTGGAGTATGTGCGCTGCATCCGTCTGTGAAACCGTGTCGAAACAGTTTTGATTTGATTGGCTAGCTAGATGGTCCGATGAGATGAATCATACTGTCAACTAGGCAAGGTGGATGACGCATCGGCTCTACTTTGATTATTTAATATCTTGCTCAAAGGCATAGCTGATCCATTAATTTTGCATCTAGATTAGCTGTAAGACTACTATCTTGTATTAGATCTGTTACATTAATCAAGGCCCGATCTTGATTGGTCCGATTCTGAGGTCTGATTCGATGTCTGATTGAGGTCCGATTATATTGGTCCGATTGATGTCATCTATGAAGTCCGATTTTGAGGTCCGATTGGCATCGGCCGATGCTAGTCTGATTGGGTCGTGGCTAAATCCAACGTGCATCTGCCGTCTGGAATAGAGACGGCACAATCAAAGAGTAATTTAACTGTTTATTCCCTTGTCAATTACAGGTCAAATTGACTGGCACGCCGCGAACCTGGACAAAGTGCAGGACCAGCACCGGAGTGAAGCAGATCTCCCTGGCCTTGTTGTGTTGCTCGCTGAGGATACGACCGCCGATTTTCCGCGTCAACAGAGTCATAAATAAAAAATAAACATATTTATTTGTTAAAATTGTGTTTGGGTACGGTATTAAATCAAGAAGATTTTGATTTTCAGTCTACGACCGTTACTGAAGTTCGTCACAGATATCAGGCCCGAATTTGAGCCCGAATGGGCTATTTGTAGATCTGCGACGTTCTCAGAATTCGTCGCGAAGATTCTGTCACAGATTCTGGGCTTATCTGGGCTCAGAGCAAAATGCTAACATTTTCTGAAACCGTCGCCAGGATTCCGTCGCAGATTAAATAGTGCGTTATAGTGCCCTGAACTATAAAACCGGATGTTTAAACCCCTCAACTATATAATACCGTTTAAATAACCCCCCAAAGCGGTTTTGGAGGTGGTTTTTGCCACATGACAGCTAACATGGACGATGATGTGGCAAATACATAGCCCCCCAAACTACCGAATAAGGAATACTTTACCCCCTCAACTATAAAATCGCATGATTAACCCTCTCAAGTATATAATATCATTTAAATAACCCCCTAAAGGAATTTTAGAAGTGATTTTTGGAGATGGCAATGGACATGGATGATGATGTGGCAATGGCCCACATGTCAGATACATTCTCTCCATCTTTATCTTTCTCCATGGCGAAGCATCACATGAGCTCAGGTTGGCTATCCCTAGGCTGTGGCACCCTAGCACAAGAGCGAGGTCAGAGGGGCAGATAAAGCATGATCTCTGGACTGGACACAATTAACAAAGGGTTGGGTGGCGAGGATGGTAACAAGGTGGAATTTAAGCCCAAGCAGTTCAAGCTTTAGCGGCCAATGCTCCTGCCCCATCCTTCTGTCATATGTTTAGCCTCCCGGGTGTAATGGAGAGATGGAGGAAAGAGAATGAATATGGTGTGTCTAACATGTAGGCTATTGCCATGTCATCATCTAGATCAGATGCTATGTGGGAAAAAAACACCTCTAAACAGACCTCTTTAGGGTGCATTTAAATAGTATTGTATACTCAAGGGGGTTAAACATCCAATTTTATAGTTCAGGGGGTGAAATATTCCTCATTCGATAGTTTGGGGGGTTATGTAGACATTCTTGCCACGTCACTGCCCACGTCAGCCGCCAGGTGGCAAAAACCACCTCTAAAACCGCTCCAGAGGGTTATTTGAATGGTATTGTATAGTTGAGGGGGTTAAACATTCGGTTTTGTAGTTTGGGGGCGAAGTATTTCACCTTCGATACTTCAGGGGGTTATATAGACTTTTTCCATGCATATTTGGCCACTGCTATCATGCCTCAGGCTTAATAAACTTGGTGTTTACAAGGGACGGAGCCAGCATGAATTTTTTATTATTTAATCCTTTTTAAACTATTATTTTAATATTAACCCCAGCTGAACTGAATTTTCAAGAAATAACCCTTTTGGTCGCACCACGACGCGTGGCGCGACTAAAGAGGGAGTCGCGCCACACCATGTGGCGCGACTGGACCTCCATGTCAGCCGCCCGGCCCGCGGGCGGCCAGCGCAGCCGCTGATGTGGCAGGCGAGTCGCGCCAGATGCCTTGGTGCGACTCAGTCGCGCCAAAGGTCGTGGCGCAACTGGTCTATATATAGGCGGGCGCCCACGGCCCCTTCTTCCTCCTCCTCCCATTTTTTCTCCCCCACCCGAGCTCAAGCTTGCCCATGGCACTGCCCCCGACCTCCTCCCTCTAGACCCCCCTCTTTCTTCCACGGATTTGAAGGGGAAACGGTGGGAAGACACTCTAGGAAGGTAACTCCTCCACTTTATCCATGTAGATTTATGCCATTTGCTTGTTTCCATTGGCATTTCTTTAGGTAGGGTAACCTAGGGATTGGGTTGGATTTGGTAAATTAGTATGAAAGGGGTAAGATTGGTTGAGCGTTATCGTGTAATTGATTCATGGCAATGCTTTTGTATCGTGTAGATTGTGTATCATGAAACGATTTCGATGGGATTTTAGCAGGTAGATATTCTTGTTAATTTTGGCGTGAAATGGGAATTAGGATTTAATGTACATCATTTTTAGAATAGTGTTTTTAGGTAGGGTTGTCGTACATATTGGGTTGACATTTGGGTATTCGTGGTCTTTTAGTAGTTTTTGTATAAGTCTATGAATGGTAATGGTAATGTGCCCGTTAAATGTGTGTAGATGGATCGCTTAGTTCATTATTTCTCCGGTGGTTCAGTTAATGATAATGGAGAGTTTGAGAGGACGAAGCATGAAGTGACAAGATTTGATAGCCCTCCTTCATTTGATGAAGTTTTTGTTCGAGCTAGCTCAATTTTCCAAATTGATCAAGAGCATACTCAAATATTCCTGCATGGTAGATTTGATGCCGGTGACAAAAGGGCTCATTATGTGCTAATCAAAATTTCCTGTGTGGAAGATAGGAATTTTTATAAGGAGTTGGTGAAAGGCTCCCAAGTTGGATGTGCTGAGTTGGTAGTTGAAGTTCGTGACAGTGTCTTGGTACAAACTAATGATAAGGTGGGCGAAGATGAGGAAGACGAAGAACATGATTGTGATATGGCAAATGAGCCAGATTCAGAGGATGATTGTCTAGTGAACAATGACTTCGACGAGGGCACATTTGATGTAGAGGAGCAAGATGATGATGATATTTCTACGGGATCAGATGAAGAGGAAGAAGAAGAAGAAATGAGAGAAGCATTAACCCAAGAAGAAGTGTTTGAGCCAACTCCAGTCAATGAAGCACCATTTGTTGAGCCAACACATGGTGTGCAAACACCGGTTGTGCAACCAAGAGTGGTAGTTGAGCTGAGCTATGTGATGCATCGGCGCTCGTTTGTTCAAACATCACCTATGGTTGAACTGTCCTCTAGTGTGGATACATTTTCCAGTGCTAGAATGGCTCCTCTCACTATAGAGGAGTTGAGACAACTTGGAGCAGTTCATGTGGGTGTTCTAGAGGTTCCTCTTTTCCATGCACCCCCCAAGAAGGCATATTGTGATTCTGGCTTGCGTCTTAATTCTCTCGAGCCTGACAGTGGTCAAGAGTTGATACAGAAAGGGATGACATTCAACAGCATGGAGGAGATTAAATTCTTTTTGAGGGACTACTTGGTGCGGCACCATCGTCCATACGATGTGGTGCACTTTGACTCTTGGTTGTGGTACACAGTACAATGCCAACTTGGCTGTGGTTGGAAGGTATGGGCCCGTCCAATCCACGAGCACTCTCAGTGTACGACATGATATATCAGAGGCCGGATTGCTGCATTGGTGTATGCTGACCCTGACATTTCGGTCTCCGCGCTTGTTAAAGCAATTGTCGGATTCACTAGTTATCGGGTGAAGTATGGCAACGCATGGAGGGATAAACAACACACCATGGCCATGCTGTGGGATGATTGGATTGACACGTATAGTAGGGTACCGTGGATTCTACATGCAATTGCTCATTACAATCCGAGGACGAAGTGGTGCACAAGCACCACGGGAGCACTAGAGTTGCACAAGGGGGTAATGAAGGAAGTAATGCAGCGTGCTTATTGGTGCTTTCCCCAATGTGCAGAGGCATTCAAACATTGCAAGCCGGTGATTAGTGTTGATGGCACTTTTTTGACCGGGAAGTATAGGGGGACTTTGTTGATTGCAATGGGACTGGATGGGGAGGATCGTTTGTTACCGCTCGCCTTTTCTTTGGTGGAGAGTGAGAACAACAAAAGTTGGTCTTGGTTCCTTCATTCGGTGCGTAGGGATGTGGTTGGACCAGATCATTAGATTTGCATAATTTCTGATAGGCACCAAGGCATTCTAAATGCTATAGAAGAGCACATTGATGGTTACCAGCCGATCGTGCACTGTTGGTGCATGCGACACTTTGCTGCAAACATATGGCATAGGCATAAAAACAAGAATGTAATAAAACAGCTGAAGTTGGTGTGTGCATCGAAGGCAGAGAAAACATTTGGCAAATGGCTTGCGAAACTTAAGGAAATGATGAATGAAGAAGTGACCGAGTGGCTTGAGGGTCAAATGGAAAACATCCATAAGTGGTGCAATGCCTTTGACGAAGGTTTGGTGTCTGCAAGACTAATATCTCTGAAGTGCTAAACAAGGTACTTAAAGGGATTCGCGGCATGCCTGTGTCGGCCATTGTTGAGTACACCTTCTACAAGGTTAATTCTTACTTTGTTAAAAGGTGGCAGAAAGCGAAGAGTCAAATTGATGCGAGGCCACACCAGATTTTGTGGGGCAAAGGTGCGGCAAAACTGCTAGCTACGGAAGAGGAAAAAGCGAATACCATGGCCGTGGAGTTGTTTGACCCTAACTGTTATGTGTACTCCGTTAGGACCGCAAACGCTCTAACGGTGGATGGTGAGAGTACAGTTGGTCGTATATATAAGGTTGACCTCACACAAGTGACTTGTAGTTGTTGCGTGCCATAGTTGTTGCATGTGCCTTGTTCCCATATGATCGCTCCGTGCTGTGTTAGAGGGGTGGATCATCGGGGCCCGTTATATACCTCTCAGTTTTACTTGAAGTCTAACGTGTTGAAGACTTGGACACCCGGGTTTGAGCCCTTACTCGACCCTTCCGTTTGGCCATTGTACAACGGTCCTGAGTATATACTGGATAGTACCACAAAGAAAGATAGGGTTGGGAGGGGGAATAAGAAGTGTCTCTGTAATGAGATGGACGCCTCAAATGGTTATGGAGATGATATGTACAGTTACAGGGATTTCAACCAAGACAAGTCCACCATACTTTGTGGTATATGCCACAAACCAGGGCACCGCATGGAATGGCACAAAGAGGGCCTAAAGAATTTGCATCCTATGAAAAGAAATAGACCTCCTAACCAAAGAAGACAACAAACCAGAGATAGTACTAGTGGGGTAAGAATTAACTAGTTTACTTGCATGTTTGTCCAACTTACTAGTTGCATTCATAGTTTTACTTTCATGTTCTTCAATCTGTGAAA
>CM014272.1:17355066-17410176 GCA_004135705.1 Alloteropsis semialata
TCCAAGTCGGTTACAATATAATCTCCGTGATCTCAGGGCGGGATCTGGACGAATCGCCGAATGCCTTGCGGGCTAAGTCTTCTCCAATCTTATCCATCAAGTCGAGGATCCTCTTGGGCCGGCCTAGGGTCAGCCCACATCCTTGTCAGACGTGGGCCCAGGCTGACTACATATCAGGTCGGTAGTGGGTCCAGGGGTACCCATATCCCACAAGTCCCGGAGCAACGTGCAGGCGCGTGTCGGACTGTCGATGAAGAAACGAAGCCTTCCAGGCCGGCTGAAGCATCTTGGTCGGCAGGCCGACACAAGGGTGGGTGGTGCTCAAAAAAAAACCGCAGGCCATCCCGGGATGACCCTGGGCGGACCCAGGGTGGAGCCTCGAGTGGCGTAGCACCGAGTCGTGGCCGAGTCAGGCGTCGAGGAGCTGCACCACTTGGGAAAAGTGACACATCCTGATGGGGCATATGGAGGGCGACGCAAGGAGCCCTCCATATGGAGTAGTCCCCGAGCATTGGGCCGACTAGAAAAGTCGGGCTAATGGTCAAGAAAAGGATCTCCATGCTTTAGGGCAGTCAGGCCGCCCAAAGGATAAGCTTTGCCAGACGAGTCGTGACAAGAACAGGGTTCACGTGAATGCACAGAACACTCCCGTGGTTGGATGAAGCTAAAGGTGATAAGGGCAGACTGAGCACCTCGAAGAGAGGAGCTGCTGCGTGGCACAGAGCTCACGCGCTGAACAATGCAACCGGAGTCACATGCGATGGTCTAGCACAGGGCTATAAATAGTCACCAAGGCACAGGGCCTTGCGGTAATCAGATGATAGGCGTACCAACCATTTTGAAGAATGTTGGGGGCTTGTTCCTGGGTTCATCCTCCAGGGAGGAATCATGGGGACTTGGTAGCTTGGTGCTAGAAGAGTGCTTGCGAAGATCCTGAGGTGTTGATTAGCGTCTGAGTGCTGTCCCATTCACCCCTGCATTCCTATGTGACGAGGGCCATGTGGGGTGAAATGCTTTGTAGAACAAGGGATACCTGGAGGCATTTGCTAACAGCCCTCTATTGGTGCTGTCCTGTCGACGGCTACAGTGGTGCTACAAGAGAGCTTGCGAGGAGCTCATGTGAGCCAAGCTTGCTACGGATGCAGCACTGGGTGTCGGGACGAGTGCCCCAGGCCGTCATCTTGACGGTTGATGTGTTTTGATTCTTGTAACCAGCCCTTTGACCGGCTCCCTTTGTAATCTATGTTCCTTGTTATTGAATCTTTTCTCCTTTTCATTTCTTATAAACGCAATATCTGTGTCCCTGGACCCGTAGGGCAAGAGAGGCGTCGCAGGTTCGCATAATAGTAACAAGTCACAGAGTCTTCTTGGTCGAAGTGCCGAGGCGCCGAGTCCTGAAACCCGTTGACCGGAGTCAAGAGCGCCAAGTCCCCGAGAGTTGGGGCTGGCCGAGTCCGGAGACCCGTTGACCGGAGTCAAGAGCGCCGAGTCCCCGAGAGTCGGGGCTGGCCGAGTCCGGAGACCCGTTGACCGGAGTCAAGAGCGCCGAGTCCCCGAGAGTCGGGGCTGGCCGAGTCCGGAGACCCGTTGGCCCGAGTCAAGAGCGCCGAGTCCCCGAGAGTCGGGGCTGGCTGAGTCCGGAGACCCGTTGACCGGAGTCAAGAGCGCCGAGTCCCCGAGAGTCGGGGCTGGCCGAGTCCGGAGACCCGTTGACCGGAGTCAAAAGCGCCGAGTCCCCGAGAGTCGGGGCTGGCCGAGTCTTGTGGCAAAAGAGCTATTGGCACACAGAGAGCCGTTGGCCCGCAGTTAACGGGACTCCCGCGGATTCCGTCCGTTTATTACGGCGCCGTTAGGGTAATTCGGATCGGCGGAAGGGGATAAATCGGATCTGTTCACCGGCGGCTTTTACCACAGTTACTTTTCCAAATCGAGAAGCATCCCGCGCCTCCACCACCGCTTAGTGCCGCCATAGGAGCGATTCGCTCGCCGCCTGTTCGCCGCCGCCGGAGTTCAAGCGCCGCCGCCACCGCTGCTTGTCTACATCGTGCCTGAGCACCTCGGCGGAGATGGCGGACTCGAGGGAGACGCTGAGGACGCCGGCATCGGGGGAGGAGGTGCCACCGGCGATGGAGGTGGTGGACGCGGGCATTTCCGCGGGCCTCGGAGAAGGTGACGCGGAGAAGAAGGTGGCGCCCTCTATTGGCCAGGCTGGGGTCGCGGGGGATGCCGCCGCCCACGAGGGCGGCGATGCTGATGCACCGGCGACCGCCCCCGGGGCGGACGCCAAAGGGAAGGGGGTGGCCTCGTCGGAGGAGGTTCCGGAGCTAACATCTGTGCCCGGAGGAGTGCCGCCCCAAGAGACAGCCTGGGGTCAATCCTCTGTCACCGAGGAGAGGCTTCAGGATATGGTTCGCCGCGGCGTGCTCGGGCCGCGGGAGATCCTGCAGTGGCGGCCTGCCGGCGATGATGCCCGGCCGTGGAAGCGCTCGGAGACAGAGATGGCCGTCTTCGCGCCGTTCTTCGACCGGGGGTTTGGATTGCCCACAGGAGATTTCTTCCGGGGGCTTCTTCACTTTTATGGAGTCGAGATGAGTCACTTGAACCCCACCTCCATTTTATCGATCTTCGTCTTTATCCATCTGTGCGAAGCTTTCCTTGGGATCCCGCCACATTTGCCGTTGTGGCGGCGCTTATATCGGATGAAGATCATCGGGGAAGATTCCGGGAAGGGTCCAGCTAGGATCACCGGAGGGGCTGGGTTCTCATTGAGGGTCGGCATGTCCAGGAGGTATTTTGTCCTGGACATGAATGATTCCAACAAGAACTGGAGGCAAGAGTGGTTCTATGTTGCGAACCATCCACCTGCTCTTCCTGCCCGGACTGGCCACCGGCCAGTGAGGAAGGATTGCTGGGAGTCACTGCCAGAGGGCCAGGAGCTGCAGGAGGCTGAGGAGTTACTGAAGTTGATCGCTGAGTTGAAGGAGCAGAAGTTGACTGCCGTGGCTGTGATGATTTCTTTCGTGCGGCGGTTGACTCAGCCAATCAAAGACCGGGTGCATCCCGGGTTTGAATTCTCTGGGGGCAATGATCCAACCCGGGAATAGGCCCGGACGGTGTCTATCCCGGAGACCTGCGAAAGGATCTCCGGCTTCATGCATGGCAGGATCTACAATGAGGGCACGCCGATGCCCTTTTCATTACATAATCCCCCTCCACCGGTCAGTTCTCTTTTTCCTTGTATGTTGCATTGCTGACTGCTGAGCTGCTGGGCGTTTGATGAACTGTACCCTTGCTTGTGCCGTGCCTTTGTCTTGCAGGAGCGGGCGACGAAGTACTTCAGCCCGGCACCCCTACCCGAGGGTAATGTTCGGGTGGAGAAACTGATGACGGTGGAGGAGGCGTCCCAGACTTCTCAAGTCATGGACGAGGGACAAGCCGCCTGGGAAGTGGCCGACTTCGTCTCGGCTCCCCGAGACGAGACGGGGAATGACCCGGTGGCCCAGGTGCTTGGCGGGCTGGGGAGGCCATTGCGTCAGGCCGTACGCAAGCTGACGCCATCCCAGAGGGCTGCACGAGAGGAGTCCCCCAGGCCGTCTCCGCGGCTGGGGCAGGCCGCGCGGGCCGAGGCCGAGGCGCGGCGAAAGAGGAAGGCAGCAAGTGACGCGGGAGGTGGCACTGATGGGTATCCCTCAGGGCTTGAGTCGGAGTAGCCAACGCAGGAAACTGCAAGGGGCCACGGGGGCCTGTTTGCCCAACCGGCGTTGCGGCCAGACGCGACCCTGCTACCGAGCTAGACACCTCCGCAGGTGCTGCGGGGTGTGCAGTTCAAGCATCCACGCAAGGGCGGGTAAGTTACCTTAGCAACCCAGTATGTTCTCGATGAGCCAGTCTTGAGTTGTTGGAATATTGGATGCAGGCCCGGGAGCCAAGTGGGCGTCGGGGGCAAGGCGCCGCCAAGTCGGCCTGCCGGCACGGAGATGGTATCAGGGTTCAGCACTGCCTTGGTCGTGCCGGAGCTGGTGCCGGCCGGCATGTCAGGGCCGCCGCACCCGCCGAGCCCTCCACACGTCGCAGGGACGCGCGACCCGGTGGAGACTCTGCAGGCCGAGATGTCCGAGGTCGCCCTCGAGGAGGAGGCCCCAGAGGGTCGTTCGGTGGAAGAGCCGACAAGGAGTCCTCCTCCGCTTGAGGATGATGACAACCGACTCCTTGGGGAGGACCTAGATGTTGACCCTGGTGTCCACGTGCCTCCCCAGGTGGAAGCGATCGCAGCCGAGCACGGGGGCGGGCCGCAGGCGCCAGAGCTGACTCTGGACAAGCAGATGGAACTTGATCTCGCCGACCAAGCGAGCAAGCTTCGGAAGCTGCAGAACGTGGCTGGCGTCCTGAATCGTGTTGTACAGGTATGTCTTCCCGGCACCTTGCTGTAAGTATCAATCTTGTGTTGACCCTGAGGCCAATGAGTTGTATGACAGGGTTTCACGGCACGGGCCGCGAGGGATCTTGACTTCAGGCGGCAGGCCCTGGAGGACCGCCGGACCTTGGCGCAGATCCATACGGAGAGGGTCCGTGAGGCGGAAGCTGCTAAGGAGTACCTTATGCAGAAGGACCGGGAGCTGGCCGACTTGGTGAAGACCAACGAGGAGCTCATGAATGACATGAGTGTTCTCACCGAGGGTGAGTTCTTTGTGCTTTGCTTGCTGGTGTGTCTCTTCGGGAAGCCTGTGCTCATGGGGGTTTCTTTGTAGAGGCGAGGAAGAGGGAAGCCGCCCTTCAAGGGAAGGTCGACGCGCTGGCCGGGGCCAAGAAAAAGCTTGAAGACGAGCTGGCCGGGGCCAAGCATAAACTCGAGGAGGAGGTGCGGGGGCTGAAAGCAGCCAATCTTCGCCTGGTGACCGAGTCCGAGCACCTGAAGGAGGCCAATCATGTCCTGAAGGACGCGCATGACCAAGACATGCATGGTGAGTTTCCCTTGCCGAGTTCTTCTGGAGCTTTTAGGAAGTCGAAGTGCTTAAGAGCATTCCTTTGCAGGGCTACGGACGGAGCTAATGGAGCTGAAGCAGGCAGCTGAGTTCAACGCCAATACGTTGGTGCCCGCCGAGTCAGGCCCGACGACGTTGACGTTGGTGGAACGGCTTAGGGCCGGTCCGAACCGCGCAGCCAGTTGATGCAACAGACTGCAATTGGCTTCGGGAGTCGGATACTGGCGCTATTTAGAATACACTTCCCGACGCAGGAGCTGGCTCCAATCACAGATGGCATTCCCGAAGAACTTGCCGATGAAGAGTTCGACGGGTTAGTCAAGGAGTGTGCCCCTCTGGCCGAGACTGTAGCGACGGAGCTGGGCCTGTAAAGATAATTATAGATGTAAACTCTATAGTGTTGGGATATATATAAAATTTCGGATTTATTTGAAGTGTTAATGAGCGCTAGTGTTCTGTTGGGCCCTTTTCCCTGCCGACTAGTACTTTGCGTCACCCGACTGGCCACTGTCTTGTGCTGTTTAAGCACCCTTTTTGACCTGCTGACCACTGCTCACAGAGAGGACGGCTTACCCTGCTACACTGCTCCGCGGGGAGGCTTATGTGTAGGGGGCGCGCAGGTTGAGCGCGGAACTCAAGGTTTCACAGTTGGGGACTCGGACCAGCCGGGTTAGCTCAGTAGTCGCCGGGGGGAACATAGGGTTGGGCAAGGACTCAGAAGTCGGAGTAAGCAGGTACTCCCCTAGGTATCGTGATGAAGGAAACATAGTCTGGGTCGGGCCCAGTCCCCGAGCATCAGCATGGGTGCCGGGTAAGGAGTTGATAACAAGCCATAAAGTGAGGCAAAGATACTTTTATTGATATAGAACAAAGGATACATGGCTTTGTTAAATTCTACGGATAGAACTTGACGAGGTGCTCGATGTTCCACACGTTTGGGACGGGGTCGCCGTTAGCCCACTAGAGGCTATATGTTCCTGGCGAAACAACTTCTTTGACGATGAAGGGGCCCTCCCAGGGGGCCGATAGCTTGTGCTTGTCTTTGGTGGACATGACTCGGTGCAGGGCCAAGTCGCCAACGTTGAGGGAGCGTTCCCGGACGTTTTGGTCGTGGTAGCGCCGTATCTGCTGCTCGTGTCTTGCGTGCCTGACCAGTGCAGCGAGTCGATGTTCTTCTAGGCAATCAATGTCGACCTGGCGGCCGATTTCTGCTTCTCCTTCCTCGTAGTGCTGGATGCGCGGAGCACCATGGGCGATGTCAACTGGGAGGACCGCTTCGGAGCCGTACACTAGGAAGAAGGGAGTATATCCCATTGCTCTGCTCTTCTGGGTGCGTAGGCCCCACATGACATGAGGTACCTCTTTGGCCCACCGCCCAGGGTGCTTGTTGAGTTCGTCATACATGGCTTTCTTGAGCGAGTCCTGGACCATACCATTAGCCCGCTCAACCTGGCCATTGCACCTGGGGTGCGCCGTGGAGGAGTAGTAGACGTCGATGCAATTGTCCTGGCAGAAGTCCCAGAACTCGTGGCCTGTGAACTCGGAGCCGAGGTCGGTCACGATGCGGTTTGGGACCCCAAACCGGTGGGTAAGCTCTTGGATGAACTTGGCTGCTATGGCCGATTTGGTGTCGGTCACAACCTTATATTCGATCCACTTGGTGAACTTATCAACCGCCATCAAGATGTGCTTGAATCCGCCCGGATCGGTTTTGAAGGGCCCGACGTTGTCGAGTCCCCATATGGCAAATGGTCAAGATGGGGGATGGTTCTTAGCGCCTGAGCCGGCAGGTGCTTTTGTTTCTAGAAGAACTGGCAGCCGGTGCAGCAGCGCACCAACTCTCTTGCGTCAGATAGGGCCGTTGGCAAGTAGAACCCTGCCCTATAAGCCTTGCCGACTAGGGTGCCGGCTGCCGCGTGGTTGCTGCAGGTGCCCGAGTGGATATCTTGCAGGAGGGTGATACCTTCATCGTGGAGGACACATTTCATGAGTATGCCTGTGGAGGTGGCCTTTCTGTACAGGGCGTCGCCGATAACGACGTAATTTGTCGCTCGCCGAGTTAACTTCTCGATTTCTTCCTTCGTACCCGGTGACCAGTTCTCTGTGAGGAAAGCGATAAAGGGGGCGCGCCAGTCTGCTTCCACCACGAGACTTCATTAGTCGGCGGGCCATTCGGGGGTGGCTCCGAGTCGGGCACGGGGCTACCGTCCTCAAGCATCTTGATGGACAGGGTGCGCAAGTCTTGGACGAAGACGCCGACTGGCACTTGGGCTCTGGTGGATCCTAGCTTGGATAGAACATCGGTGGCGACATTGTCTTCCCGGAGGACATGGTGGAACTCGAGCCCATAGAAGTGGGCTTCAAGTTTGCGTACCTATGTGCAGTACGCGCCCATGGTTTCCTTGGTCGTGTCCCAATTCTTGTTGACTTGTTTGACAACAAGCTTGGAGTCGCCATAGCACATTAGCCGCTTGATGCCCAGCGACACCGCGATCCGGAGACCGTGGATAAGGGCCTCGTACTCGGCCCCGTTGTTGGTGGCCTGGTAGTGTATCTGAAGAATGTATTTCAGGTGCTGCCCCTCCGGGGAGATGAACAGCACTCTTGCGCCGACTCCCTCAAGGTTGAGGGCGCCATCAAAGTACATCTTCCAGTGCGTCGGTCGTTCCGCAGGGGTCGGCGTCTGGGTTTCCGTCCATTCGGCCATGAAGTCGGCCAATATTTGGGACTTGATGGCCTCCCGTGGCTCGAAGTTTACGGTGTGCTCGCCGAGTTCAACGGACCACTTAACTATGCGGCCGTTGGTGTCCCTGTTGTGGAGGATGGCTCCGAGGGGGAAATTCGAGATGACTCGAATGACGTGTGCCTGGAAATAGTGGTGTAGCTTCCTGGCAGTGATCAGGAGCGCATAGAGCAGCTTCTGAGGTTGGGGGTACCGGACCTTGGACTCGCTGAGTACTTCGCTGACGAAATATACAGGGCGCTGGACCTTGTATGGGTGGCCTTCTTCTGGCCACTCGACGACTAGGGCCTGCTAACCACATGAGTGGTAGCCGAGATGTATAGCAAGAGCTCTTCCCCGGGGGTCGGACCCGTGAGTACCGGGGGCTTGCCTCAGGGGTCCATTCGAACTTGTCCGCCTTCTTGAGGATCTTGAAGAACGGAAGTCCCTTCTGGCCGAGCTTGCTGATGAACCGGCTCAGGGCCGCCGTCATCCCAGTGAGCTTCATGATGTCTTTCTTGCACGTTGGTTCCTTGAGGTTGCGTATGGCGTCCAGCTTGGCTGGGTTTGCCTCAATGCCGCGTTGGCTGACCAGGAAGCCCAGGAGCTTTCCTGACGGCACCCCGAATACGCACTTCGTGAGGTTAAGCTTCCATCTGAAGCGGTGCAAGTTGTTGAAGGTTTCCTGGAGGTCGGCGATTTGAGAGTCGGCGTCGTACGTCTTGACAACGACATCATCCACGTAAGCCTCCACGTTGCGGCCGATTTGGCTCTGCAAGCAACCTTGGATGGCCTTCTGGAACGTGGCACCGGCGTTCTTCAACCCAAACATCATCGTCTTGTAGCAATAGATGCCGTGCGGGGTGATGAACGCTGTCTTGTCCTGGTCGAACGTCTTCAGGGCAATCTGGTGATAGCCTGAGTAGCAGTCAAGAAAGCACAGGAGCACGCAGCCGGACATTGAGTCGGCGACTTGATCAATTCGTGGGAGAGGGAAGGGGTCTTTAGGGCAGTAGCGGTTGAGATCCGTGTAATCAATGCACATTCTCCATTCACCAGATTGCTTCTTTACAAGTACAGGATTTGCAAGCCACTCTGGGTGTTTGCATTCTCTAATGAAGCCGGCAGCTAGGAGCTTATTCAGTTCTACCCTAATGGCCTCCTTGCGATCTTGAGCAAATCGGCGCAGCTTCTGTTTGGCAGGCTTTGCGGTTTTGCTCAATTCCAAGGAGTGCTCATCCTTCTCCCTCGGAACACCCGGCATGTCTGATGGCTTCCATGCGAAGATGTCCCAGTTGTCCCGAAGGAAGGAGGTGAGCGCGTCTTCCTATTTTGGAGTGAGCCCTGGCCCTATGAGGGCCGTCTTGGATGGGTCGTCGAGCCCCAAGCTTATTGCTTTGGGGGCGTCTGCAGGTGCCAGCGCAGTGGACTGCTGCTTCTGCTCCGAGAGTACAGGCTCTCCGGTGGCTGCCTTAGAGGCTTCTTCTGCCAGCAAGGTAGCGTTGCCGAGTTGATGAGACAACTCGGCTATCTTGATGACCTCCCCGTCGCACTCGAAGGAAGTCTTGATGTCTCCACGGATGGAGAGGATGCCGTTGGGCGCCGGCATCTTCAGAACCAGGTAGGTGTGGTTCAGAATCGCCATGAACCGGGCCAACATGGGCCTGCCAAAGATGGCGTGGTAGGAACTCTTGAAGTCGGCTACCTCGAAGTACAGGAACTCCGTGCGGTAGTTGTTGGCAGTGCCAAACGTGACTGGTAAGGCGACTCTTCCTATCGGGTAGGAAGCTTTAACTGGCACAATGCCAAAGAACGGATCTTCGGCGCTCAGGAGCCTGCTGTAGTCGAACCCCATGCTGTTGAGGGTGCTGGTGAAGATGATGTTGAAGGCGCTCCAGCCGTCAATCAGGACCTTGGAGAGGAGGACCCTGTCCACGACGGGGGCGACGACGAGTGGGTAGGATCCCGGCTCGGGGAGATGAACCCAGTGGTCGGCGCGGCTGAAGGCGATGGGCATCTCTGACCACTGGAGGTATTCTACCGGCTTGGTGGAAACCATCGTCACTTCCCGCTTGTGGAGCTTTTCCTTGCGCCGATCTGGGAAGGCGCCGGGCCCCCCGATGATGACGTTGACCTGGCAGTCCGCACGCTGGAATTTGCCGTTGGCGTCACGTCTGGGCACCTCCGGCGGTGGTGGCAATTGGCGTTCCTCGTCATGGTGGCGTTGATCATCCCGGCGAGCCGGAGCATCGCGGTCGCGCTCGCCACGGCGGTAGTCGTCGCGGCGGTCGCGGTCTTCTCTGCGGCGATAGTCGTCCCGCGGGTCAGCGTTGTAGCCGTCACAGCGGTAGTTGTTGTAACGACCACCATTGTTGTTGTAGCGCTGCTTCTTGGTTGGTGGCAGGGCGCCGAGTTCTTTCAGGAGCGTATGACAATCACGGAGATTGTGTTTCGCGTCTTTGTGGAAGGGACGCTGATAATGACATCTCGGTCCTCGACCTCGGCGATCTTGTTCCGGTTGTCGAAGAAACGGTTGGAGTAGTCTCGGAGACTCTCACCCTTCTTCTGCTTGATGTTGTCCAGATCAAATCTGGTGCCTGGCCGAGTATAGCTCGCCTGGTAATTCTTGGTGAAAGCATGGCAGAGGTCTGCCCAACTGTCGATGGTGTTCCGAGAAACACCCTCAAGCCATAAGAGTGCTTCCTTGCCCAGCATCATGGGGAAGTAAGCGGCGGCTTCGTCGTTGGTCCCGTGGGCGGCTTTGACCGCCGTGTGGTACGTCTTGAGCCAAAGCTTGGGGTCGGATCGACCGTCAATCTTCTCCACGAGTGCTGGCTTGAAGGACTCGGGCCAACAGATGGCACGGAGTCGGGCGGAGGAGGCGGTGAAGCCGTCAAAGTCGTCCTCATCGTCATTGTGGTAGTCGCGGTGGGGAGGTCGGATCTGGTCGGTGCAGGGCCGAGGGTCACCGCGCCCTTGGCGACGGTCGTCCCACGGGGGGCCGTATCTTGCATCGTACTGTTCACGCTCCATGAGCTCGTGAACGACGCGGCGCTCGTTCTCCTCTGCCGAGTCATCACCTGCCTCGCCAGCCGGCTGGCGGTCGGGTCGGCCGTAGTCTTAGTTGTAATGCTCGCGACGCTCGAGTTCGGCCGCGTCGCGTTCTCGATGTCGAGCATCGAGGTTGGCGCGGATGTCGCGGGCGCAATCCCTCAGGCGATCGCGGAGATCGTCAGGTTGTTGATGTCGTTGGCGCCTGTCGCGCCGCTCCTGGTAGCGTTCATGGCGCTGGTCCGCGTTGCGCGGGTCACGCCGTTCCTCTTCTTCATCCTCATGGTGGTTCTGGGCCACTTCTTCTTCAACGACGGGTAGTGGGGGGTTCCTCTAGTGAGGATGATCCCGATCCGATCTGCTATGAGCAGAGCGGCGACTTGCAGAACGAGTCGAGTTTGATCGCCCAGACCGGGATCTGGCGCGATATGATTGCTCGATCTGCTCCTGTGCTGCCTCCAACTGAGCTCGGGCTCTCTGCACCTCTGGGGTGTCGGGCATGTGACCCAGTTCGGCGAAAGCGGCGGCGACATTGGTCTGGGGCGTGCGGAACGGTACCCGGGCAAATGCACCATCGAGGTTCTGGGGCGCGACTCCATGGGGACCCCGAGGTGGGGGTTGCCGTCGTTGTGGAGCCCCAGGGGGGATTTCTCCGGCTGGTACAGCGGCTGCACGTGCACCGGCAACAGCGACGGCTGCGGGATCACCGGGAGCTGCAGCAGGTGCGGTGTTTCCGGCCGCTGCCGGGGGCAGGGCGGCTTCTTCGGCGCGCCGTCGGGCTCGGCCTTGGTTTCGCTCTTGTCGGCGATCCCTGGCCAAGTCGGTTTCTCCGTCCCGAGTTACGGAATCCTCGGAAACGAAGACTTCACGCCCCGGAGGTGTGGTGTAGCTTGAGTCGTTGCTCGAGTCGGCCGGGGCCGGCAAGAGCACGCTGGTAGCGACCTGGAACTCGCCGCAATCCGGAGACTGGGCGGGGTGGGGTGGGATCTCAGATTGGATCTGAGACATGTCTTCTCGGAACTGGGCCGAGTAGATCGACGAGGTGTTGTGAAACCCTAGCGGGAGCGCTTTGCAGGGTCGGCGCAGGGCCTCCTCTGACATGGAGATGCACTCGGCGATTGTGTCCTGGACACGATCCAACCCGGCGAGAAGCTCATCTGGGGGAGGGATTCTTCGGCGAGTGGCCAGGCCCGGAGCCTGGTTGTTGATGGAAATCGCATCGAGCCGCTGCTGGAGCGGAGCGACGATTGACGAGGAGATCAGCGACGAAGTCAGCGCGGAGCTGGTCGGCGTTGGAACGTCAGGCGTCATGGTGGAGTCGGAGGCGGCGGTGGTGGCGGAATGAATCTCAGCGAAAAAGCTAATACCCTCCAGACGCGTGGCACAGTTCTTGATGGAGTCGGGGAAGATGACGGAGCGACGATCTGCCATCGAGCTAGCTTTATTGCCCGGCGATCACCCCTACCTGGCGCGCCAACTGTCGGAGTTCTAGTCCGGCAATCCACCCGGGGGTACCCAGATGGTTGATTTGTAGGCAAAGGGAGATCGCTGGACTAGGGAGCTCGAGGTAACACAGGGACACAGGGATTATACAGGTTCGGGCTACCCAGAGGTATAATACCCTATGTCATGTGCTTGAGGGTCTTGTATTAATCTGCTCGGCGAGTTCCGGAGAACAGCGGCGAGCTCTTGGTTACAATGCGTGGAGGTTTGATTGAATGCCCTAAGGGGGTCGACCTAGGCCGCCTTATATAGGCTAGCGGCCTAGGGTTTACAAGTCTCTAATTATGGTCTGGCTCAAATCAGGAAACTAATCCAAGTCGGTTACGATATAATCTCCGTGATCTCTGGGCGGGATCTGGACGAATCGCCGAATGCCTTGCGGGCTAAGTCTTCTCCAATCTTATCCATCAAGTCGGGGATCCTCGTGGGCCGACCTGGGGCCGGCCCACATCCTTGTCAGACGTGGGCCCAGGCCAACTACATATCCGGTCGGTAGTGGGACCAGGGGTACCCATATCCCACAGGGTCCTGGGCGTGGAAGGCGGAGAGGAGGAGGGAGCATCGAATCTGAGGTGGGACGGCGGCGGCCGCCTGTGCGGGCTGGAGAGGAAGGGAGGAGAAGGGCTAGGGTTTCGGCAGGGAGTGTCGGACTGCGGTATATAAGGGAAAATCGATGCGATCTAGACCGTCAAATCAAAGATGGATGGATATGAATGAATGGGCCGTGCAGTGTGCTGAGAAAACGGCCCAGTTTTGTGGACTGTTTAGTATTTTTTTAATTTTTCACCTAATTAAGGCACCCTTATGAAGTAACATGCAAAATAATTTATCTTAACTACACAAATACATTTTCTAAATGTAATATACAACATATAAGTTGTCATGTGGAAGTTTCAAAAAAAATTAGAATTGATTCCTTATTTTTAATAGTTTAAATGAATTTCAATGGGGTTATGGAAAGTAATTATAATTTGAACTACATGTGTTTCAAATAATATATAAATAATTGCACAAAAATATATTTTAAGGATGTATATTCCATACTACTCCATATCTAGGAGATAGATGAAAAATTCATTTGTCTTCTAGGGACAATTCATACTTCTATCTCCAAATTACCACATAATAATTACAATAATATTTGAATATGGTCAAAAAATTCTACAAATTGGCATAACATAATGTTTTTGGTTGACACTCTTGCCATAAAAAATTTAAGTAGTTTCAAGAAAGTTATAACATACATTGCTCACAAATTGATACATCTCTCACATAGTTTCTAATAACTCAACTCAAACTTTGAGATTTGAGTGATGATTTACATTTTCAAAGTCGTATGCATATCAAATTTGGCTAGAACCTTACATTTATCATAACATTAGAAAATATGAAGTTATGTTACCCTTTGTTCTGCAAAAATATCTTTTATTTATTCTCTTTCCGTGGAAGAAAAGAAGATATATAAAAAAAGATGCACGAAATAGCAATTAACATGTAAACGAACGATATTAAATGAAAGATCGTGATTTTACAAAAAATCAGAAAAAAGAACCAACGAATTTGAAGTTACTATGACTGAGAAACGCCAGTTTCAAAATTTAATTGTAGATTAAAAAGAAAAAAAACGACACGAGAAACAAGCTCAGCGCACGCCACGTGGTCCTGGCGAAGAACTCGACCATCCCAGTGCTGACACGTGGTTATAGGAAATGTTTAAATAAATTTAACAACAACTCACAGTTTGTCACCTGCCCTTGTGCGGCGTAGTCGTAAGTTGCGGGACTGACGCGCCCGCGACCTGGGCTCGAAACCCAGCACCCCTCCGCGTACTCCAGTTTTTTGGGTTTTCAAAATAAAACAGGAAGATAAATATATATTAGCGCAGTGGTAAGGCGCCTCGCCTCCTCCACCACGCGGGTACGAGTCCCAGCTGTTTGATTGAAAAGTGAATGGGAAACTAATTCTCGCTTAATCATCATGTACAGTAATGGTTATATATATATACAATGTGAATAGGCATGTGCCCATAGACCGAAAGAGTGTCTTGGCCTAATGACGGTTACTGTAATTAGCAGTTACTAATGACGATAATTATCCTAATTGATCACTAATTAATTAATACTAATTAATCCTAACACTCCCCCTTGATCAATTGGTTCTATAGATGTCTTGGCTCGTTCAACGCTCATAATCTTGAATCTTTTGGAAAAACCCTGTGGGAATAAAAACCAAAATATATCGATATACCAGGTAAAAAACTCCTTCAAACCCAGTGGGAAAAATAAGGAGAAACGCCATGATATATGTGAAGTGCCAAATGTCAATAGACCCTTTAAGCTTTCTCAAAGACATAATCTAAAACAATTTGGCCAAAGATCTATATGCCATAAATATTACCTCATTAAAAACTTTATTAGAGTAAGCTCATATAAAGAAAAGAGTATAATATTTAGGGAATTTCTCCCCCTGATTCTTGCAAGTCTCTAAGTCTTCTCATACCAATACCCTCGACACATTTGTGGAAAGATGAATATGGTAGAGATTTTGTGAATAAATCTGCGAGATTATCACATGACTTAGTTTGCAAGATTTCAATTTCTCGGTTCTTTTGAAGTTCATGGGGGTAGAATAACTTGGGAATAATATGCTTAGTCATATTACTCTTAATATAACCAGACTCCATTTGAGTAACACATGCTGAATTATCTTCAAAGATAATTGTTGGTGTATCTATCGCACCAATACCACATGATTGTATGATGTGATTTATCATTCTGCGAAGCCATACGCATTCGCGTGATGCTTCATACAAAGCTATTATTTCAGAATGATTGGTGGAAGTAGATACTAGTGTCTGCTTTGTAGATTTCCAAGAGATCGCTGTTCCTTCTTGTAAAAATACAAAGCCTGTTTGTGATCTGCCATTATGGGGATGTGACAAATAACCAGCGTCTGTATATCCTAACAAAATTGGATCTTGATTTCTACCATAAAATAATCCAAGATCCTTAGTACCATTGAGGTATCTAAATACCGTCTTTACTCCTACCCAATGACGTTTAGTAGGTGCAGCACTATGCCTTGCTAATAAATTTACTGCAAATGCAATATCAGGTCGGGTGCTATTAGCAAGATACATTAGTGCACCAATGGCACTAAGATACGGGAATTGTGGTCCCAATATCTCTTCTCCCTCTTCTTTTGGTCTGAAAGGATCCTTCTTAATATCTAAGGATCTTACAACCATGGGAGTTTTAGCTGGATATGACTTGTCCATATTGAACTTTTCTAATATCTTTTGAGTATAGGCAGATTGGTATACAAATATACCAGAAGGGAAATGCTCAAGTTGTAATCCTAAGCAAAATTTGGTTTGACCCAAATCCTTCATTTCAAACTCCGTCTTTAAATGATGACGTGCTTCATTAATATCAGCTTCGTTGCCAATGATATTAAGATCATCGACGTATACCGATATGATACAAAATCCTTTTAAAGAATTCTTAATGAAGACACATGGACAGTCATCATTGTTTATGAATCCTAATGATATAAGGAATTCACTTAACCGATTGTACCACATTCGGCCAGACTGTTTTAAACCGTATAACGATTTCTGCAACTTGATGCAATACATGTTGCGGTTTGCCTTATTTTCTGGTATACTAATTCCTTCAGGAACTTTCATGTATATATCAGAATCCAGTGTACCGTATAAATATGCGGTCACTACGTCCATCAACTGCATAGATAGACGATTTTGTACTGCCAGTGATATTAAATATCGGAAGGTTATTCCACTCATTACTGGAGAATAAGTTTCGTTGAAATCAACGCCAGGTCTTTGCGTAAAACCTTGTGCCACTAACCTTGCTTTATATCTTACCACCTCATTTTTTTCATTTCTTTTACGAACGAAAACCCATTTGTATCCCACAAGAAGGATACCAGGAGGTGTTGGCATTACAGCCGAAAACACTTTTCTTTTATAAAGCGAGGCAATCTCTGTTTCAATTGCTACCTTCCACTTATCCCAGTCCGGACGCTTCTTGCATTCCGTTAGAGATTTTGGATCCAAATCAGTTTGAAGGATATTCGCAATTTGTTCAGAGAGATAACAGTCGACTATTGTGGACTTACGATCATAAGTTTTTCCAGTATCTATGAAATTTATAGCAATTTCATCTACCCTTATAGGTTCATCATTATTTCCCAATATGATGGACCTAGGGACTTCCGATGTTCCAGCCTCAGTGTTTATGCGCATAGTTGAGCTGGATTGTGGATCACATCTATCCACAGGACATTGTATGTCCTTTAAGTGTCTCTCAACTGAAATTTGAGTTGTATTTTCAGTCTTCTTTTGCTTATTAGCAATCACATCTTGCTTCTTGGAAGTGCTTCTCCCCCTCTTGTTTCCAATTTGGGGTTGAGTGGTTTTATTAGGTACCTCCACTCTTTCGGGCACATTCCTTGCAGGATGAAGAGATTTTGTAACACCTTTATAATCAGAGAAGGCGTCTGGCAGATTGTTTGCAATATTTTGCAAATCAATAATTCTTTGAACTTGTTGTTCAGTTTCTATAGTACGTGGATCAGAGAATGAAATGCCTGTTGCATTCCAATCAATTTCCTGGCATTCTTTTGGGTACAATTCTCCCCCTAATGCCGGGAAGTGATCCTCATTAAAAATACTATCAGCGAACCGGGCATTGAATAGATCCCCTGTTAAAGGTTCTAAATATTTTATGATTGACGGAGATAAGTAACCCACGTAGATCCCAATTTCCTATGAGGACCCATCGAAGTTCGCTGAGGTGGTGAGATGGGTACGTACACAGCGCACCCAAATTTACGCAAATGGGAAATGTTCGGAGGATTCCCACGTACTAATTGCAATGGGGAGGTTTCGTGATATGCAGTTGGTCGTAGTTGTATTAGATCAGCAGCATGCAGAACTGCGTGACCCCAACACGACGTAGGCAATTTGCTATTCATTAGCATAGGTCGTGCAATGAGCTTAATTCTTTTAATTAATGACTCAGCCAAACCATTTTGGGTATGGACATATGGTACAGAATGCTGAAGTTGAATTCCTAATGCCATGCAATAATCGTTAAAAGCACGGGATGAGAATTCAGCAGCGTTGTCCATTCGGATGGATTGAATCCGATGTTCAGGGTAATGTGCTTTCAACTTGATAAGTTGAGCCATTATCTTAGCAAAGGCATGATTGCGTGTCGATAAAAGGGACACGTGTGACCATCGAGTAGATGCGTCTATCAAAACCAAGAAGTACCTGAACGGTCCCGATGATGGTTGGATTGGACCACAAATATCTCCTTGAATTCTTTCAAGGAATTTGAGTGACTCAGTTCGAATTTTAAGATGTGATGGTCTTAAAATCAATTTCCCTGTTGCACAAGCAGTACAACAAAAATCTTTATGTTGTGGAAATTTTGTTTTTGTCATATCGTGACCTATGGAATTGCCGATAATTTTCCGCATCATCCCTATTCCAGGGTGCCCAAGTCGATCATGCCAATTTCGGAATGTATCGACATCTTGGAAAATTATCTTGTAAGCAACATGTCCTACGGGCTGTATATAAGTATAGTACAATCCAGTTTGGAGTGAAGAAATTTTTTCACATATTTGTTTGCCATATCCTGTAAGTTTAGTAACGAGAAGAAATTCTTCGTTATTATCGTAGTGTGTTTCCACGTGGAAACCATTCTTACGGATGTCTCTGAAACTTAGAAGGGTACGGGTAGAATCAGGATACAACAAAGCATCCTCAATTATAATTTGTGTACCCATAGGGAGAGTAATAGTGGCTCGTCCGGAACCAACTACTAACGCATCACGTCCAGCGATGGTCATAATATTTCCTTCCTTTTTCTTAAGGGTCTGGAAATATTTGATCTCTCTAAGTATAGAGTTTGTAGTACATGAGTCTACAAGGCATAATTCTTCCTCCGTTGGATTGATATCAGTAGTCATTTCTATATAAAATAATTATAAATAGAAATGTTTAAATATAACGTATGCAAGAATGCATATGGTATAGAAAATATCAAAATAAGGATATGATATTATAAAACTATGAGTTGGTACAACAAAACAATAGTATAAACAAATTTGTACAAACTCAAACATAGTAAAATTACAAGTCAGGGAACAATATATAACCTAAATTATTACAACAACTATCTAATATGATATCAAGTTCAGGACCGAGATTATTTCAAATCTCCAAACATATCTCCAGATTCAAAATCTAGGAGCATGTTGTCCGTGGATGGAAGGCTCTCCGCAATGTTGAGAGCGTTGTTGTTCACTTGTTTCTTTGATTCTTGATGTGAGCAATCTTTGTCCTTGACGACCTCGGATGCAAGATTGAAGTGTGTTTCATATCTTGTTCCTCCTGCTTGCTTGTTCTCCTTTAATGATTTTTGGTACAAAGCAACCAAATGCTTTGGAGTACGACAATTCTTAGCAAAATGTGAGAAATCACCACATCTATGACACTTAGTGTCATTTTGGGGTCTCGCATTTTCTCTTTTCCACGTGTATGAATGGGGTCTTTGCTTCTTATTGTGTTTGCGTCGACCAGGTTTGTTCTTTGGAGATGATCCATTGAACTTATTGAACTTATTATTCTTAGTCTTTTTCTGTACATTGTGAACCTCAGGTAGGGGCGCCGAACCAACAGGGCACTTATGATGATTCTTCATAAGAAGCTCATCATGTTTTTCTGCCTGAGTCAATGTATGAATAAGCTGAGAATATGCCTGGTAATTTTTAGCCCTGTACTGCTGTTGCAATACTCTGTCAGATGGGAGCATAGTTGATAGAGTTTTCTCTATTTTATCTGCATCTGATGGCTCTTTCTCGCAAAACTTCAATTTAGAGCAAATTTTATGAACAGCATGGTTATAATCTGCCACAGATTTAAAATCTTGGAGACGTAAATGATTCCATTCATGATTTGCCTCAGGCAAAATGAGTTCCTTTTGCTGTTCATATCTCTCTTTAAGAGAGTTCCATAAATCACGAGGGTTATCAATCATAAGATATTCAGATTTGAGATCCTTATGAATATAAAATCATAGTAAACCCAAAGCGGAATTAATATGTCTATCCTGAAGTGCAACCCCAGGTTGGGGGTCTTGAATTGTAGCGGAAAGACTACGAGATGCAAGCGCTATCTTGATATCGGAAGCCCATGTAGGGTAATTGCTACCATCTAAGGCAAGTTCGTCAAACTCCTTAGAGGCCATAGTGCTACATGGATAACCATGGATGAAAATCAGCATGGTAATGTTGTAACATTAAATTGGTATATATAAAGTTAAATAGAGTTATATCTAATCATGATTTTTGGATTAAAGTAGGTAATCATATGAGAGTGTAGACCATACAAACAAATTATCATGAAATTTGTTAGACATAAGACAGATAATCTCGATGTCATAGACAAAGAGTAGATCTTTGTAGTAGGCAATTGATTTGCTGCCTAAACACGGTCTCAAGGCAGAATAATTCACAAGGAATTAAACGCAGCCAGTGTATTTAGGACTCTACTATCTTGTGTGTAGCAAATTTTATGATGAAAAATATCAAAGTGAATCAATTTATGGTATCTGAATTTTGTAAATAACTTTCTGAAAATTCTAGTCAAGCAATCGGTAGATTCACGTAATCCAAAAATTAATCATAACAAAGGTATGATGAACATTGCAAATATAAACGAACCATAAATATATGACAATTATAAGGACAATATATTTACAACAATCATACATAACAGATAGTTCAATTATTCACAAGAAAACAGAATTAAAATGCTAAACGAAGCAATTTATTGGACTACTAAAAGAAAATGAAAAAGAAAAATAAAAACAGGAGGTTGGCCAGCCAGGCTCGCGGCCCAGCCGGCCCAGCAGCAGGCGCGCGGCCCAGCCCGGNGGCCCGGTGCCGCCGGCCTATTTAGGGGCGACGGTTAGGGATGCGACCCTAACCGCCCCCAGAACCAGCCGCCGCCGCCGCTTGGGCGCCGCCGCCGCCGCTTGAGCGCCGCCGCCGTCCGTCGCCATCCAGCCACCTTTATTCCAGCCACCACTTCGGGCCCCTTCTTCGTCCTCGCATGGCGGACCCGATTCCGGCCATGGAGGCCGGCCGGCGGGGCGCACGCCCATCCCCGGCGAGCGTCGGTCCGGATGACCGTCGCTACCAGCCGGGGCGCAGCGAAGCAGTCCCCCACCAGCCGTTCGGGCGCCACTTCAGTGGCGGGCGGCCGCCTCCTCCTGCGACGGAGGAGAAACGAAGCCGGCGCCGAACGCACTCCCAGGCGGAAGGACGGTCCTGCTCAGGCGATTGAGCGTCGCGTCGGCGTAAGTCCGCGCGCGTGAAGTTGGAAGCGTCTGCGGGAGGAGGACGTCGAGGTCATAGGCAAAGCCAGGCGGCCACGGCTCCCCGTCAGTGCGGCGTGTGGAGGTCGGAGGAGCTTGACGGCGTGCAGCCACGGAGATCCCGCCTCCGTTCCATGGCCGTGCCAGGGGAGACAGAAGCACCGGTGCTGGTGGTGGCAGTGTCGCCGGTGGTTCCGGCAACAGCGGCGGCGTCCGCGTCACCGGCGAAGCCCCAACGCGCCGGACTGCCATGGGCGAGCCATGCGTCGGGCAACTGCCGGGAGCCAACGGCATCGAGGAAGACGGGTGAGGCGTTGGGGGCCTCGGCAGCGACTCCGGCGGTTGCCCCAGGCGGTGCATAATCAAGGCGGCGCCAGGGGCACTCCGGAGCGTCGGCGTGTGCGGCGATGAACGACGACCACCGGCCGCTGAGTGAACGCCATTGGAGCGGCGCAGCGGTGCACGGCGGTCGTTGATGTCGCGCAGCGCCCGGCGGACAGCGCTCTGGAGCATGAAACGGCGGACGCCGCCGGTTTCGTTACCGCGGACGAGGACCATCTCGACAGCGTCAGTGATGGTGTCCACCATCGCGTTCATGGAGGGAGCAGGAGGAATAGTCGACATTGTTTTACCTTGGGCGGCCGGCGAAGTTCCGGTGAACTCTCTGCCTACAGCGTCAGCGGGGTAACGTGCGTGATAACGTGTTTGATTGAAAAGTGAATGGGAAACTAATTCTCGCTTAATCATCATGTACAGTAATGGTTATATATATATACAATGTGAATAGGCATGTGCCCATAGACCGAAAGGGTGTCTTGGCCTAATGACGGTTACTGTAATTAGCAGTTACTAATGACGATAATTATCCTAATTGATCACTAATTAATTAATACTAATTAATCCTAACACCAGCTAACTTTTCATTCAGCGCCAAGTTTTTTTTATCAATTATTAGCATAACATGTATATATAACACATTATTACATGATTTGTCAACTATATGAGCGTAGCACATTGGTAAAGCTCGGCGTGCTTGTCTGCGCCACAATTACTAGTACAATATAAATATATAAATTGTATAAAAAATTTATATATTGGTAAAGCCCGGCGTGCTTCGGAGCTAAGTTTTTTTCCAAGTTTTTTTATCAATTATTAGTACAATATAAGTATATAAAAAATTATTACCACAATTAATCACAAAAGTGATCGTAGTGTAGTGCTAAGGGGCTGCACGTTGGTCTCCACCCCCAGGTATCGATTCTTGGTTTCGGCATGTCTTTTCTTTTTTTCCCTGATTTTTCAATTTATCATTTAATAAGCAATATATAAAGGAATGCGAATTGAGGCATGTTTTTAATTTTTTTCTATTTTTCCATTTAATAGGTTATATATAAAAATGGGAACCGAGTCTGTTGACACCGGATTTTCGCACCGGGAGGGCTGAGTCAGATGGTGACGTAGCAGTGCTGGAACTGAGCAGTGGGCCCGTTGACTGGTCAAAGCCGAATGTGACAGAGAAGGAAGCCGATGTGGGGAGAGGAGTCCGATAAAGCAGAAGTCCGATCTGATGACGAATAAAAGAAAGGCACGTCGGCTAAAAAGGAAGCGTATCAAATGCGGGGGCTATTTCCTTTTTGAAGGCGTATTGAGAGTCCCATTCTTTATTAAATTTAGTTTACTTTATCTACAAGTTAGTCAAGTCCGATCAGGACTCTTCATGACCAGGGTATAAATATAAACCCTCGTCCATTGTAAAAGATTATTCACACAATCAATACAACCCGGCTTCACGCCAAAACCCTAGGAGTAGGTTAGAGTAGATCTCGACGAACTCATTGGTGAACGGGCTGCATCAGTTCTCGATCTCCGGCTTACCAGTAAGATTGTCAACTTATCGAATTAGTATAAGCTTTGAATTGAGGCGTATCGCCCTTTCTCGTTTATGCTGTTCAACCGATTTATCTTTGGATTGTCAAGATTGGTTTAGATTCCCTGCGTTGGAGCTAGATTTCTCTTGATTATTCAGTGATTAATCGTTTATCGAGTTGTTCTTTTAGTTTTCGGGTTTGATTTAGATTCCCTGCGTCGGAGCTAGATTTCTCTTGATTATTAGAAGGCAGCTTATGCGGTTGTTTGGAGTTGCTAGATTGATTTAGATCTGCGCCATGTGAATTAATCTGATTCTTCAACAGCTATGAGCATTGGTTTAGTCCGATTTGAGCAATACTTATCTTACAACATCGTTCTAGGTCCGATTCATCTTTACAGCTTAATCTGGTTGTTCTTTGAGTGTTGAGTTTGATTTAGATTCCCTGCGTCGGAGCTCGATTTCTCTTGATTATTCAAAGACAGCTTTGAATATTGGAACGATCTTGTTACCGTTTTATAGCTTATTTGCTTTAATCTGATTAATTACCTGTGCGAGCATCTTGTTTAGTTGTTCTGTTGGTGAGTCGAGTTTGATCGTTTAACTATCTAGTCCGATCATAGCTGGAGTATGTGCGCTGCATCCGTCTGTGAAGCCGTGTCGAAACAGTTCTGATTTGATTGGCTAGCTAAATGGTCCGATGAGATGAATCATACTGTCAACTAGGCAAGGTGGACGACGCATGGGTTCTACTTTGATTATTTAATATCTTGCTCAAAGGCATAGCCGATCCGTTAATTTTGCATCTAGATTAGCTGTAAGACTACTATGTTGTATTAGATCTGTTACATTAATCAAGGTCCGATCTTGATTGGTCCGATTCTGAGGTCCGATTCGATGTCTGATTGAGGTCCGATTATATTGGTCCGATTGATGTCATCTATGAAGTCCGATTTTGAGGTCCGATTGGCATCGGCCGATGCAAGTCCGATTGGGTCGTGGCTAAATCCAACGTGCATCTGCCGTCTGGAATAGAGCCGGCACAATCAAAGAGTAATTTAACTGTTTATTCCCTTGTCAATTTTCAGGTCAAATTGACTGGCACGCCGCGAACCTGGACAAAGTGCAGGACCAGCACCGAGTGAAGCAGATCTCCCTGGCCTTGTTGTGTTGCTCGCTGAGGATACGACCGCCGATTTTCCGCGTCAACACATTTTTGGCACGCCCAGTGGGACACGTAAGACAATTTCCAAGATGTCGTCTGATGCTGAAAAAGAAGCTGCTGCTAAGCTCGCTGCTGATAAAGTGACGGCTGAGAAACTGGCGGCTGAGAAGTTGGCGGCTGAGAAAGCTAAGGCTGACAAGAACAAGGTTCCTGACGCGACTATTCCAGTTACGAAGGCCGATCTGTCTAAAGCCCAGTTAGATGCAGTTCAGGCCCAGATTGAAGCATTTGAGAAGCTCTGCCTTGGCCAATTCGGGCGTAATCGTTCAGGCCCTGTGCTCAAAGGTGCTCTTCCGGACCCAGAATTGATCAAGAAGACAACTGATGCCCGGGAGTACCATGTCAACATGACAGAGATGATTCATCAAGCTGTCCACCATGCATTGATTAACTAGTCAGGCACTTTGGTGAATTCTTTGGACAATCTCATCAAGAAGGCGGTGGATGATACTATTTGCTTAAAGGGCCCAGTCTTTATGCCAGATTCTGCAGGGGCATCAGGGTCAGGAAAAGGCAAAGGTACTGAAGACTGCGCCATGACCGTTGCTCAGCAAACTCCAACGATTCCACCACCTATTCAGCTAGCCAACGGTTTTCTGTTGATGGCCGATGGATCTATTGTCGGCCCGCATGGTGAGAAATATGCTAGGACTCTGAACGAAGAAGAAAAGCAACCTGCAGCTGCAAGGCTACGTACAGAGATTCCTGCACATCAGCGTATGGTCAGTGATTACAATAATTACATGACAGATATGCATCAAGCTGGTGGGATGCCACTCGGAGGACAGCAGTCCGATTGGTCACAGAAAATAGCCGAGGTGATCCAGAATCAGTTCGGTTTGAAGCCTAAAGATGAAGCGAGGTTGTATCGGCACCCGTACCCATCCTACTTTGATGCAGTGCCACTTCCTCCGCGCTACAGAGTGCCAGATTTTTCCAAATTCTCTGGGCAAGATGATATGACCACCATTGAGCATGTGAGCCGATTCTTGGCTCAATGTGGTGAGGCTGCTTCTGAAGAGGGACTCAGGCTCAGATTCTTCCCTCTGTCGCTATCAGGGCCGGCGTTTACTTGGTTTACGTCGTTGCCAGCAGGATCGGTCACAGGCTGGTCCGATATGGAGAAGCAGTTCCATAAGTACTTCTTTTCTGGTCTCAATGAAATGAAGATTTCTGATTTGATTGCTATCAGGCAGAGGAACGATGAGTCCATCAAGGAGTATGTTCAATGGTTCCGTGATATCAGGAATCGGTGCTACAGCTTGAAACTATCTGACACGCAATTGGCTGAGCTTGCATTCCAGGGTTTGCTCGCGCCGATCAAGGAGAGGTTTTCTGCTCAGGAGTTTGAAACATTGGGACAGCTGGTGCAAAAGGTGTCAGCCCATGAGATCCGATACCAGGAGGCGAGGCGTACAAAGTTTTCCAAGCCAGTGTCCTATCTTTCTGATTCTGAAGAAGAGGCTGATATCAACATAGCTGAATGGACCAAGTCCAAAAAGCTAGTATCGTGCCCATGGGTCAAGCAGAACCCTGAGAAATTTGGGTTTGATATAACAAAAGCCGACAAGATTTTTGACATGCTACTCAGTGAGAAGCTTATCCAACTTTCTGCAAATCACTCTATCCCATCGGCTGAGGAGTTAAAGAAGCGCAAGTATTGCAAATGGCATAACTCAACTTCTCATGAGACGAATGAATGCAAGGTGTTCAGGAGGGAGATTCAATTGGCTATCGAATCTGGCAAGATCAAGTTCGAAGATAACAAGAAAGCCATGAAGATCGACGATCATCCCTTTCCTAATAACTTTGTTGATTTATCCTTTTCTATTAATATGGTTGATGCTAGTGGAAAGGGGAAGTTCAAGGTGCTCACATCGGACCACGCCAAGAGTTCTGGTGCCGTTGATCCAGCAGTTCAGGTCACTGTTGAAGAGCTACGAAGGAATCATCAGGCATTTGCGCGTGAATCTAATGCTCTTGGTGGATATCGGCCACGCGTGACTTCCCAGATGCTGATTAACAAGTACAAAAGGCAGCAGGCAGCAGCCCGAGCGTGGGAAGAGCGCGAGGAACGACGACGTCAGAGGCGCGAATATCAGGCAAGGCAGTTTGATGAAGGGTTTGATGATCGGCGCCGATGTGATGACAGGTCCGATGGCCGACGCCGGTTTGATGACAGGTCCGACAATCATCGTCAGTACGGCTATAGGTCCGATTGGCATATGGACAGGCATCAAACTTAAGATCAGTACGATCAAGATGATGGTCACTGGAGATGTCCTTTCTTCGTATTCTGCTGGAACGAGAAGCTCAGATTGCCGTCCAAAGCAGATTGTCCTGAATGCAGCTTCCAGTATGAAGAATACAGAGTTTCTAAAAGAAGTCGACGATCAGTTCATGAACGGATCGGTGTCAGGATTGATGATCATCATCAAGGAAATGAAGGCCAGGTTGATGCTCGTGGCCCTGAAAAAATGGAAGAGAAGGCTCCAGTTCAGGATCGGATTAGAGAACCTCAAATGAAACCTAGACAGTGGTGCCCATCAGGGATTTCTAGGTCCAAAAGGAGACGTGTTCGACGGTTGTGCCATCGTGAGTAGGTTCAGGAGCAAGAGTTAGCCAAAGAGAAGAAAACTTGGCGCGTCAAGATGGCCAATGATGATGAAGCAAGCGCATCGGCCCCAGTAAACATGGTTTTGATGTTGCCTTTTGATTTTGCTGCTCCTGATGAACAGGATGATGATGAGGCTGATTATGAATTAGAAGAAGCCGCCGCATGCTTAGTTCTTGATTCAGAGAAGGCCGTCTTTGAGAAGCCAAATGCGAATAGATATCGGTATCTGAAGCCTCTGTATATCAAGGGATACGTTGATGGGAAACCGATGACCAAGATGCTGGTTGATGGGGGAGCTGCTGTCAATCTCATGCCCTATTCCACATTCCACAAGTTGGGTAAGGGGATTGATGATCTGATCAAGACAAATATGACGCTTAAGGATTTCGGCGGTAACGTTTCAGAGCCTCGGGGGGCAATTCATGTAGAATTGACCATCGGCAGCAAGACATTGCCGACTACTTTCTTTGTGATTGATGGTCAGGGTTCCTACAGCATGCTCCTCGGGCGTGATTGGATTCATGCCAATTGCTGCATCCCATCCACGATGCACCAGTGTTTGGTCCAGTGGCAGGGCAACAATGTGGAGATCGTCCTAGCTGATGATTCGGTTAGCATTGCAACAGCCGAGTCAACCATTTGGGAATTTGAAGGGATTGAGTGCCTGTCAGGGAAAGCATGGGATGGCGACTTCCTCAAGGTGTCCGATCAAGTACTACAGCCGATCCAAGCAGTCGGCTCTGAGACTTTATTTTAAATGGCCGATTGTATAGAAGATTTTGAAGACCGAAGTGAATTCGATAAGTTAGGGTTCGGATTTACGTCGGCCGACGAGTTAGAAGAGATAGACATAGGATCTGGTGATAGACCAAGGCCGACGTATATCAGTGCTAAGTTGGATCCCGAGTATAAACAAGAATTAATAAAACTTTTGAAAGAGTATTCTGATTGTTTTGCTTGGGAATATTATGAAATGCCAGGTTTAAGCCGTGATATTGTTGAGCATCGGCTGCCCATCAAACCAGGATATCGGCCGCACAAGCAGTACGCAAGGAAGTTCAAGGCTGAGATGTACGAACCAATTAAGGCCGAAATAACGAAGCTATTTGAAGCTAAGTTTATCAGGCCATGTCGGTATGCTGAGTGGGTATCAAATATAGTTCCTGTTTATAAGAAAAATGGAAAACTGCGTGTTTGCATTGATTACAGGAATTTGAACAAGGCGACCCCAAAAGATGAATATCCGATGCCGGTGGCCGATATGCTTGTTGACGCAGCATCTGGCCATAAGATGATGAGTTTCTTGGATGGTAATGCTGGTTACAATCAGATTCTTATGGCGGAAGAAGATATCCCCAAGGCTGCATTCCAATGTCCAGGTGCCCTCAGTTTATTCGAATGGGTTGTTATGACTTTTGGTTTAAAGAATGCCGGTGCTACTTATCAACGTGCTATGAATTATATTTTTCATAAGTTGATCGGCAGGATAGTTGAAATCTATATTGATGATGTGGTGGTCAAGTCAAGAGGCTATCAGGAGCATTTGGCCAATTTGAAGGAAACGCTAGAGTGCACAAGGCAACATGGATTGAAGATGAACCCGCTCAAGTGCGCTTTTGGCGTATCGGCCGGCCAATTTCTCGGTTTCCTGGTTCATGAGAGAGGAATCGAGGTGAATGATCAGAACCGTAAAGCTATTGATGATATTGAGCCTCCAGTAAACAAAAAGCAATTGCAGAGTTTGATTGGAAAGATCAATTTCCTGAGGAGGTTTATATCAAATCGTCGGTCCGATTTGAAGCATTTACTCCTTTGCTAAAGTTGAAGGATGGAGAAGAATTGGTGTAGGAATCTCAGCATCAAAAGGCGCTGGATGAAATCAAGCAATATTTAGCATATCCGCCAGTTCTTATTCCACCACAAGAGGGTACGCCGTTCAAGCTTTATTTATCGGCTTTTAATCATGCAATCGGCTCTGTTTTAATCCAAGAAGTTGATGGGAAAGAGCGATTCATATTTTATTTAAGCCGAAGATTGCTGGATCCTGAGACTCGGTATTCATATGTGGAAAAGCTTTGCCTTTGTCTATATTTTTCTTGTACAAAACTGAGGCATTATTTGTTATCGGTCGAATGCACTGTGGTCTGCAAAGAGGATGTGATCAAATACATGTTGTCGATGCCAATCATGAAGGGGAGAGTTGGCAAGTGGGTGTTTGCTCTGACAGAGTTTGATCTTGGGTATGAATCGGCCAAAGCGGTTAAAGAGCAGATAATGGCTGATTTGGTTGCTGATCATTGTGGATCTAATATCGATGCTGTTGAGTAGTGTACCATGGAGGCTGATATGTCTGGTCCGATAAAAACGGAGGCCGATGTGGTTGACGCAGTTCCTTGGACTATGTTCTTTGATGGTTCGTCTTGCAATGATGGTTGCGGAATCGGCCTGATTATTATTTCGCCTCGGGGGGCAAGGTTTGAGTTTGCTTATCCAATTGAAAAGTGCACAAATAATCAGGCAGAATATGAAGCATTGATGAAAGATCTTCGGATTCTTAAAGAAATCGGCGCTCAATTTGTTGAGGTATTTGGAGATTCTTTGTTGATTATTAATCAGTTGCTCGGCAGGTATGATTGCAAGATGGATATTTTGTTGCCTTACTTTAAAAAGTGCCGAGGTTTGATTGATCAATTTTCCCTGGTAACTCTTGAGCATATTCCAAGACATCACAATGAGGAGGCAAATCGGCTGGCGCAGAAAGCGTCTGGTTATCGTCCTGCATCCGATGTGATGATACAGGAAATATCAGAAGGAGATTGGAGAAAAGAAATTGTCAAATATTTGAAAAATCCTTCTGCCAAGGCATCTAGAAAGTTGCGCTACAAGTCAGTCAAGCATGTTTTGATTGAAGGAATAATTTATTTTCGATCGATTGATGAAGTCCTGTTGAGATGTATCGGACCTGAAGAAGCCAAGGTCTTGATGGGAGAAATTCATGAAGGTGTTTGCGGGGCTCATCAATCGGCGTTCAAGATGAAGTGGATGATCAGGAAGAACGGATATTATTGGCCGACGATTTTGGAGGATTGTTTTGAATATTATAGAGGATGTCAGGAGTGTCAAAGATATGGAAATATTCAGAGAGCTCCAGCATCGGCCATGAACCCTGTCATCAAGCCATGGCCGTTTAGGGGTTGGGGAATTGACCTAATCGGCCAGATTTTTCCACATTCAAGCAAGGGACATAAATTTATATTAACAGCAACAGATTATTTCACCAAATGGGTTGAAGCTATTCCTTTGAAGGAGGTGAAATCCCAAAATATTATTGAGTTCGTTAGAGAACACATTGTCTACCGGTTTGGAATTTCACAGACAATCACGACGGATCAAGGTACGATGTTTACGTCTGACGAGTTCAAAAATTTTGCTGCCGATATGGGTATCGAGCTTCTCAATTCATCGCCATACTACGCACAAGCCAATGGTCAAGCTGAAGCCTCCAATAAAAGTTTGATCAAGTTGATTGATAGGAAGATTGAGGAGTACCCGAGAAAATGGCATATTGTGCTTCCTGAAGCTCTTTGGGCATATCGAATGGCTTGCCATGGATCGATCAAGGTTTCTCCGTATGAACTAGTTTATGGACATGAAGCCGTTCTTCCATGGGAAATTCATACTGGGTCAAGACGCATCGAACTTCAGGATAAGTTGAAGGCCGGCGAGTACATGGAACTCATGAACAGTGAGTCCGATGACTTGGCTGTTCGCCGGCTACGCGCTCTGGAGAGTATCGAGGCGAACAAGATCAGAGTTGCGAGGTATTATGATAAGAAAGTTAAGGGAAAAGAGTTCAAAGAGGGCGATCTCATGTGAAAAGTTATTTTGCCGATTGGCTCTAAGGATGCCAAATATGGCAAGTGGTCACCAAACTGGGAGGGACCCTATCGAATTGTCCGATGTGTTCCTGGCAATGCTTATATCCTACAGACGCTTGAAGGAGAGACGTTTCCTAAGGCGTTGAACGGGAAGTATTTGAAGAAGTACTACCCTAGCGTTTGGGTAAATTCATGAAGCCGATGCTGCGCGTCAGGTTTGGAAGCCGATGGAAACATCGCCTCAAGAACAAAGTATAATAGCCGATGCGACATGCATCGCCTTAAGGGCTATATGCAACAAAAGAAAAGTATATTACATCATCAAGCCGCTCGACGGCGGAGCAGGCTACCAGTGTATCAGACCGCTTGGTACCGGGTCAGACAAGTTTGAAAAACTGTTCAGGGCTGCAAATATCTAACTATCATGTCAAGGGCGGCCTTACAGATCTTGTCTACATCTGCGATGATCCTGGCGTCGGCTTCAGCATCCCCTTCTACAGGCTTGATCGATTTATGGATCTCTTTGGCGGCCTTGATATGAGTCTTGTAATCTTCTTCGGCCTTCGCCTTCAGAGCTGGGAGGTCATCAAGTTCTTTTGCCTTAGCCTGGATGTTTGATCGGACCTGGATGAGTTCTTGTTCTAGCGCTTGTTCCCTGGCTCGCAGATTTTCAAGTTCTAAGTTGATGAAAGCGGGGAGCGCCGATAACTCTTCGATCAGTTTTGTCGATTCTGCAGCTTGAGCTCGTTTTTCATCTCTGGCCTTGATCAGGTCTTGCTGGGAGGTCCAATTCGTGATCTGGCGGCTGGCTTGCATCACTGGGAAGGAATGACCTTCTATATAGGCCGCCAGTATCAATGCCTCCTCCAAGTCCAATGGAAGCTGACCTCGCAGAGTTTTGACGATCTGACGAATCGGCTCTGCATCCTGGACGAGATCGACGATATTTTGATGAAGGAATGTGGATATGTCAAGCAGCTTCGCCTTCACCTCGTCAGACAGCAAGCTTGGCCCGAAATTGATTTCTTCTTCTCCTATTACTGGCCGATCAAAGTTAATTGATGTGGTCTGGCTGGATTGGGGAGTATCTTGAGCCTGTGGACAAAGAAATGGTCAGATATGATATCAAAAGAAGCCGATATGAGTGTGTCAAGCTAGGATACTTACTTGCTTCCAGGCCGATTCCTGCTTAGGTCCAGGTTGGGAGATTTCGAAGTTGCCGCCTTGGATCTCTCTTTGTGCAATCTCCAGATCCGTCAAGACATGCTGGATAATTTGCTAGAAAAGGAAGAATAAGGGCAAGCCAACTATTGATTATTAAAGAAAATCGGCCGATGATTACTGTTGCATCTGTAGAGCCGGTTAATCGAACCTGTTGGAGAGATGCTGGACGTTCTTCTTGAAGACCTTGGCCTGTTTGTGCTTGTTCTTCTTGAGGTAGCGGGCTTGATTGACGAGGCGAGCCAGTTATGGTCCTCTCAGATGAAGGCGAGTGAACCGATAGTGCCTGGACGGGGCTTGATTGCATTTGGATTGGGCTCGATGATCTCTGTGGGTCCGATCCTGAAGCCTCCTTAGCCGATGAACTTGAAAGCGTTGTCGGGCTTGGCTGATGCGAAGATTGTCCAATGATCTGGGTCTGCAAAAAGAGGATTAATTTCGATGAAGAAAGTAATCGAGTTTGATGAATTCTTAAACTTACCAGAGCGATCTTCTGACGCTTGAGAGTTTTGGAGGATGTCGGCTTCTTCCTTTTTCTACTGTCACTGACGATCAATAGAAGCTTGCCGATAGTGGGAGAGTCACAGCCGATCCACGGATCTGGCGAGATGTTGCTGTAGACGACTTGCTTCCCAGATCGAGTCACTGTTGGAGGAGAGTGATCGACATCCTGACAAAAGAAAGGTTGTTTGGTAAGCTGAAATAATGCAAAGAAAAGAAACAAATTCACGGATATTACCTCTGGTCTACCCTTGAAGGTGGGGTGCAGCTTTCGTACATAAGTCTTGTAGGCGATGCAGAATAGATGTTGACGCCATTCGGCCCACCATGTATTGAAAGTCCGATGAGCTACAAGGCCGATTGCAAAAGTATCCAAGTTTGTTTGGTCAAGGGGAGGCTCGAGATTGAGGAGGCGATCCCATTCAACGCTTGTGTCAATCTTTCCCCTTGGATAGATTTGATCGGTCAGGACCAAATGAGGGGGAAGTTGGCCGATGCCAAACTGACGGGCGGCCAGATTTGGATGATAATACTCATAGGTCGATTGCCCTTGCTTGCTCAAGCTAAGGCCGATTGGGAGGAATTGGGCATTGATACAAGTCCGGAAGATGGCGAGGGCTTCTGAATCTGTCTCCACAATCATGCCGAACTTGAATTTGTAGGAGCTCGTATTCGTCAGCATCGTCATACAAGAACCAGAGCGCCTTGTCGTCAGCAATGCCTCTATAGAGGAGTGCAAAATACTTGGACGATTCTTTGGCCGATAGCTTATCGGCAGGGAAACCCATGGCAGCTTCACCAAGCGAAGTGCATCGGCACAAGGTGACCTCTTCTGATTCAGGTTTGCTCTCTGGGAACTTGTGTTTTCGGATATTTACTTTGAGGACCTTGCTCAAATGTAGCATCAGCCACATCTGGATGAACCACCATGGCCCGCCGAGATTGGCGATAGGCGATCCGGTCCTCAGGCGCCGGGCAACTTGATGGAGCAAGTTATACACTGACCCCAAGAGATATTGGCCGAGGTTGATGATGTTATTACCCGCCAACAACTCGGCCAAGTGTTGATAATTTGCCGTCGGACCAAGTGTAGTGCCGCAGAAGAAAAATCTGTCCAGCCACTTATTCAAGAAGGTTGCGTGCTCACGATCGGTGACAGGTCCGGTCCGATGATTGCTATTCATATATTCTGTCCAGCCACCAGAATTCTTGGTCTTGAAGTGATGGGTGAGTTTGATATTGAGCCTGAGGGGGCGCTTGTTGCTAGTAACGTTGAGGCCAAGGAGCATGACGACGTCAAGCAGCGTCGGGGTCATCGGACCATGACCGAAGAGAAAGGCATTCAGGGCATCGGACCAGAAATGCGATGCGGCGATCAAGAGATTCTCATTCTTTGTGATGGGTCCGATGCTAAGGCCGATACACTGGGCAATGTCAGTTTTTTCCCATATCGCAGACTTGGAGGCCGATACTCTCAGGTACCAATCCTTCCATCCAGGGAGAACTATCGGCCAAGAGCGGAATGCATTCTTCCAGTCCTCGATGTCAAGTCCAGAGGTCTTGAATGGGATGCACAGGGTTTCCAGATTGATGAACTCAGTAGGGTCCGGGTTTCCCATCGGACCAAGGAGATAAGCCCCTTGGACATCACGCACAGGGATTAGGGTTTGAGCACGGATGGCCTAAAAGGTGAAATGCGAAATAAAAACCAGTTTGAAAAGCCCAAATTTTGGAATGCGAAATGAGGATGAGTTTGGATACCTCTGGGATCGGGCAGCATGCTTCTCCCATTGATGATACTGTGGGCGCCGAAGAAGAAGGGGCTGAAGAGCTCGCTGCTGCCGCCGGTGAGGAGCTCGTTGCCGCCGCCATCGTCGAGGTCATGGCTGCCGCCGCTGAAGAGCTCGTTACCGTCGCCATCGTCGAGGTCATGGCCTCCGCTACTGAGGAGCTTATTGCCACCGCCGCTGTCGAGGTCATTGTTGCTGCTATTGTTGAAGAAAGGGACGAAGAGCTCGCCGCCGCCGCCATTGTCGACGTCATGGCCGCCGCCGTGGTTGATGTTGTCGCCGCCGCCATGGTAGAGAGCGCAGCAGATGATGAACCTGCCGGAGCAGATGCGGAGAGGGAAGCGGATGCGGAAGACTGGAGGGCACCCATGGAGGATGATTCGGCCATTTGAGCGGAATTTGGTTTGGGCTTGAATGAATGCGAATGGTCGCTCAGAAGAGGAAAGGAAGAGGATGAGCAGTGCGGATTCTTGACGAAGAAGGAGGAGTGAACAACGTGGCCGCCGGCGAGGGTTTTTATAAGGAGAAAACGGCTGTGGCCCAAAAATCAAGGAACCACACAGTGCAAGGATGGGAAGTTTCGGCACGAAAATCGGTGAAGGAGTTATGATGACAGATACGAATTTTGGAATAAAAGATATTTTATCCCAAAATTGGGGGCATGTATTGACACCGGATTTTCGCACAGGGAGTGCTGAGTCAGATGGTGACATAGCAGTGCTGGAACTGAGCAGTGGGCCCGTTGACTGGTCAAAGCCAAATGTGACAGAGAAGGAAGCCGATGTGGGGAGAGGAGTCCGATAAAGCAGAAGTCCGATCTGATGACGAATAAAAGAAAGGCGCGTCGGCTAAAAAGGAAGCGTATCAAATGCGGGGGCTATTTCCTTTTTGAAGGCGTATTGAGAGTCCTATTCTATATTAAATTTAGTTTACTTTATCTACAAGTTAGTCAAGTCCGATCAGGACTCTTCATGACCGGGGTATAAATATAAGCCCTCGTCCATTGTAAAAACATTATTCACACAATCAATACAACCCGGCTTCACGCCAAAACCCTAGGAGTAGGTTAGAGTAGATCTCGACGAACTCATTGGTGAACGGGCTGCATCAGTTCTCGATCTCCGGCTTCCCACTAAGATTGTCAACTTATCGAATTAGTATAAGCTTTGAATTAAGGCGTATCGCCCTTTCTCGTTTATGCTGTTCAACCAATTTATCTTTGGATTGTCAAGATTGGTTTAGATTCCCTGCGTCAGAGCTAGATTTCTCTTGATTATTCAGTGATTAAACGTTTATCGAGTTGTTCTTTTAGTTTTCCAGTTTGATTTAGATTCCCTGCGTCGGAGCTAGATTTCTCTTGATTATTAGAAGGCAGCTTATGCGGTTGTTTGGAGTTGCTAGATTGATTTAGATCTATGCCATGTGAATTAATCTGATTCTTCAACAGCTATGAGCATTGGTTTTAGTCTGATTTGAGCAATACTTATCTTACAACATCGTTCTAGGTCCGATTCATCTTTATAGCTTAATATGGTTGTTCTTTCAGTGTTGAGTTGGATTTAGATTCCCTGCGTCGGAGCTAGATTTCTCTTGATTATTCAAAGACAGCTTTGAATATTGGAACGATCTTGTTACCGTTTTATAGCTTATTTGCTTTAATCTGATTAATTGCCTGTGTGAGCATCTTGTTGAGTTGTTCTGTTGGTGAGTCGAGTTTGATCGTTTAACTATCTGGTCCGATCATAGCTGGAGTATGTGCGCTGCATCCGTCTGTGAAACCGTGTCGAAACAGTTTTGATTTGATTGGCTAGCTAGATGGTCCGATGAGGTGAATCATACTGTCAACTAGGCAAGGTGGACGACGCATCGGCTCTACTTTGATTATTTAATATCTTGCTCAAAGGCATAGCCGATCCGTTAATTTTGCATCTAGATTAGCTGTAAGACTACTATCTTGTATTAGATCTGTTACATTAATCAAGGCCCGATCTTGATTGGTCCGATTCTGAGGTCCGATTCGATGTCTGATTGAGGTCCGATTATATTGGTCCGATTGATGTCATCTATGAAGTCCGATTTTGAGGTCCGATTGGCATCGGCCGATGCAAGTCCGATTGGGTCGTGGCTAAATCCAACGTGCATCTGCCGTCTGGAATAGAGCCGGCACAATCAAAGAGTAATTTAACTGTTTATTCCCTTGTCAATTACAGGTCAAATTGACTGGCACGCCGCGAACCTGGACAAAGTGCAGGACCAGCACCGGAGTGAAGCAGATCTCCCTGGCCTTGTTGTGTTGCTCGCTGAGGATACGACCGCTGATTTTCCGCGTCAACAGAGTCATAAATAAAAAATAAACATATTTATTTGTTAAAATTGTGTTTGGGTACGGTATTAAATCAAGAAGATTTTGATTTTCAGTCTACGACCGTTACTGAAGTTCGTCACAGATATCAGGCCCGAATTTGAGCCCGAATGGGCTATTTGTAGATCTGCGACGTTCTCAGAATTCGTCGCGAAGATTCTGTCACAGATTCTGGGCTTATCTGGGCTCAGAGCAAAATGCTAACATTTTCTGAAACCGTCGCCAGGATTCCGTCGTAGATTAAATAGTGTGTTATAGTGCCTTGAACTATAAACCGGATGTTTAAACCCCTCAACTATATAATACCGTTTAAATAACCCCCCAAAGCGGTTTTGGAGGTGGTTTTTGCCACATGACAGCTAACATGGACAATGATGTGGCAAATACATAGCCCCCCAAACTACCGAATAAGGAATACTTCACCCCCTCAACTATAAAATCAGATGATTAACCCTCTCAAGTATATAATATCATTTAAATAACCCCCTAAAGGAATTTTAGAAGTGATTTTTGGAGATGGCAACGGACATGGATGATGATGTGGCAATGGTCCACATGTCAGATACGTTCTCTCCATCTCTATCTTTCTCCATGGCGAAGCATCACATGAGCTCAGGTTGGCTATCCCTAGGCTGTGGCACCCTAGCACAAGAGCGAGGTCAGAGGGGCAGATAAAGCATGATCTCTGGACTGGACACAATTAACAAAGGGTTGGGTGGCGAGGATGGTAACAAGGTGGAATTTGAGCCCAAGCAGTTCAAGCTTTAGCGGCCAATGCTCCTGCCCCATCCTTCTGTCATATGTTTAGCCTCCCGGGTGTAATGGAGAGATGGAGGAAAGAGAATGAATATGGTGTGTCTAACATGTAGGCTATTGCCATGTCATCATCTAGATCAGATGCTATGTGGGAAAAAAACACCTCTAAACAGACCTCTTTAGGGTGCATTTAAATAGTATTGTATACTCAAGGGGGTTAAACATCCAATTTTATAGTTCAGGGGGTGAAATATTCCTCATTCGATAGTTTGGGGGGTTATGTAGACATTCTTGCCACGTCACTGCCCACGTCAGCCGCCAGGTGGCAAAAACCACCTCTAAAACCGCTCCAAAGGGTTATTTGAATGGTATTGTATAGTTGAGGGGGTTAAACATTCGGTTTTGTAGTTTGGGGGGCGAAGTATTTCACCTTCGATACTTCAGGGGGTTATATAGACTTTTTCCATGCATATTTGGCCAGTGCTATCATGCCTCAGGCTTAATAAACTTGGTGTTTACAAGGGACGGAGCCAGCATGAATTTTTTTATTATTTAATCCTTTTTAAACTATTATTTTAATATTAACCCCAGCTGAACTGAATTTTCAAGAAATAACCCTTTTGGTCGCACCACGACGCGTGGCGCGACTAAAGAGGGAGTCACGCCACACCATGTGGTGCGACTGGACCTCCATGTCAGCCGCCCGGCCTGCGGGCGGCCAGCGCAGCCGCTGATGTGGCAGGCGAGTCGCGCCAGATGCCTTGGTGCGACTCAGTCGCGCCAAAGGTCGTGGCGCAACTGGCCTATATATAGGCGGGCGCCCACGGCCCCTTCTTCCTCCTCCTCCCATTTTTTCTCCCCCCACCCGAGCTCAAGCTTGCCCATGGCACTGCCCCCGACCTCCTCCCTCTAGACCCCCCTCTTTCTTCCACGGATTTGAAGGGGAAACGGTGGGAAGACACTCTAGGAAGGTAACTCCTCCACTTTATCCATGTAGATTTATGCCATTTGCTTGTTTCCATTGGCATTTCTTTAGGTAGGGTAACCTAGGGATTGGGTTGGATTTGGTAAATTAGTATGAAAGGGGTAAGATTGGTTGAGCGTTATCGTGTAATTGATTCATGGCAATGCTTTTGTATCGTGTAGATTGTGTATCATGAAACGATTTCGATGGGATTTTAGCGGGTAGATATTCTTGTTAATTTTGGCGTGAAATGGGAATTAGGATTTAATGTACATCATTTTTAGAATAGTGTTTTTAGGTAGGGTTGTCGTACGTATTGGGTTGACATTTGGGTATTCGTGGTCTTTTAGTAGTTTTTGTATAAGTCTATGAATGGTAATGGTAATGTGCCCGTTAAATGTGTGTAGATGGATCGCTTAGTTCATTATTTCTCCGGTGGTTCAGTTAATGATAATGGAGAGTTTGAGAGGACGAAGCATGAAGTGACAAGATTTGATAGCCCTCCTTCATTTGATGAAGTTTTTGTTCGAGCTAGCTCAATTTTCCAAATTGATCAAGAACATACTCAAATATTCCTGCATGGTAGATTTGATGCCGGTGACAAAAGGGCTCATTATGTGCTAATCAAAATTTCCTGTGTGGAAGATAGGAATTTTTATAAGGAGTTGGTGAAAGGCACCCAAGTTGGATGTGCTGAGTTGGTAGTTGAAGTTCGTGACAGTGTCTTGGTACAAACTAATGATAAGGTGGGCGAAGATGAGGAAGACGAAGAACATGATTGTGATATGGCAAATGAGCCAGATTCAGAGGATGATTGTCTAGTGAACAATGACTTCGACGAGGACACATTTGATGTAGAGGAGCAAGATGATGATGATATTTCTGCGGGATCAGATGAAGAGGAAGAAGAAGAAGAAATGAGAGAAGCATTAACCCAAGAAGAAGTGTTTGAGCCAACTCCAGTCAATGAAGCACCATTTGTTGAGCCAACACATGGTGTGCAAACACCGGTTGTGCAACCAAGAGTGGTAGTTGAGCTGAGCTATGTGATGCATCGGCGCTCGTTTGTTCAAACATCGTTGAACTGTCCTCTAGTGTGGCTACATTTTCCAGTGCTAGAATGGCTCCTCTCGCTATAGAGGAGTTGAAACAACTTGGAGCAGTTCATGTGGGTGTTCTAGAGGTTCCTCTTTTCCATGCACCACCCAAGAAGGCATATTATGATTCTGGCTTGCGTCTTAATTCTCTCGAGCCTGACAGTGGTCAAGAGTTGATACAGAAAGGGATGATATTCAACAGCATGGAGGAGATTAAATTCTTTTTGAGGGACTACTTGGTGTGGCACCATCGTCCATACGATGTGGTGCACTTTGACTCTTGGTTGTGGTACACAGTACAATGCCAACTTGGCTGTGGTTGGAGGGTATGGGCCCGTCCAATCCACGAGCACTCTCAGTGTACGACACGATATATCAGAGGCCGGATTGCTGCATTGGTGTATGCTAACCCTGACATTTCGGTCTCCGCGCTTGTTAAAGCAATTGTCGGATTCACTAGTTATCGGGTGAAGTATGGCAACGCATGGAGGGATAAACAACACGCCATGGCCATGCTATGGGGTGATTGGATTGACACGTATAGTAGGGTACCGTGGATTCTACATGCAATTGCTCATTACAATCTGAGGACGAAGTGGTGCACAAGCACCACGAGAGCACTAGAGTTGCATAAGGGGGTAATGAAGGAAGTAATGCAGCGTGCTTATTGGTGCTTTCCCCAATGTGCAGAGGCATTCAAACATTGCAAGCCGGTGATTAGTGTTGATGGCACTTTTTTGACCGGGAAGTATAGGGGGACTTTGTTGATTGCAATGGGACTGGATGGGGAGGATCGTTTGTTACCGCTCGCCTTTTCTTTGGTGGAGAGTGAGAACAACAAAAGTTGGTCTTGGTTCCTTCATTCGGTGCGTAGGGATGTGGTTGGACCAGATCATTAGATTTGCATAATTTCTAATAGGCACCAAGGCATTCTAAATGCTATAGAAGAGCACATTGATGGTTACCAGCCGATCGTGCACTGTTGGTGCATGCGACACTTTGCTGCAAACATATGGCATAGGCATAAAAACAAGAATGTAATAAAACAGCTGAAGTTGGTGTGTGCATCGAAGGCAGAGAAAACATTTGGCAAATGGCTTGCGAAACTTAAGGAAATGATGAATGAAGAAGTGACCGAGTGGCTTGAGGGTCAAATGGAAAACATCCATAAGTGGTGCAATGCCTTTGACGAAGGTTTGGTGTCTGCAAGACTAATATCTCTGAAGTGCTAAACAAGGTACTTAAAGGGATTCGCGGCATGCCTGTGTTGGCCATTGTTGAGTACACCTTCTACAAGGTCAATTTTTACTTTGTTAAAAGGTGGCAGAAAGCGAAGAGTCAAATTGATGCGAGGCCACACCAGATTTTGTGGGGCAAAGGTGCGGCAAAACTGCTAGCTACGGAAGAGGAAAAAGCGAATACCATGGCCGTGGAGTTGTTTGACCCTAACTGTTATGTGTACTCCGTTAGGACCGCAAACGCTCTAACGGTGGATGGTGAAAGTACAGTTTGTCGTATATATAAGGTTGACCTCACACACGTGACTTGTAGTTGTTGCGTGCCACAGTTGTTGCATGTGTCTTGTTCCCATATGATCGCTCCGTGCTGTGTTAGAGGGGTGGATCATCGGGGCCCGTTATATACCTCTCAGTTTTACTTGAAGTCTAATGTGTTGAAGACTTGGACACCTGGGTTTGAGCCCTTACTCGACCCTTCCGTTTGGCCATTGTACAACGGTCCTGAGTATATACCGGATAGTACCACAAAGAAAGATAGGGTTGGGAGGGGGAATAAGAAGTGTCTCTGTAATGAGATGGATGCCTCAAATGGTTATGGAGATGATATGTACAGTTACAGGGATTTCAACCAAGACAAGTTCACCATACTTTGTGGTATATGCCACAAACCAGGGCACCGCATGGAATGGCACAAAGAGGGCCTAAAGAATTTGCATCCTATGAAAAGAAATAGACCTCCTAACCAAAGAAGACAACAAACCAGAGATAGTACTAGTGGGGTAAGAATTAACTAGTTTACTTGCATGTTTGTCCAACTTACTAGTTGCATTCATAGTTTTACTTTCATGTTCTTCAATCTGTGAAATATTGTACTTTAGAAGATATCACTAATAATAAACTTTTTAATGGCGGAACGCAAGCATGAATATAAGCGGTATGCCACTGTGTCATATGAGGATGCCCCTGTGCCCTCCCCCCTCCGCTCCCAGTCCCAATTTGTGAATGCAAATATCTGGCGGACGTAAAGCAATCTAGATGGCTGACAACAGCCGGTAGAGCCTACTACAAGTGCAGGACGAAGTGGGGTTAAAACCATCCCAAATACGGCAGGTCACCATATGTTTGGAATCCCAGCCCATGCAGATTCTTTCAGTGGATTGATGGTCCCGACAAGTTTGACCCTCGGATCCACCTTTTCCCATATAATGAGGAGGAGACAAAGCCACCATGAGTTCAGGAGGTGGGTGCCTCCACCACCTAATCCTCCTGTGATGACATGGGAAGAAAAGCAAGCGGCAGCATGCATCCGCGTGAAGAACCCTCCCTTATGCCATTGTGGTGTTCCTTGCAAGCTTCAACATCCCAACATAGAGCTCCCTGTAAAATTCAGCCCATTCTTCCGTTGCAAGCTAACGGACCATGTAAGTTTGGTTTGCGAGTGTGCTCATTTTGTTGTGCATGACTTTGATTCAACATATTGTTTTGATATCCTATACTTATTTGTTTTGCAGGCTGGGTGGCTCGTGTGTGACTTCCAGGAGTACATCTATGGCCCCAAGGCTCATTGGTACACCAAAGAGGCAATTCTTGCATTTGAGAGCAGAAAGGAGTGGTGGCCATGTGAGAGGGCCCCTAAACCTTGTTGCAAATGTGGGATTTTGGCTCGACGGGGTGTTGTTCCGACAGAGTTGGATTATGGATGGTATTGCGGGAACTCATTAGGAGACTATTGGTAAAGACTAATTAGCATTGCATCTCTTGTCTTGCTTAAGTATCACCCTTTCTATTTTACAATTTAGTAATCGATTCAATGTTTTGCAGGAAGGGAGAACTTGTTATTGGGAGACCTTTATAGGAAGGGGAGACCTAAGACGCTATTTGGACAGCTGCTCCAAACCTTTGAAGACAACAGAGACCCTCAAAATCAAGGAGCAAGAGGACTACAAGGAGGACGTACGAAGGATGAGAGAGGCGGAATACCATTCAAAAACAGCATTCGATCCTATTAAGGTGTTTCCTCCAGGCTCATGGGATGAACACATTCAGAAGCTCGAGGCCAAAAGAAGACGTATTGACTTGAGTGTGGAAAGACAGAAAAAAATGGCAGAAGAGGCCCAATTGGAGGCGATGAAGGCACTCATAGCTGATTTGGCCATGCCAGTTCCCGAGGGCAAGGGAAAGGTGACTTGTGTAGGCGATGATGTGGCGGATGGAGGGGTGAGGCCAACACAAATGGATGCAGTGAAGGCACTTGTTGGCCCATTGAAGAACCAGTGGTGGTGGACAAAAAAGGTAAGGGTGTTCTTGTGGCCGATGATGTGGTGGATGTAGGAGTGAGGCTGACACAAATGGAGGCAATGATGGCACTTGTTGGTGAATTGCCCATTCAAGAACCTATGGTCGTGGACAAGACGGTAAGGGTGTTGTTGTGGTCGATCATGACGATGACGATGATGATGATGATGATGACTGGGGAGATGACGAGCTCTTGTTTGAGTGTGATTTGGATTATTAAGATGTTGTTGCGATTATAGTTGTATGGACTATTTGTATGATATATTGTATGGACTATTTGTATGGACTGTTTGTGAGGCCTATTTGTGTGGACTACCTTGTATGGAACACTAATTGTATGGACTACCTTGCGTGTAAGACTATTTGTATGAACTATGTGTATAGACAAGTTATGTGGATGACGTTGTGTATGAACTATTTGTATGGAATATTAGGTAATATGAAAGGCATACGGAGCCATCTACCTTGTACAATACATGAATCATTACAACGGTCATACAGAAACATATATATTACATAGCTAGGTTAATAGCTACAATATTTAGCCATAATAGTTCTGCCATCCACTTACCGTAGGCGGCATGAAACATCGATTAACGTTCCTCTCTCGCTCTTGACGCAGTTGTTCCTCTAGTTGATTGATGCGTTCTGCCATTTGTATCTTCTCTTGCTGTAGATTGTTGATCTCTTCATTTTTGCTCATACTATCATGCAGCAGGTTGTTGATATTATCATGCTTCTCCGCGTTCTCCTGTTGCATGACTTCTATGTTTTCTTGTAGATGGCGGATGTACTCTTGCACATGTGGCGCCATTTGGTCATCAATCCAATAAGTAAAGTGGCGGTCGTCATACTACCAACATCAAAGCATGGCAAACATTATGGCCAAAGACCAAGAAATCGTCTATAACCCGGATTCAAAAACACTTACCTGTACCGAGGGCATCGGAAGAAGCGTTGACCAGCATCGGGAATGAGCTCATAAACTTGAACAACAGCGTCATCTCCATGCTTTCATTGAGACCAGAACTCACATGGCAGGGCATTATGGTGACCATAGAAATCCCGAGTTCTAACATCTAGATTAGGGTGTGGATTAGGCGGGTCCAATGGACCATACAACCACGACATGGTGCAAACTCATGTCTCAGGATGTGGCTTCGGTGCTCATTATATAGGCAATTTGTGGTTCACTAGACCAAGTCTATGTTACATGGTGCAAAAGCCTACATGAGATTCCCTGAAAAACCTACCTCTGATTCACTGAAAAGCCGAAAAGTGGTTCCCTGCAAAGTCTAGCACTGAAAAACCTACCTCTGCTTCACTGAAAAACCGAAAAGTGCTTCCCTGCAAAGTCTCGCATTTAACAGCCTACCCAGGATCTGGTCCGTAGGGGACTGTGGTGCGACTGAAGCTTCAGTCGTGCCAAGCTCCGTGGTGCGACAGATGCTTCAGTCGCGCCAAGCGACTTGGCGCGACTAGAGCTTCAGATGCTCCACACTGTATCTCGGACCAGATCCTAGGTAGTACATTTGTGGCCTACCGAGTCACGCCAGGGCGCCTAGCGCGACTCAAGTATTAGTCGCGCCATGGCCCCTGGCGTGACTCTTTAGGCCGCAAATGTACTACCCAGGATCTAAGTAGCCCAGGACGGTCGCACCAAAGGCCCTGGCATGACTCAAGCAGCAGTAACGCCAGGAGCTTTGGTGCGACTCAAGCTTCAGTTGCGCCACAACCCTGGGCGACTTAGATCCTGGGTAGTACATTTGCGGCCTAAAGAGTCGCGCCAGGGGCCATGGCGCGACTCGTCAAGAAAAGGCCAAAACACTTTTTATCTTTCTGTTTTGTAACTATTTCCATTGTACAGGTTCAATCAAACATTTTTGAATACGAAATTCCTTGTCTTCAACCTCCCTCTCAGTATATGCATGTTCGTATGCATAAGTTTTCACATTGCATGTACACCAAACATTTCAAGTTTTAACACAACACCCATAACATATCAATTCAATCACATATGAAGTCCATCTCATAAGTCACACATATCGAGTCCATCTCATAAGTGACACATATCAAGTCCATCTCATAAGTCACACATATAAGTCCATCACATAAGGTCTTACATAATATTACAAGTCCATAACATATCAAGTTCACGACATAACAAGTCCATAGCAAAATATTACAAGTCCATAGCATATGAAGTTAAAGATCTGCCAAGTCCAAGACATAACAAGTCTACTTGCGAATAGAGGGATTGGGTGTGTAGGGCTTCTTCTTACAACGCTGGCATCCTGGATTGGTGGGCAACACATTGGGGGGTTCCAACATCAGTGTGATCACGACGTGCCCGCCTATTAGGCCTTTGACTGCCTTGTGATGGATCAAATGGCGCATCAGGCAACTGTGAGGAACCAATCTCTTCTTGCCCATACGTAGGATCATCATCTTCTGAGTCCAAGCTAGGTTCCTCGCCCTCCTCATCCTCGCCCTCCGCCTCCTCCTTCTCCTCCTCCGGGTCATCATCTCCTCCAATTTTGTGGTGGCCGCTCCTTGCCCCTCCTACGAGGGACGGGAATGGTGAGAGCCCCTACACGACGCAAGATAGATTAATTAGTTACAAACAATATGCCACATAATCCATCACAAAAAGGCAGAAAATTGTACAAGTTCGAAGCCCGCACCTGTACTCGTCGAGGTGGCCCTAGTAGATGGAGCAGAACGTGGACCAGAACATGAGGGTGCACCAGCCGCTCCTTCCCATGGGGCCATGCAATTCAACTATCGGGCCATTTTCTGGCACCCACGATGGAATCTCTGAAATCCCAAAAAAGTCAAATTCACACAAAATATATCAAACAAAAAATCACATTACCATCTAACCTGTATGGAGGCCCGTAGCTTGCTCGCCTCTTCCGGATGCCCAAATGGCACACCCAATGCTACGAGAGACTCGTTAGCAAACCGACTAAGTTGTTGTCCCATAGATTGCCATGTGATAGTTCAACCATTCAAAATATTAGAACAACCAAAAATACATTAATCAAATAACCCAAGAACTGAACCAAACTTACAATGTAGTCTTCCACTGGTCCCCGTTGTGTCAGCGTGGCCTGCCTTGTCATTTCATCATCCTGGTCAAAAACATTCTCCAGATCAGAATGTAGATCCTCGACGGGACCGGCATCCATTGCAACCTTGAGTTTAAGCCATGTGTTCGCTCTCAACCATTGCAAATAATATTCATAAGGGGGGTCTCGGTGAAGCGGACCTCCTATGACAATATTGGCTTCCCGATTATCCCAAGCGTTAATGTATCCTTGGTGCTTGAGGCCCCAATCCTTTCTACCCCTCTCGCACCGACGATCAATACTACATTCAAGTACATGTTCTGTATGAAATAGAAATAACCAACATAGCATGATTTGGATAATTTAAACTCTACAATTACACAACATACCGGTGAAGCTCTTGATTAGAATTGATCTACACTGGAGGGCAATGTTGAAGAACGCCAAACTGCCTCATCACTCTACTTGGAATGTGGTACTCGACAATATAGAAGCAAATGAGGGGACAAACTGAGCGCCAATAATCTTCATTCATCCTGCAATACGGACTAAGCACCATGTCTTGCACCTCATGTCGGTCGTATGGTCGCTAATTATCCTAGGTATCATAAATCAAATAAATTTCCAAAAATGCCATTAAATTACAATAGAACAGAGGATGAAAATAAACACCAATACCAAAGAACGTGCCATAGACAACTTACATGTGCAGGAGTGAGGAAGTCTAGAGTGTTGCTGTAGTCAATGTAACGCCTCACCGGGTTTCCATGCACATTGAGAATGTTGTGTCATATGTAACCGACAGTGGCCAAAGGCTCTTCACCACAAGTTTGTAATTGCTTCAACAAAACAAATATAATGTCAAATTAACAGTATCTCAAATCATAGTTAACTAACGAATGGCATCAATATTATACTTCATCTTAATATAGCGAAAGATAGTATCTTACCCCATGTGTATACTGCTCCGGCCGACCATCGAGAAGCCGCTCCCACATCCACAATCGCAAAAGATAGGCACAACCACTAATGTTAGCACCAGCACCCTTGCGGCTGCAAGCATCACACATCTGCCGATACAGCCATGCAAGAACTCCACTAGCCCAACTATAAGTGGCGATGTTCTCCCAAGCTTGAACAATAATGTCTACCCACATCCAAGAAATGGTGTTCCCGCCCGAGTCCGGAAATAAAAACCCAGCCACCAAGTGCCAAAGCCATGCCCTAGCATACCGAGCAACAACACCATCCAGAACATCAGTAGGAGGGAGCATACCAAAGTGCTGCACCAACCAAGCCGAGCTGACTCCTGTAGTCTTCCTATCCTTTTGATTGTCCGGTGGATCCACAGGACGAACACCAATCAACAGCTCCACCTGATCTCTCCAACCAGCCGGATCAATTGTTCCAGTGACCGCTCGGCCGTCTATGCGAAGACCAAAAAGCATGGCAACATCTTTAAGTGTCACCGTCATCTCACCACAAGGGAGGTGGAAGGTGTGTGTCTCAGGCCTCCATCGGTCCACTAGCGCGGTAAGGGCCGCATTGTCCATCTTCGGCAAGCCATCCTTCACAAGCATCGCTAATGGGAGCAAGCCGGCTTGCCGAAGGTATGGGGCATACCTATCGTCCCACGCGAGAGGATTGTGAGTGCGGATACGTAGAGGATTCAAAACCAGCAAATAATTCATCAAACACTGTGTTGGACTATATCCACCCACCAAATTCATTTGCTCCATACAAAGTCACCATTAAGGAAAACTAACCTCAATACGCTCCTCAAGTATCCTCCCACAGTGTCTCTCATCGTACGCCATCTCAAGCAATGGATATCGTGGGTGCCACGCCATTTTGACCTATATCAAATAAAGGAAAATAAATTCCATGTGCTGAAAAAGAACTTTGCAATTAAAACAATCCAATATGAACAAGTCATACAAGAATACACAAAATACTTGTATGTATCTTATGTCAACTAAATCATCACCATGAAAGCCTATCTTCAAAAGAATAGCTACAATATTGGACATTTTCATATACACATAACCATGAACTTCAATATATACACATAAAAGTCATGAACTTCTATATTTCCACAGAAAGGTACATTAAATGATATTAGTACCAAGTCCAAAAAACCAAGTTTAACTCACTTAGTTCATTACTAACATCACCCAAATCTACACAATGTTATGTCAACGAAATCATCACATGTAAAAAAATGTATACGATAGACACGCGTTACCAACGACCAAATTCACCACATAATACAACTAACTATCTCAAATCCATGCTCAATCGACCATATCAAGTCAAACCCTAGCTAATCCTAACCTCATCTAAACCAAGGAAATCAACCAAGTCCGCAAAATATAGATGGTCAAAGTGGAGGAGTTACCTTCCTGAACTAATTTCTCCACTTTTCCCCTTCGAATCTGTGGTGGGAGGGGCCAATCTAAGGGGGGGGCGGCGGCGGGCACCATGGTTGAGCACGGGCTAGGGTTGGGGGAGAAAGAAAGGAAGGGAGGAGGAAGAAGAAGGGGCCGCGGCCGGCCGCCTGTATAAAGGCGAATCACGCCACGGCCTTTGGCGCGACTCGCCATACCACGTCAGGGCTGGGCGGCTGGCGTGGCAGGCCAGTCGCGCCACATGCGATGGCGCGACTCCCTCTTCAGTAGCGCCGCGCGTCGTGGCGTGACCAAAAGGGTTATTTTTTGAAAATTTAGTTCGGGCTGGGGTTATTTATAAAATAACAGTTTAAAAAGGATTAAATAATAAAAAAATTCAGGCAGCTTATACATGTAAACCTGGTGGGGCAGCCACCCGGCCCCAGCTACTGGCGTGCATGCCATAAACCACCCTCCTCTCTCACCTTCAGGTCCTAGGTGGCTGCAGGCACTGTGAAAATCCGTTTTCAAAATCTGTTCTAAGCTACAATAATACACATAAATTTTTTAATTTCCTTTAATATTTCTGATATTTTGTCTTGAACAAGCACCACATATGGGATGACAACAGAAAGTACAACCCAATAAGACCGAATGTGCGATCTCCAGAAAATCATGAAACTTATAAATATTTATACAAAAGAACTACACTCAACTAGTTTGCATACCTAAAACATTAGTTTTTGCTCATGTTTATATAAAATTTTATACATGGTTTATACTGTATACTAGTGGCCATGGACGGAGGAGATTTTTGTTGGAAATGATTTTTAATTTTCTAATGATTAAATGAATTATTCCTTAGGTATTTAGATCATATTCTGAAAGTATATAAAAAAACTAAAAGGTTTTCTATGGATAATTCATAGTTTTATTTAAATATTTAAGTGTAATATAATAATAATATCTAAAACTAATCCAAAAATGATGAGTATTGGCATGGGGTACTTTTTAACGTGTGTAACCATCTCATAAAATTTCAACACATTTTAAGAAAATTAGACTATACATTTTTACAAACACAAATATCTCACACACTCTTTCTTACATCTCAGAACACTCTAAAACATTTTGTTTGCTCATATTACATGGAATACATTTATTAGTTGTCTTGGATGAGTTACAGTTTTTTAAATGTTTCATTATTTTTTATAGATTAAATGATTTGTCAGTACATAAAAATCATGTTTTCGTACGTTATTTTTATTTTTATTTTTTTTGGACTAGGACCATATACTAGCACATAGTAATAATATTTCATTGAGCTAGCACATGCAAAATGGGCCATCAACCATGGTCTGCTTGCACAAGCAGAGAGGAGCTTATATCTTTCGGCACCCACCCTGTATATAATCTTTTTGAATATTTTCGCCGACCCTATAAGACCCATCCCTTTACACAGCTTTCTATATAATCTGGTTTTCGTTGCTATCAGCGCATACTACTCAGGGCACTATATACTTCTAGTTTTTTTCAATTTGCTACAGATGAGTTTCCAGAAATGCACTACATTTCTCGAAAAATGTTCGGATGTAAGGAATTCATATCTAGGTACGGGAACCATCAGCAAGTGTGCAGCCATGCATATTGTAGCACCAGATGACACTTTCAAGATTGTGTCTATTGCAGTCAACTGTTGTCCTGCATGACACATTCATTTCCTTTGTGTCAGCAGTTGCAATTGGCTATATATATAGGACGCTTCGACAAGAACTCCTTTTGCTTGCTCCATAAATATACTGGGTGGTCGGCCACGCTGATGGCCAACGGAGGCTGCCCTGCGACCATGGCTAAGCATAATTCCAAGTTGGCAGAGCACTACTGGAGAGATCCTCATCAGTATCGGGTCATAACCCTCATAGGTACCGGTTCTGGAACCGATACCGCGACACCGTGACTAAAGGGGTCGGCCTTTGGTACCGGGTCCAGAACCGGTACCAAAGGGGGCCTTTGGTACCGGTTGGTAACACCAACCGGTACCAAAGGCCCCTCCCGCGTAGGCTACGGAGGACGGCCTTTGGTACCGGTTGGTGTTACCAACCGGTACCAAAGGCTGTTTTGGTTATTTTTTTTAAAATATTTCATATTTGGGTTAGTTATATACAATTCTACGCGTCTACGTGTCTGCGCGTCATATGTCGTACACGATCTTTCACGCAATAAGATTGAAGTCGTCGCAATTGTCAATTGATTTTGACCCGATTTTGATTGCATTTTTCTCGAACATTCACATATAAACATTTGAGATCAGCCAATACAAAAGTTAGAGCATTTAAAAGTTATTTACAATTAACGAGCAGAACTGGAAGAAGGAGCGGAAAGGGAGTCCAATTGAGCGATAGCGCGTCCGTCATGGTGGTACTCTCCCAGTGGATTTATAACTTGGTCCATAATGAATCCAAATAGTTGGTCCGCAATAGCTTTTGCTTTTTGTGATATTGGGAGCTCTTCATGGTAAAACATGCTCTGCATTAATCACAAATGACAACATTCATTCATATAATAATAAATTTTGCATGTAATCATTTCTAAACAAGTAACTAATAATCATTCATTCATATAATAAATAAATTTTGCATATAATTATAAAATTTCCTAACACATTCATTTCTAAACAATAACTAATAATTATTTCTAAACAATAACTAATAATCATTTCTAAACAATAATCAATAACTAATAATCATTTCTAAACAAGTAAAAAAGTTTACATGAAATAACAAAGTTTACATGAATTAACAAAGTATACATGAAATAACAAAGTATAATAAATATATTCATAATAAATATACACTAATAATCATATTTCCATATACACTAATAATCATATTTTCATATACACTAATAATCTAATTTCCATATACACTAATAATCTTATTTCCATATACGCTAATAATCTAATTTCCATATACACTAATAATCTAATTTTCATATACACTAATATTTCCATACTAATAATCTAATTTCCATATACACTAATAATCTAATTTTCATATACACTAATATTTCCATACTAATAATCTAATTTCCATATACACTAATAATCTAATTTCCATATACACTAATAATCTAATTTCTATATACACTAATAATCTCATTATCCATTGGATAATACTAGATCATACACATTACAGAACAAGTCATATGCAAGTATGAATTGTTTTAATTCATACCATGAGTTCTTCGTGAGTCGCTTTTTTGGGAGAAATAAAGGTATGGATCCACTGGCAGACGTAGTATCCGCATAGATTCGTCCCTCCTTCCTGTCTGGCACACTGAAAGTGGAGAAGAATAAAGTTAGACGTAACAACTATATATTAGTGTGATTTTACAAGATATGCGGGTACACCAACCACGTACCGGAAAGTCCGTCTTCACATCCAATTTTTGTTTGAAATTTCCTTTTTATTTCACACGGAAACGTGTCCATGCCATGTCAATCAAGTCTAAAACTGCTTGGTAATCCCCTTGTGGTTTCCGCAGTGAGTCCACGACAATAATTTGACCGGTGTTTATGATTATCACAAGCAGTATCCAGTGGAAGCTGTAGATATTTATATATATATAAATACATGCACAAGTATTGAGAACAAAGTCTTAAAGTTATACATACATAGAGAGAAGTACTCACTTGAAATTGTATGGCAAAAGAATGTAAGTCTTGCTTCTTTGTCTCTCCAGGTACAAGTATATGTTGTCCACCGTGTCTAGTGGCTTACTGGCTACAACTACGGAATTTACCATGCATGGATCCATGAAGCCGACATCATGATACGATTTTTGGCGGCAGGTATGGATCTCCATCCTACATGGCAAGAATAGATTATTGTTATTGTTGCAAATTTTAATTAAGGAAGCAAGTATTGCGAGAATAGATCAGTGAAACAAACTTACACAACCTAGCAGCTCATGATTGACAGGTCTATGGCATCTTGATGGTACAACATATACACATCCTTGAAATCCAAAATTAAGAGACTATGCCCACGGAAGTAATCTCGGTCTTGTATCAAAACATTGAGCATCAGTCTACCCTTTTTGGACACCTTCATGTACCACTCATGAAATCGGAACGCTTGAGTGGTTAGGTACTTCACAGACATTGGGGGCACCATTGCTTCGCCATATCGAAATTCCCAAATTTTCACTGGTGTTGCCTTAGGAATTTCGCCCTCTAAAAGTGCTTTCGGTGAGAGGCCCGTTTGCGCGCACAACTTCGCAAGTTCTTCGTCGTCATATTCCTGTTGCCCTTGTGTCCTGAGCTCTGACCGAGTTGTTTCTTCTTAGGAGTGGTCGCCTTCTTCCCCGATGATCCACTGCTGGCTTGTTTCTGCTTCTCATAAGACTTTGCAAGCTGGCGGTCGTAGTCAGAGGGCATGAATCTCTTCTGATTCGCCGCGCTCATTGTTTTGAAAAAGGTCTTCGCTGTCAGATCTATGGGTACCGTCTTCTCTGGCTCTTTGGGTTTGAAATGCTCTTTGACTTGGGCTGCGACCACCAAAGTAGTTTCCTCGTTAATTTGGTCGTAAGGTAACTTCTTCCTTATGGCGGCCAACTTTTCTTCTTCGGTCGTAGGCTCTTTCTCCACCGTTTGGCGCTTCTGGCGAGTAGTCCGCCGTGGGGGCGGAGCTTGGCGCTTTGGGGGAGGCCATGCTGGTGGAGGAGGAGACATGTGTGAGCCGGCATCATCCTGACCTAGAGGTGGCAGCTCTGGGTCATCCTCGTCCCTTCTTGAAGGTGACGGTGGCTGCGGGGGATCCCTGGGTGGAGTAGATGGCGGCCCTTGACTGCCAAATTTGACGTAACGCTTCTTCCATAGAATGATACTGTCGTGGGCAGCATCCGCTAACGTCTTTTCTCCGTCGCCACCTGGGATGTCGAGCTCCAAGTCATCATATCCTTCACAAATCTGCTCGACCCCCACCTTGCAGTAGCCACTTGGAATCTGTGCCCCATGAATGGTCTGCCCTTGCTCCACCGGATAAGCCATACCGTAAGCCACCTTAGTGGATAAGTTCCAGCTTGGTATATGAAGCTCACATGGTGTACGCAGAGTGATTTCGTCCACTGGATAGCGAGCACTCTCGTCCTCGGCATCGGCCGTTGGCAGCTCCATGGAAGCAACACTGCTGCGACGTTGGGAGGGCGGGCTAACACCATCAACTGATCCAACAGCTGGTACAAGTACTGCTCCTGGCACCGACTGCCCTTGGCTCAGCAATGTCTGTATCTGTCTAAACACTTCATCTGCGATGCCAGCCTTTGTCTCCCGAAGCTCTCTTTCCAAGTTCTCTACTCTTCTCTCTTGTGCGGCCGTAGAGCGGCTTCGACTCCTGTATGTGTCACTGTCCGCAGGGAATGCAACCTTCCACGGGACGACACTGACACCTCTAGCTCGTCCGGGATGTTCGGGGTTCCCCAGAGCCCTTGTTAGCTCGTCGTTTTCTCTGTCGGGAACGAATGTCCCATCGGCTGTCTCTTGAAGTACCTTAAGGATAGCAGCGGCCGCCTCTTTTAACTCATCGCTGTATATAAGCGACCCATCGGTAAGATCCAGAGTGCCACCATGAGCGTAGTACCAATGCCTTGATCGCTCGGGCCAATTCATTGTCACCGGCATGATTCCCCTGGCAACCAAATCTTCTTCCATCTTGTCCCAGATAGGAATTTTCTTCTTATAGCCAGTTGGTCCAAGAGAGTGGAAGTATCGTTTCTTCGCGGCATTGATCCTATTCTGTCGCGAGTTCTTTTCACCTAACTCCGACAGCCTGTACTGCACAAAGGAATCCCAATGACCCCTCAGCTTTGGGTAATCATCAAACTTGGGTGTCAGGTTCTTCTCGGCATATTTCTTGTACGTGTTTTTCTTCCATGTTTGAAATGCAGTACACATCGTCTTTAGAGCCCAATTTTTGACTCTTGCCTCTGAACCTTGAGGCACTGCGAAATGTTCTTGCAGACTGGCCCATAGCATTTTTTTCTCTGATTGCGGCACGTATGAAGCATCATCGCTGGGTTTCCACCTCTGCAGGCTGATGGGCATGTGGTCTCTCACTAGAACACCACACTGATTGGCCATCTTTATAGCAGCTTTCTCTGGCGCAACTGGCCGACCATCTTCTGCCACATCAGTGATTACAAGTCTGCCCTCTAACTTTTTGGTCGGGCCACGTTTCGTCCTCTTCGATGATGAGGACCCAGAAGGCTGTGAGCCTGAGGGCTACATGTACGAGAAAGAGATGTATCAAGATTTCATGCTTGAACATATATATATTCGATATTGACAATATGTATACATATGTACCTCCTCGGCCCGAACAGTTCCAGTAGGTTCTTCTATGCCATCACCTGACATATTCAGGTATTGGCTGCCATCGTCACCACCTGCCTCCTCGTCGACGTCGAGAAGGTTTGTGGCACGTGCACTGCCTTTTGCGATTTCTTCCATCATAATCATGTTCATTTCATCTTCCGTCATTTCCATTTCGTCTTCCGTCTAACAAATATACATGAAATAACAATTATAGAGTTTACATGAAATAACAATTCTATCAAATTCGATCAAATTCTATCAAATTCGATCAAATTCTATCAAATTTGATCAAAATCTATCAAATTCAATCAAAATCTATCAAAATCTATCAAATTCGATCAAATTCTAATCAAACTCGATCAAACTCGATCAAATTCTAATCAAAATCATTCAAACTCGATCAAATTCTAATTAAATTCGATCAAATTCGATCAAATTCTATCAAATTCGATCAAATTCTATCAAAATCTATCAAAATCTGCCAAATTCAATCAAATTCAATCAAATTCTATCAAAATCTATCAAATTCAATCAAAATCTATCAAAATCTATCAAATTCTATCAAATTCTATCAGAATCTATCAAATTCGATCAAATTCTATCGAATTCTATCAAATTCGATCAAATTCAATATTTCTAATCTTTTCTTTCTTATAACAAAGTAATCATTTCTAAATTGACAATAACTAAAAATCAATATTTCTAGTATGACTCACACACACACATGAAATAATGTAAATTCTAGATTCATATTTCTATAAATTACATTAAAAATCTTATAATTACATAAAAAATC
>CM014272.1:17417100-17472105 GCA_004135705.1 Alloteropsis semialata
TCTATAATGACACCACTATTTTGGTTAGTGCTTTTGTCGGCTTGGGCTCGCACGTAAAATGTATACCCATTTATATCGTAGCCTTGGAATGTCAAGAATGAGGATGATGGTCCCCTTGCCAAATACGCCAGCTGTGTATGTATTGTCTCGTTACCCATGAGCTTTTGTCGCAACCAACCAGCGAAAGTTTCTATGTGATGGCGTGTAATCCACTTTTCAGACTTTCTTGGATTTTGGTAGCATATTATAGTCTTGTGCTCCTCGATGTAAGGAGCCACCATGGTTGACGACTGCAATACAGTGTAATGGGCTTTCATGAATAAATCGTAGTCGCTACACCTTGTTTGTTTCCTTCCTAACGTGCCCTTTCCAAGTAGTCTCCCCTCATGGCGTGACTCAGGTAGCCCAATCGGTTTCAGTTCGGGGATATAGTCAACACAGAACTCAATGACCTCCTCTGTTCTGTATCCCTTGGCGATGCATCCTTCTGGTCGATTGCATTGAGAAAGGCACATAGCTTCACAATAGTTGTTCGGACATTAACGGGTAGAATTCCCCTCAGCGCCACCGGAAGCAATTGTGTGAGCAGCACATGGCAGTCATGGGACTTGAGGTGTACAAATTTCTTCTCTTTCATATTTATCAGACTCTTTACATTCGATGAGTAGCCGGACAGGACCTTAATACTGTTCAAGCAATCAAACATGCTGGTCTTCTCCTCCTTGCTTAGAGTGTAGCTAGCAGGACGAAAGTTCCAACGCCCTTTCTCTCTTTTCTCAGGATGCAGGGGATCTCGTTGTTTCATACGTTTCAGGTCCTGTCGTGCTTCTAAGCGTATCTTTTGACTTTCCATACATACCAAGAAACCCTAGCATGTGTACGCAAAGATTTTTGGTCAGGTGCATCACATCAATTGCGTGGCGGACATCTAAGACCTCCCAATATGGTAGGTCCCAGAATATTGACTTTTCTTCCACATGGGCGCCTTTCCATTTTCACTTGTCGCTGGCTGGCTGCCAGGTCCCTTCCCAAAGACCACCTTCACATCTTTTACCATAGCAAATACATATTTTCCATCCCGATGCCTTGGTTTGCTATGACCTTCCGCCTCAAAATGCTTTCCTTTCTTTCTTAGCGGATGTTTCTCAGAAAGGAATCGACGATGGCCCATATACACACACTTTCTACAATGTTTCAGGTAAATGCAGTCGGTGTGTTCTAGGCAATGTGTGCATGCTTTGTATCCCTTGTTTGACTGTCCCGACAGGTTACCAAGTGCAGTCCAATCATTGATGGTCACAAACAGTAATGCTCGTAGGTTAAATTCCTCTTGCTTGTGCTCATCCCATGCCTTTACACCATCTTTGCCCCACAACAACAAAAGTTCCTCAATCAGTGGCCTTAGATACACATCAATGTCGTTGCCAGTCTGCTTTGGCCCTTGGATTAGCACTGGCATCATAATGAACTTCCGCTTCATGCACATCCACGGAGGAAGGTTGTACATACAAAGAGTCACAGGCCAAGTGCTGTGGCTACTGCTCATATCACCGAAAGGATTCATGCCATCCGTACTCAAACCAAATCTTATGTTCCTTGCATCTTCTGCGAAGTCTGGGAACGCTCTGTCGATTTTTCTCCATTGCGACCCATCAGCGGGGTGTCTCAACATATTGTCTTCCCTCCGATCCTCTTTGTGCCACCGCAGCAATTTAGCATGCTCTTTGTTTCTGAACAAGCGCTTCAGACATTGTATTATAGGGAAATACCACATCACCTTGGCAGGGACTCTCTTCTTGGGGGGCTCTCCCTCAACATCACCAGGGTCGTCTCGCCTGATTTTATACCGCGAACAATTGCAAACCGGACAGGCATCCAAAGATTCGTACACCTTGCCCCGATAAAGGATACAATCATTGGGACATGTGTGTATCTTTTGTACTTCCAGTCCTAGAGGGCAAACGATTTTTCTTGCTTCGTATGTTGTTTCGGGCAATGTGTTGCCCTCTGGAAGCATCTTCTTTATCATTTTCAATATCTCTCCAAAACCTTTGTCAGACAAGCCATTACTTGCCTTCCATTGCAACAGTTCCAGTGTGGTACCCAATTTTTTCTGGTCCTCTTTGCAATCTGGTACAACAATGTTTTGTGGTCCTCCAACAAACGCTTCATCTTCTCCCGCTCTTTCGCACTTTCGCAGTCTTTCTCTTCATCACGGATCATGCCACCTAAGGCGTAACCCTCGCCCATTGCTGTATCATCTGCAAAGGCACCGTATTGTGCAAAGTCCGAGATGTTGTCGTCACCTTCTTCATCACCTTCTTCAAAGAATATCCCCGCTTCGCCGTGTTTGGTCCAACAGATATAGTTAGGCATGAAACCACTCATAACAAGTGTGTGTGGACCACCTTCTTCGAGATGTGATAATCCTTCTTATTCTCACAGACCTTGCATGGACAGCATATAAAACCCGAGGTCGAGTTAGCCTCTGCCGCGTCGAGGAATTGATGAACGCCATAATGAAGTCAGATGAGCGTCTATCCGCGTTGTACATCCATTGCCGATTCATCTATTCACAAAATACAATGAAAAATTCATCCCCAATTTCTAAAGTTCGTAATAAACCTAAATAAGAATATCATATATAATCTCTAAAAATCTTAATAACCGTAAACATCAACATCATTTGATGCCATCAAAAAGATGTATTTCTAAAGTTCGTAGTAAGCCTTAACAAGAATATCTTTTATAATCTCTAAAAATTTCGACAGCACCTCCCCTGCATCGGGAGGTTTTCAAAAGCTACAACAAACCAAGGGCACGATGGCCGACAACCACATTCCAAAATCATCAATGTGTTACTTTTGCTCATCTCAAAAAAAAAATTCAAGGAGCGATTTGCCTCAGATACGTTGTCTTTCATTTGACCTTGAACTTGGAGCATAAGAAACATTACAGGTGGTAACAAAATTGGTTCATGGTAGGCATGGAACCATGAGACACACCCAGCCCAACCATCACAACCGATCCGTTGCTTGGGCATGGATGTGTCCCATGGTTTGATGACAACCATGAGAAGCATAACTATACAATACAAGCTCAAGCTCAAGGTCATCATATGTTACCCAGCTAGAAAACTAGGTAAAATTTGATATCATCATAGGCATGCCAAGAGTTGGATTGTTTAAGTTCAAGATATTGACAACCATGAGAAGTAAAATTGAATTTAAAATCTAACTAAATAAGAATATCATTTATAATCTCAAAAAATCCTAAACACCCTAAATATCAACGTCATTTGAAGCCTCTAAAAAGATGTAATTCTAAATTTTGTAATAAGCCTAAATATGAATTTCATTTATAATCTCTAAAAATCCTAATAACCCTAAATATGAATATCATTTAGAATATCTAAAAATCTTAATAAGCATAAATATGAAAATCATTTAAAGTTTCTACAAATAATCCAAAAATCTAAACAATGTCTAAAAATTTGTGCATCATCTCTACACATGCAACAACTAACTATATAGTGATTCTCTATTACAAATTCATAATAAAAATGAAGATTAAATCTAAAATCTCTTATTTCAATCCATTCCACAAAACACAAATTACTCAAAACATAGAGCATAAAATAGACCATACTAACCGTCAAAAGAGAGAGGATGAAGTTGCTAACCTTCTAGCGGACTTGGTTTGCAAAATCTTCAAAAGTTATGAAAAAATTGGGCATGAGCTCCCCCAACCCGAGCTCAATGGAGGATGAAGAAATGAGCCATGGCTCGGGCTGGGGGAGAAAGAAGGGGATTTATACAATGAGCCCCTTGGGTACCGGTTGGTGGCACCAACCCGTACCAAAGGGGGTCACATTGGTAACTGTTGGTGTCACCAACCGGTACCAAAGGCCCCGAGGCTCATTGGTACCGGTTGGTGACACCAACCGGTACCAATGTGGCCATATAGGTACCGGGTGGTGCCACCACCCGGTACCAATGAGCTCACAGAATTATTGACCGTTGGACCCGGTACCAATGCTTGCATTGGTACCGGGTCCTTTCCATCCGTGACCGATTACGGTGAATAGATGGAGGGTTCTCCGGTAGTGTATACTAGCAGTCAAGCACCTAATTAGTAATTAACAAATGTTAATAAATTATATGTAAGCTATATCTGTAAATACCTAAGCTGCTGAGCCCCTAAACAAATTCATCATACAAATAACAAGCCGCTAGTGCAACATTGTTTTGATCTTTTGGAGAAGAAATTGCAACCTACAACGTAGTAACATGCGATCTTCCTGGCCAATCTTCGAACATTTAAATTCTAGTGTAATCTGCATGCAAAGTTCAAGCAAGCAGATGCAGATGTTCCCGACCTGGTCCAATGTTGGATCCCATTGGAGAAGATGGCCCACTCACTATGGGAAACTGCCAGTTCGCCGTGTGCCTGGGGCACACGGCGAAGGCCTAAAACACATGGCAAAGGCTTTCCCATGTGTGGCCCACGGTGAAGCCCCGACGGTGGCCAGCCACGACGGCAAAGCCCGCTTCGCCTTGGGCCTTTGTCGGCACACGGCAAAACCTTTGCCATGTGTCAGACCCGGCACACGGCAAAATAAAGGGGAAGACGGCAGGGGACGGCGGGGGACGGCGATGGCGTCCGTCCCGCAGGGTAGGCCCACTGGCTTCGCTGTGTGCCCCTGACCAGGCACACGTCAAAGTTTCAGAGTTTGCCGTGTGCCGGGCCAGAGACACACGGCAAACATTCAAACCTCGCTGTGTGCCAGGCCAGAGGCACATGGCGAAGTGTGCACTTTTTACCTTGTGCCTCTGACTAGACACACGGCAAATAATGGTAAAAGCACACGGCGAATTATGGCACATGGCAAAGAGCCATCCACAAGTGACAGGTTTGGTCACTTCATCGTGTGCCTTGGTAAAAGCACACGGCAAAGGCCTCCTTTGCCGTGTGTTGCACACGGCGAATTGACGAAATTGTCCCTTTTTTGCTGTTTTTTCACGTATAAAGCCCCCCTCAAACAAACATCACAGAGATATATTTCACGACAATAAGCATCACAGGCAATTGATATAGCACCACAGGCACATAATATACACAAATTCACAAATGCAATATACGTTTGACAAGTTCCCAATGTCACAGGCACCATCACCGGAAGAAGCCGCTCAATCCATATGTGGTAGTCATGACTCTTGAGCCCATTGATTCGCATTGTAGCTAAGTTCACCCCCACCTCAGATTCGCTGCATACCCATTGGGAAACATTAAAGTTTGAACCATTTTAGTACTTCCCTCCTTTGGTCCTTCTTCAGTACGAATTCGACTGGAGGCTTTTTCCATTTCTTGCCGTCTTTGGGAGGCAGAATGTCGTACTTTGGTCTATTGCACATCCTAGCTTGATCCACTCTAGCCTTAACATTGTCCTTTGTCTTATCAGAAATGTCCATGATTGTACCGAATGTGGCCTCGGCGACATTCTTTTCAGTGTGCATCATATCAATGTTATGTGGAAGAAGAAGATCATCCATGTAGGAGAGCCTCCACAAGCCCGACTTCTGAGTCCAGGCATGTTCCTCACCATAACCCTCAAAACCATCACCTTCTTTGTTGACCTTGAGCGCATCTAACTGCGCATGAACTGCGACACCTATCAATATCGGCGGTGGGGGGTCTTCAACCACGACACCTTTTGTAAAGTTCTTGATGTCCCGTCTGAATGGATGGTCAATAGGGAGGAATTGTCGGTGCTTGTCGAACAAAGAATACTTGAGACCCTTAGTCAACCAGATGAATTTGAGAGCTGCCTTGCATACTGGGCATGGGAACTTCCCATGGACATACCAGCCACAGAATAGCCCATAAGCCGGCAAGTCATGCAGGGATTACATGTACCACACATGCATTTTGAAGTCTGTCTTTGTAGCTCGGTCGTATGTCCATATCCCTTCCTCCCAAGCACGGAGCAAATCATCAATAAAAGGCTCCATATACACACTCATATTATCTCCCGGGTATCCAGGAATTATCAACGACAAGAATATGTTCTGCCGTTCAAAGATGATGCCGGGAGGGAGATTGAGGGGGATAACGAACATGGGCCAACAAGCGTATGGTGCAGTCGACATTCCATAAGGATTGACCCATCTGTTGCCAGCGCAACACGTACATTACGAGCCTCCACTGCTTTCTCACGATGACACACGTCAAAATGTCTCTATGCTTCAGCATCGGCTGGATGTACCATATTTTCAGGATTGTATCGTTTGCCTTCTTTGTGCCATGTCATTTGTTTCGCAGATTCCTCGGTCTTGTAAAGCCGTTGAATCCTCGGTATTAATGGAAGGTACTGTAGGATTTTCACGGGGATTTTGAGCTGCCTCTTATGGCCATCACCAGAGTCTACCTCCAGGTATCTAGATGATTTACATTTAGGACAATATTTTTCATCCGCATGTTCTTTCCTAAACAAGATGCATCCCTTCGTACAAGCATGTATCTGCTCGTATGGCATCTTAAGTGCATGAAGAAGTTTCTGTGCCTCGTACAGGTTGCGTGGCAGATTGTGACCACCCGGAAGCAGGCTGCCAAAAACTGTCAACATATTATCAAAGCCGTCTCGACTTATGCCAAGCTGAGACTTTAGGGCCATTATGCATCCGATGGCATCCAGTTGAGAAACAACGGCATGGTCGTGGAATGGTTTTTGTGCCGAAGACAACATGTTGTAATAGGCCTTTGCGGTTGCCTCTGGCAGATCCTCCCTAACATGACTAGGTCCTTCATCGAATTGTGCTTGATCAAAGTCATCTAACATGTCTCCGCACCAGGCACTAGCATCAAAATCCTCGATGTGTTGCCTCACGACCTCGTCTCTCGCACGATGGGCTTCACCATGACAGATCCACCGGGTATAGTTTGCCACAAACCCATTGGTGCAAATGTGTTCACCCATCTGGAACTGAAATTGAAGTATCTTGTTTGCACACTTGCTACAGGGACACGGCGCTTTACTCTGTCCATTCTCAAATGCCTTTTTCAAGAAATCTTCGACCTTGTGAAGAATTCATCGGTCCAGTCACGCTTACCCCGCCAGCCCGTGTACATCCACTCACGGTCATCCATCCTTTAACATATGAGTGAGTGATATAAAAAATAGTTCCATCTACACCCTAAATCTACACGCTGTCTATCATGCTCTAATAGGTGAAGATAGGTCCTAATCCCTCCCGAGGATGTGTAGATGTGGTAAGTTTGCATGCTGTACTCCTATCCAAGATAGAATTTCGGCAACACCTCCCCGTTGTTCTCCAAATACACGTCCTAGCAAGGAGATTGTGTATACGGAGAACAACAGGGAGGTGATGCCAAAATTCTGTATCGGATCAGAGCAAAGCATGAAAACTAAACCCATCTACACATCCTCGGGCTGTCCAGAAAATGTGGACAATTCGGAACCGATAAGGTCATTCATATGCAAAGATTTGCATATTTCCAACCGTATCGCTTCCGAACGGGAGACGCCTAGGTTACGTGAACTAAGGACATGAAACGGAAAGAGGGGCATTTTGCACTTTCTTACCTAGTAGCTCGGCGGCGCGGCCTCCTACTCCTCTTCCTTCGGCTGCGGCTGCGGCTGCGGCTACGGCAATGGTGCGAATCCTACAAAAAAAACCAATCCTTAGTGTGAATTCAAAATTTTGGCAACACCTCCCCTGTGCGGTGAGGTTTCCAAAACCTGCAACAAAAACCACGACACGAAGGCCGGGCTACACATAGATTCGTTCTCACGGCTCGATGGCTGGACACACATCACGTCTCACCTAGCGGGCAACGGCGCAGCGTCCTCCACCACCTCCTTCTCCTCCTCCTCGTCGCAGCGTGCGGCCCGGAACGGGGGCGCGGGTGGCTGACCAAGCAGGGGGTGACTCGAGGCAGGGTGCCAACCGGAGCGGGGGCTGGTCGGGCAGGGCGCCGGGTCGGGCCGATGGCCGCGCNGGCAGGGTCGGGGCAGGGCGAGGCGGGCGGCAGGGAGCGGCGACGGAGAGAGCGTGAGAGAGAGAAGAGAGTGAGTGAGTGAAGGAGTGCGTGGTCGGGACCCGGCAAAGGCAAAGGGAAACGCTCTTTGTCGTGTGCCCAGATCCAGGGCACACGGCAAAGTAACTGTTCGCCGTGTGCTAGATCCAGGGCACACAGCAAACGGCCCCTTTGCCGTGTGCCCTGATCCGCGGCACACGGCAAAGGGCGTTCCATATTTTATGTAATATACAAAATATTCACTCTATTCATTTTACGTACAAAATTAACAAAACAAACCATTCAAATTCTTAACATAGGCTTACTCGACCAAATAATATGAATGTAATTTTTTCACTCAAAATATTCTATTTTATTATGTACTTATAGGCCAAATTCAATTTATGACAATTTAAATGGTATAATTGCGGTTAATATATTAAAATTATCAAACAGATCCAAAAAAATCCCAAAATTTAACACGAAGCTATCTATCTTGTGTATTGCCTATAGAAGAAGTTTAGAATTCAAACTCAAATTCGAACGTGATTGTGCCGACAAACCTAACCACATCCTTCTCTTGTCTACGTATCTTCTTCGGAGAAGTTTCAGTTTGTAAGCATCGTACGTGATAAAATGTGCAGATCCTACTCAATTTGTTTACCAAAGATTCCATGCATGATAGCATGAGATATTGACAAATCTCATGAATTTCAGACTTCGTTTGAGTTTTATAGAATTTAAAATCTATCTGGCCCCCACGTGTTTGGTAATGTTTCATGAACACAATTTTCAAAAAATTGATTCAACTTCTGGATAAGATCTTACACAGGACTCAATATCACGAATATCATTTTTCCACTCCCTTTATTGTATTATTACATGCATTTGCAGTTCAAAAGTGAATTATTCGAAACAAATACTTTGAATGAAAATAAATTGTTAAATATAGCAAACAGATACAAAAATGTACCAAATTTGACAATGAAATACCAAACAAAGTATGTAGAGTGGAGTAAAAGTTTGGAGGGCACCAAATGATTTTTTCTGGTTTCTTTGCCGTGTGCCAAACTGGGGGCACACGGATGCTTTTGCCGTGTGCCGGCCTAGGGGCACACGGCAAACAATGCTTTTGCCGTGTGCCAGCCTGGGGGCACACGGCAAAGATAACGGCCGTCGACCCGTAGTTGGTTGCCATTCACGTGCCGTCGACATGAGGGCGTGTGCCTGGCACGTGCTCAAGCTTTGTTGTGTGCCGTCTTCGTAGCGCACGGCAAAACCACCGATTTGTCGTGTGTCTCAGCGGGGCACACGGCAAAGGTGACGGCCGTGGATGGCCCAAGGCGCGTGCGGGGCACGTGCTAAAGCTTTTTCGTGTGCCTTCTGTAGAGCACACGGCAAAGCACTTCTTTGCCGTGTGCCAGGTTTTGGGCGCACGGCAAAGCACCTTTTTGCTGTGTGTGGGTTCTTTGCCGTGTGCATTTCCCCTGACACACGGCGAAGGCGATGTTTGCCATATGCCCGATGGAATGCACACGGCAAAGATCCGAGCACATGGCGAACTGATGGTTTCCCGTAGTGATTGGTCTTTGTGACAGAACAATATTGTTTACTACCTTGCTTTTTATGGAGGTACCATAAAAAAATTAATTTTTATTGACGCCGTTAGTTTCCAGACTTTGCCGAGAACTGTCCATTCTAATGTAAGTTCCAATGAAATTAATCTTCATCCTGGCTTAGGACAATATTATCGATACGTGGAAGAAGATTTCTCCATGTCACCAACTTGTTACCAATAAAAGATCCCTGCGTCATGAGTTATTTGGTGGGTTAGTGCCCAAAACCACTTATTTTCGCTGAGCTATGTTAGAAAGACCAGGATATTGATCACGCAGTGACTATTTCAAACCACCTATCTTTCCAAAACCTTATATTTTATGCGTTGTTAAGGAAAAGACACCATACGAAACCATACAACCTACTAGTGTTAGGGAAAAGCAACCTTTATGTGGTTTCATACATAAGCTTGTCTAAAATAAATATGTGGACCTAACCAATCTTCTAAAATTCTGAACTATATACAGCTTCAGGAAGTATGTGGTTTCCATTGAAACCGCCGAATAAATTAATTTTTAAATTTAGACTTGTTCTAGACTTCCCTTGTCCCGAGTGTGGACTGGCACCTTTCATGACTGGATGAATCATTATAATTTCCCACCCACCATTCGTCGTTATATATCATATCCATGCTCTCATCTCTCAAGTCTCAACCAGCAACCTTATTTGTTCTGCGACTCTTTCACATCTGCCTACCGTCATATGTTTACGTGCCATTCGCTATAGTGTATCTTGTCTACCTTGTGTAGATCTCAGTGCCTGAGATCAGGGCAACTGCTTCTATATCTTCCTTTTTCTTTTTTCACATATGCTCCATCCCCTCCATTGCTGAATAAAACACCATGTGCAAGCTTGGAATAAGAGGTATCAGCAAGTCATTTAGATCATACATCTCAGGAACATCAAGGAAGCCATCATCCTGTTGCACCCCAGCAAACTTGAGCAGTAGTGTACAGCAGCGCGAGAGGCTGGAGGCTGCGGCGGGTGGCATGACCTTGGCCGCAGTTGGTGGCAGCATCCAGCAGGCGACAGATCAAGAGGCTGCTGGTGATGAGTTGGAATAATGCCATAGCTGTGTGGACGGTGCGAGCCCTTTCTTTCTGGTCCGTTATTGTATGACTAAATGCTGCAGTTTTAGGCAACTGCATATGGAAAACAATTTCCACAAGCAAACTTCTTAGGCAACCGCCTGCAATGTTGTCTTTGGAACAGTGAGCCACTTCCATTGTCCCTAGGGCATGTTATAACGCCGGTGCTGACCCTCATGCTTTGTTGTCGATGCAAGTGTTGACCGTTCTCCCTTATCTTCAATGCAGGTAAATTTCATATGGTCTCTTCCCTCTTGTCTTGAATGGAGGGAAATTCCATGTCCTGGTTAACTGCTAGTACCACTTCTGCATAGAAGTGCACGACAAAGGCCATAACTGTATGGTTGAAAAAAACATACTTCATCCGTCCTGGAATACAAGGCATCCAAGGATTCAAATTTTGTAACCAAATACAAGGCAAGTTCCATATCATAGTGAGCTGCTACTACCACCACCGCATAGAAGTGTGCAGGCCAATGTCCAAGACTGTCTAACTGAAGAAACGTACTCCCTCCACCCAGGAATACCTGGCATAGAAGGATTCAAATTTGTACCCAAATACAAGGCATTCTAGTGTCCTGTGGAAATAAAGGAATTCATATAATTATTCTCAGTAGTTTTCCATGCACAGATGCACATTTATCCATTTTGTCTCCGACCATTGGCGTGAGTTTCTTTTTTCCGGTGCTAATCCTTCCTCTAATTATGAAGTGGGAGTAAATGGCATGCAAATTTCCTTGCTAAGTGCTGCAGCAACAGAACATCTGGCCATGAATTTGAAGGCATTAACAACCCAACAATGCATTAACCAAGGGTATATCGGTCATTTGCTTCCTTAGTCCGTCCTAAAATTGTAGGATGTCTTGTATTCCATGACGGAGGGAGTACTGAACAAACTTTCAGAACTATGTTGCAGAATATAATTGAGACAGCTAGATCTCCCAAATGTCAAGCACTAAAATTTTAGATTTTAGGATGTGGTTAGGATAAACCAATAAGACAATGATTTTCTTGAATTTCTAATTTGTTTCAAAATTGTATTATTTTAATGGAATTTAGTACAAGAATATTTTCATTTCTAAATTAAACTAAAACAATGTAGGATTTAAGCGTTTTTTGTGTACTTCTTGTAATGTGTCTTGAGCCTTTAGCTTTCTAGGTGCTGTTAGACATTGTTTAGGTTCCTCGGGGTCTTTTTTGGAATTTCCTATTTTCGTATAACTAAATCCATTTTTTGTACAAACCTTTTCACAAGCGCCAAATATTTTATTTGGACTCATCGCTTCTGGCTCTTGGTTTTTTTCAGAATCTTTTGAAGCTTTTGGGATATTTTTCGTTGCTGTAAAGGATTTACCTAAATATTTTGTAGTTTTGTTCTTAAATTGAGAATTTATTTCCAAAGATAAATCAAACCTAAATCCTAAACCGCCCACCTGTCATCCTCCCTGCCTTGTCCGATAAGGATACGGCAGAGCGCCAACGTTGTCACATCTTCGGCGTGCGCGCCAAGCCAAGCCTCGAGCCTATTCACAGCATGGAAGTCCCGAGCCCAGTGTGTTCCTGCTGCTTCCGCCGCACCCACCCCTTGCCTTGTCATTGCACTGCGCCGCCGACCTTCAAGCTTGCTAGAGCGAGCCCCATCGGCCATTCGATTCCTGACAGCCAAAGCATGCTGGAGCAAGACATCAACGCCAGGAGCTATGCCATATCGAGCTGCATCTCTGTCGCCAGGCTTCGTGGCCATCAATCCACTAGAGGAGCTCTGCATCGTGAAGCAGTGAAGTTTCGCCGACCGTCGTCCTGTCTGGGCAAAACCCGGCCACTACGGCCGAGCGACTCCGCCGGTGGTGAGCACATTCATGCGACCCTGCCTATTTAACATGTTTTCTTTAATTAAAAGTTCCTTATTGTCAATTGTCATAAACAACTTTTTATAATTAAAATAATTTGATTAATGCTTACTTCATGTGCTTTTCTCATTTAAATTTATTTAGGTTATATATCGGCTTTCACAAATAACACTAATTTGATTAATGTTAAATTGAAACCGTTTCTTATAAATAAAAGTTGATTAGAATTTTACATCGGAAAAAAATGTTAAATCTTTGCTAACAAATATCCTAATGTAAATCTAACCTAAATGGGAACCTATGTTACATAAATACTCTCTAGATTAAATGCTGAAATCTATAAAAAATTTTACCACTACTTTGACAAAATGTTTTTTATAACTACTTTATTATATATGGGCCTTTCTATGCTTTTTAACACTAAGGCCTTGTTTGGCAGCCCATTCCCCCGCGGGGAACCCCGTCGTTTCCCCGGGCTGCAAGCCCAGGCGGAAATCTTCCGTGGGTAATTTCGCCGTCCAATTTGGAAGCCTGCTCCCCAGGTGTTCTACAGCCCAATCGAGCCCACATCCACGCGGAAGCGCTCCCGACCTACGGAGACCGGACAGAATTCCCCGTCGACTCGACTCAGCAGAGCACCAAGCTCCGTCGCCCACCGCGGGCGCCGCGCGACGCCTCCGCCACCACTGCGCGTCCCCACCGCTGCATCGTCGCCAGGCAGGTCGCCTCCACATCAGGTAGTTCCGCCTCCGCCCCATGTCTCTAACATGCTAGGGTTTCTCCTCTCCTCTCACAAGTCACACCGTTCCTTGTGGATCTCGGGGATGAAGGACAATTTGAGGCCGTGAGGCAGCAGGCCGTCGGCGTGGATCCCTTCCATCCACGGGCACGACCAGGCATCTCATCTCTCTCGCCCTCCCACTACCTGTTTCCCGCGGTCAGACCCCAGGTGAGTCCTCGCCAGCCCCATCCCTCTCATGCGTGTAGGTAACTTCTTTGAAATGATTAATATGGCAGGATGATTGCCTTTGTGTTCTTGATTTGTAGCTACAAGAAAGATATTTTGCCTCTGTGTACTGGTAATAACAAGTTTGTGTTACTCTCCCTAGAGTCCGTCTCTGTTCATCTGCATAGTATACTAGTACTGTATAAAACAAAAATCGACCTCTGAAAGCCAGTAATTTTATACATTAAGCAACTTGTCAGATCCAATGATGCCAGATGCAGAATGCACGCACGAGAAACCTGAGCTACGACTGCTATCTGTTATATCCAAATATGAAAGGAAAGAGTTATGCTGGAACTTGTTGTGTTACCAATTTTTTTTACAAAAAGTAAATTTCGTTTTACCAGCTACTAGAATTCCTTGCTCTGTTCAGTTGTTGGCTAATTCCATCTATTTCTCATTTTCTTTTCAAGCAATGTTGCTTGTTAGAATAAATAGGAGTTGAAGAGCATACAAACAATGTCATCTCAACAGGTAGATGATGGGCCTTGTGTACCGAAGTTATGTAGATGGGCCTTGCCACAACCCCATCTTAAACAATAAAAATTTGGAGAGGCTTTTATATGATGTTTGGGCATCATTTATTTGTTCAGTCTGCGTTCATCCTGGCATCCAAATGTATAACAAGTAAAGGATAGCTAGAGTTTCAGTTTTTTTATCACTTGTCACAGGACCTTGTAGGAAATGCTTCATTAACCATCCCATTTATGAGTGTTTGGGCATCATTTCTATATTTTTCACTTGACCTATTTATTGCGTTTGGTGGTGTCTGATCCACTGCCCAGTTTGGTTCTTCAGTCAGTGTGTTCAGTTAGTCAGTGCGAAACTAGACTACTAGTTTTCAACGTGTTGCTGTTGGCTCCCTAGATAGAGAAATAACAAGGATTGCAGCTGTTGCACAAGTTAAACTGTTGATTTTGTTAAGTCACTTGAGGATATCACAGTAGCACAAAAAAATTTTTATTGTGTTTTAGTTAGGAGGTTAACATGTTAAGCTTAGATTCTGAGTGGACACTTTTCACCACAACTCTGAAATACTACTAGGATTCACTTTGTTTAAATCTGAACTACTACTAGGACCCATCCAACCAGTTGTATGCTCATAGCACCAATGCTTAATAGATTAGCTTTGTTTCAGACTGCGCTTGAATATAACCTGTTTTTGCTTGCTAACTATGACCTTGCCCTTGAATATAACATGTTACTGATTATATGACTGAACTATTTCATGTGTCTAATTGCAGGCTGCTCAGTGGAAACAGTGCCTAGACGGACTACTTCTGGGATATGAGTTGAGCAAGTTTGCTGTTGGCGGTGATTCTGAGATCACATATAGATATAGCCCATATGTTGCTTCAACTTTTGAAAACTATAGCTGTAATCTATCTCCATGGTTTGTCTTGGTGATTACACATCGAGACATTGGTAACTCCTCAAACTGTGGATCATAGCTCGTGTTGGGAAGTGCAAATTAAAATTGTGGATATAAGAATGGAAAGTAACCGTATTTTCATTTTTTAAAAAATTGTATGCAAGGATGGAACAAAATATTGTTTACGCTGCATAGTATCATATTGTTTTTGTTTATTATCATTTTTTCTGATTATTTTGAGTACTTTTTTGTATTTGGGGAATTTCACCCTTTGTCTGCCAAATGGCAGCAGGGAATAAATACACTGCGGGGATTCCTCCACCAGGAATTCCATGTGCAGGGAATATCCCTCTTGGGGGGTTTCCTTCCCTATTTTTTTTTCATTTCGCTGCCAAACTAGCCCTAAATATATATTAAATGATCTCTTTAACAAAACAGACCGGCGGCTACCTGCCCCTGCACCTACACGTCGCCCGCAGCTGCGAGCCTGCGGCTGCTTTTACACACGAGATGCGGGAAAGAGACGAAAATGGCAAGGGCTAAGGGGTCCCTGACCCCTGTCCACTAAATTTCATGAAATGGGTGGGACGAAAATAGTTTTCATCTGACGATTAGGCGAAATCTGTGTATTTTCTTCCAACAGTTCGATGGAAAAATGTGACCCGCTGCATTTTCGTACTGGCCGGTGCATATCATCGAAATTATATTTCGTCTACTGGTTCGATGAAATTTGGTGATTTCTTCGACTGTTTGGACAAAATTATGTTTTTGTCCAATCAATGGACGATTAGGTATATTTTATTATTCCTCACATCTGAAGTCTTAATTTGAAGTAACCCTAAAAAATATTAAAAATAAAAACAATTTGGTGTTTGGTGTTCCTGTTTAATTCTTTCCTACTGAAACTTCAGTGCTAGGAAAATTCAATTCCATTTGAGTTCTAATTACTTTGCTCTTTTCATATATGATTCTGAATGATCCTGTACTCATCTCCTTCAATTATGACATGAATGAATTTCCTGATTGGAGCACAACGCTTTGCTTGCTTTTGTTCTTTGTAACATTTTCTCCATGCAAAAACTCCTCAGAGTTAAGGTACAAACAGGTCCCAGCATTCTTTGCCAAACTCATTGGAATTTTTTTCTTATTCAACCTTGCTCTCGTATCTCCGTCTCTTCTGCTCAATGATGCGGCTAGCTAGGAACTAGAGGAGTCAGGAAGTGGATTGGCACTTTTGAACACGAGGAGTGAGAAGAACAAACATTGGATTTGCTATGGTGCTGATGAATTAGTACACATTTCAGCTTTGTGTGGCATAACAGAAATAATTATTGGGAAGCAGAAGTCGAAGGCATTGTGTACATCGTAAGTAGATATGCAGTTTCTTCTATGCTATCACTTTAGCCATCAAGGAAAATATTCTTAATTTACTTAGAGAAAATCTCTAAAACAGATATTTCAGCCAGACAATAATGTATCAGATAGTGTTCAGTATGCATGTCTCAGATTAAATACCTTTCTAACACCTCCATCCAACACCCATGTGCAAGCCAACTCTACCGCGGTGTACATCTTCCTTTATTCCACTGTTACGAAGTTCCTGCATGAGCCTATATGTAGTCTAATGCACCTCTCTCCTGTCTGACGGCTCCCCAGATGCATTTCACAGTTACATCGAATTTGTTATTGTGCCATGCAAAGTATTGGCTTCTCTTGCAAGGATATAAAACATTAGCTGGGTGTGGGAGATATCAAGAACTCATGGATAAACTTCCTATCTTCTCCATCTATTGTTTCTTCCACGGCTCCTGTGGTTGTGCCAGCCTACTGCAGTGTCTTTTCAGCTTATGCGAGTGAGCAGAAGAGTCCCAGCAGTTGGTGTTCTGCGGAAACCTCTAAACCCTTTTATGTGAGCGAACAGAACAGTGTCCCCGTTTATGCAAGCGAACAGAATAGAGGGAACAGAATAGTGTGTGTTTTCCAATATATTTTTCCTAATATTTACTGTGTGGAATCATACATAATTGTTGGACAATTTCTGCTGCTAAACAAATGCATTGAAATATTGAGCATTGTAAGAACATATTAATGGATGTGCAAGTTGGTTTTGCATGGGATTGCTCGCAACTAACACATTAATAAAGAAGATGAGCACCGAAGGACCAGCTGGAAAAGGGCCTGCAGCCTAAGCCTCGTGTAAATGGAGTGAGCTACCACATCCAACAAGTTGTAGCAAGTAAGCAACTGATGAATTCTCTTTTCGTCACTGTTCTGGGAAATATTAAAACAGAATCCATGACTGAGAAAACGGCAAACTTGTAGTTCACATTTTGGAAGAATGGAAGACGCAGAAATAGAGGGATGTGAGCAGAACTGGGCCAAGGGTTCATGGAGCCAACATGAAATCGACCAATTTGAGTTTATATGGGCACTGACCTGAGGACATATTAGGTTTTTATTGTTTTTGGAAATAAAATTCCAGTTTAACAAATAATCCAGAAAAGTCTAGATATTTCTTTTTAAACTGTGAAAATTTTCCAAAGCATCTAAAAATCTCATGAAAAATGCTAGACATAGAGTTGGACATAATGAACCTAAAGAAAATATTTGGAGCTTTAAAAAAGGTTCCCACAGGCTTCTGAAAAATTGATTTAGCTCTATAAAATAGGATTAAATTCCAGAAAAGTCCAAAAAATTCCCGGTGGAACTATTTGATAACTAAATGCATTTGGAAAATTAGAAGCACCCGAACAACACAAGACCCACTAAAAACAACAACACAACAAGAGTGCTTGAATACAACATTATTTGATTTAATTTAGAAAACAATGTTTCCCCTATGCTAAGTCCTCTGGTAAAATAATAAATCTTTAAAATACTTTAGTAATACAAGAAAATCAATGAGTTAATTGTTCTTCCTAATCATATCCTAAACTCTGAAATTTTAGGGTGTGACCACGCGGCAGGAAGATTTTTTAGGTAGAGTGCAGATCCATCAACTTCATTATTAAAATGGACCATAATTACATTAGTTTTGTTTGTTCTACACTGCTTAAGCTTGTAACCCAATCACGCATGACATATCTAAGTGATTTTTTATGCAACAATAATTATTTTCAGGACAACGAACCTGCAAGCTTCAAAAGTCAAGCCGCTATGAGTTGACTTCGGTATCCATAATCGAGGCTCTCCAAAGGGCGGTTGCTCAGTGCCAGTAACTCCCGATTTTATGCACCCCTTCATTAAAATTGTATAAAGGACCAAGTGTAATGACGAATTGAGGAAAGAATGTGAAACCATTCAGTATATAGCGTTACATGGGATGTACTACGGGTGATAAAGCATGACCAGTTGTTGTTTTATTCTTGCAGGCCCATCTGGCTAATACTACGAAATTGCCATTACTCTATCTCCACTTTCCTAGGACCCAGCTGTTTCATATGTGCATAAAACTGAACAGCATGGGGTCCACATTCTTAGTTAGGCATGGCAGGCATATGGAACATTTGGACATCTGACCTCAAATAATGAAGCACTAGCTAGGTCTCAAGGACCAATCAGCCTCTGTGCCGGGATCGAACAAACATGATCTGTTGCTCCTCCAGCAGTTATGGATACAGTAACGGTTATTCACAGATGATGCATTAAGGGCGTGTTTGGATCAGATTCACGCAGCTCCACTCCATCAACTCCACTATAGAGCAGATCCACCGTGGAGTTACAAAACGTGGAGCACCTCTTGAGGAGCTCCACAAAAAACGTGGAGTTGGCCTCCAGATTCACGTTTTTCGTGGAGCTGCAAAACGTGGAGCTGATGGTGTTTGGCTTGGAATTGTTGGAGCAGAGCTAAAAAACATGGAGCGGAGCGGATCCAAACACGCCCTAATTATTGTGAATTTTCTCTAGCGAAATGCAGAATCCAGTAGTTCTGACCTAATGCAAAATTTCTGCTTACAAGCGGGCCACCTTAGTTGTAGAGGAAGGAAAGCTACTTTCTGGTTTGTTGGTACAATTTTTAAGAATAAATTAATATCAGGAACATCAAAATAATCATATCCATATCCGTTTGTATCATTAAAAGTTAATACTGTCTAAACAGGTACAACTCTCAAATGTCCCACCTTATTTCCACCTAGACAACCCTACCTTGTCCTTTCTTATCACTCGCATCAGTATATTTGGATTTAGTTATTTACTGTAGAATACTCATGTTTCTCACAGTCACAGCGTTGCTTGCTAAACTTTAATGTATTCATGTGTGTGTATGTCCAGAAGGTATAAATGTAGGGCACATTTGGTAACCTTTTGCTCGGTACTGTGTTGCCTGACTTGTTTGCAAGAATATATATGAGCTGGGCAGAGATGTTTGGTTGCTTAGCTAGCTTATTGGGGCTTGAGCTTTCAATCTTTTTGCACACAAATTTGGGCGAGCCCAAATCACACTCTCCTGTGCTGAAAAGAGTAGACGCGCCTAGCGAGGTGGAGAGGCAAATAAACAACCAAATGAGCCCTTAAGACCTGGCACACCGTAATGCATAATTTTAACTATCTAGGAGTGCGAAGTATCAGCAAATGTCCAAGGACGGCTCTTCAATATTAATGCGCATGCATCATCTCGCTGTGCAAATGGACAAGATGTTGAGGGCGCATATTTAATCTATTATGGGCATAGTTCTTTTTCAGTGTAACGATCAACTAGACTTTTTTGCAACAAAAAGAGTAAAAAAAAATGAAATAGACATTTGAATCAAATGTCTTCAGATTCAATCTATTATGCCTGAGAATGACGTGTAGGAACAATTGACCAAAAGCATATCAGCAACAGAAAAAATAGGTACATATATTATCATACTTACAAGGGTGAATGGGATGTCTTGCATAAGTTTTTTGTTAAAACGGATAGCTATCAGGTCATCTCTAGGACTACATATTCAGAAAATTTTTATATGCGGAATCAATATATAACTACATGTAAAACTGGAAAGATAATCTTTAGTCGATCATTTTTAGAATAATGTATTGATGACACTATCCTTAACTATACTGGAAATATATTTCAATTCACAATGGAAANCAGCGGGAAGGCTCCTTCAACCGATGTCCCGCAAGGCCCGAGTCCTCCTCCGGCCGAACTTGTTGGCCAGTCGTCCTCAGGAGCTACGCCTGAGGTGGGGAACTCGGCCGAGGGGTCAGCGGCGGTGCAAACGGAGGAAGTACCAGCCGGGCGTGACCCGGAGGTGATAGTGGAGGCGCCGGCGGCCGACGACGTGCAGGACGGTGGAGGTGATACGGCGATCACTCCAAGTGGCGGCGCTGGGGATCCTGACGTGGACCCGGTGATCCAGTCTTCGCCCGTAGGCGCGGGCGACATTGCTCGAGGAGAAGCCCAGGAGGAGGGTCCAAAAGCAGTCGGACACCTCGGGAACTATCACTGTCCCCGGGGTTGACGCTATTGCGGAGATGGAGGGGTCGGTTATTGCCGAGCTCCAGATTGCTGTCGGCCATGCTCGGCGCTGTGCAGCAGTTTGTCTCCTCAATCGTCTCTTTTGTCTTTTCTTCTTCTTTATGAGTTGTCTGAATTCTTTACTTTGGTGAGTGGTTGTAGAAATTGGCCACGCTCCGGCAGTCGCGTCTTGGGCAGACCCAGGACGTGGAGTCGGCGCTCCAGCGCACGGCGAAGGCGGAGGCGGAGCTTAAACGGGTCAGGCGTCAGCGTGACGCCGCCAAGAAGAGCCTGAACGACGCTATTGTGGAGCATCGATTCAGTCTTCACCGTAAGGCCTTCTCCTTGTATTTTCCGAGTAGTTGTTGAGTCGTCAGATTTCGCCTTGTTCCTTTCATCCTGACCGAGTGCTTCCCTGCTTTTTCAGAGAAGGAGATGGAGAGGGATCGCCACATCAAGGAGCTGAAGGAGTTGCGTTTTGCGAACGCATCTCTGCAGCAGTCGGAGGAGGTGTTGGCGGGGAAGCTCAAGACGGAGCAGGATTTCCGGAAAGGTGCGGACATGACGATGCTCCAGGCAATGTATACTATCCAGAATAACGCTCAAATCATAACAGGCTTGGAGCAAGATCTGGCATCGGCGCATCTGGCCCTGACGGAGGTCAACGAGGCGGCGAGGGATCTGCTGGACTCCGTGGCCCCGGAGGAGGGTGAGCCGACAGCCCTTGTCGCTCGTCTGCAGGGTGCACCAGCTCGGATCGCCGACCTGGTCAAGGAGTCGGCGGTGGTGTGTGCGAATGACGCCCTAGCGCGTGTTCGGACACTTTACCCGCGGATTGACCTTGCACCGGTTGGCGATGGAGTGGCGGCGGACGCCTCAACGGAGCAAGTCGACGAGGCGCTGGCTCTGACCCGCCCGATCGCCGAGAGGGTCGGCGAGGCTCTCAAGTTTGAGTAGGACCCTGCAAGCTGAAGCAGGGTAGAATAGGCTTTGTGTATATAAGTAGTCAGAAACAAGTAAAACAAGAATGTTAGATATTTTGTTATATGTTTTGAAGTTGCCCGAGTGGTTCTTTTGCTAAAATGTGCTTTTTTCTTCGCTTCACTTATCCCAAGTTCATAACGTCGAGAGCAGATCCCGTGCACGTGTAGAAGGCTTAGGCGTCGTTCCAGGCCCGGTTACACAGCATTTAGTTAGGAATTACTCGGGAAACAAGGTGGTACTGAGTAGTTTTGCAAAGGAGAATAAAGCATATATTTTTATTGAACTTCGTGATACATAGCTTTTTTCAAGGGTAGAATCGGCGTAAATACTCTATGTTCCACGGGTGTGGGACTTCGGTGCCATCCTCGTATTGGAGACGAAAAGTACCCGGACATATGACCTCAGTCACGATGAACGGGCCTTCCCATGGGGCGGAGAGTTTGTGAACGCCTGCTGTGGATTGCACTCGGCGCAAGACGAGGTCACCAATGTTGAAGTCCCGTTGCTGGACGTTCTTGTCGTGGTAGCGCCGGAGTTGTTGCTGGTAGCGCGCGTGCTGTATGAGCGCGTTGACTCGGTGTTCTTCGATGGAGTCGAGGTCCACCTCTCGGGCTGCTTCTGCTTCGCCTTCCTCGTAGTTGTCAATACGCGGTGATCCGAAAGCTATGTCGGTGGGGAGGATCGCCTCGGAGCCGTAGACCACGAAGAAGGGAGTATGACCTGTTGCTCGAATCAGCTGAGTCCTGAGTCCCCAGATGACTTGTGGTAGCTCTTGGTGCCATTTTCCAGCGAACTTCTTCAAAGGGTCGAAGATTCTTGCTTTGAGTCCTTGGAGTATCATGGCGTTGGCTCGTTCCACCTGTCCATTACATCTGGGATGGGCGACGGAGGCATAGTATACATCGATGCAGCTGTTCTCGCAAAAGTCCCAGAAGGCGGATCCGGTGAACTGTGTCCCCAAGTCGGTGATGATCCTGTTAGGGACTCCGAACCGGTGTGTGATTTCTTCGATGAAGGCGGCGGCTTGCTTTGACGTTGGAGTTCCGACAATGGCCTTGTATTCTATCCATTTGGAGAATTTATCGATGGCGACGAGGATGTGTGTGTAACCTCCCGGGGCTGCTCTGAATGGTCCCACCATGTCCAACCCCCAACAGGCGAATGGCCACGAGGGTGGAATGGTGCGCAGAGCTTGGGCTGGGAGGTGTTTCTGCTTGGCGAAGAATTGGCACCCCTGGCATCGGCGGACGAGTGCTTTGGCGTCGGAGACGGCGGTGGGCCAAAAGAACCCTGCTCGATATGCTTTCCCGACTAGTGTCCCTGCGGCGGCGTGGCTTCCACAACTTCCCGAGTGGATGTCATCAAGGATCTGGAGGCCGACTTCTTTCGTGACGCATTTGATGAATACTTGATTTGTGGCGGCTCGTCTGTATAGGGCACCACCGACCACCACGTAGTTCCTGCTTCGGCGTTCCAGGATCTTTCGCTCCGTGGGGTCCTTTGGCACCTTGTTGTGGGCAAGGAAGTCTATGAACTCGGCCATCCAGTCTTCTTCTTCGGCGTTAATGGTCAGCACCTCGCAGAGTTCTGGGGCAGGCTCTGGTTCGTCCCCCACCTCTTTGACAGAGGGTTTGAGGAGACCTTGCACGAACACTCCCCCTGGTACTTCTGCGCGGGTTGACCCCAGCTTGGCGAGTGCATCAGCGGCGAGGTTGTTCTCCCGTGGAACGTGGTGGTACTCAACTCCGTAGAATTTTCCCTCCTGCTTGTGCACTGCCTCGCAGTAGGCGTTCATCCGCTCGCTGTGGCGATCCCAGTCTTTGTTCACCTGGTTAATAACGACAGCGGAGTCGCCATAAACCAGGAGCCTCTTTATGCCTAGTGAGGTGGCGATGCGGAGCCCGTGGAGGATTGCTTCGTACTCGGCGGCGTTATTGGTGACGGGGAAACGAATTTGGAGGACGTATCGGAGCTGTTCCCCTTTCGGCGAGATGAAGAGTAAACCGGCGCCTCCTCCATCGATCATTAAGGAGCCGTCGAAGTACATCTTCCAATGTTCGCCGCTGGTGTCTTCTTTCGCGTCCTGGCTCTCGGTCCATTCGGCGACGAAGTCGGCGAGAATCTGTGATCTGATGGCGGTGCGCGGCACGAAGTCTATGATGAAGGAGGCGAGCTCGACTGACCACTTAATGATTCGCCCGGTAACGTCTCTGTTGTGGAGGATTTCGCCGAGTGGAAATTGCGTGACCACCTTGATGCGATGTGCTTGGAAGTAATGGCGGAGTTTTCTTGACGTGATGAGCAGTGCGTAGAGTAACTTCTGCACCTGGGGATAGCGAGACTTGGATTCGCTGAGTACTTCACTTACGTAGTAGACTGGTCGCTGCACTTTTTGCACCTTTCCTTCTTCTTCCCTTTCCACGACGATGACAGTGCTGACCACGTTAGTCGTGGCAGCAATGTATAGGAGTAGCGTTTCGTCGTTGTGCGGAGCGGCGAGTACTGGTGGATGGGAGAGATAGTTCTTGAGGTCGGTGAAAGCTTGCTGCGCCTCCTGGTTCCACTCGAACTTGTCGGTCTTCTTGAGGATCTTGAAGAACGGCAAGCCCTTATCCCCCAGCCGGGAGATGAACCTGCTCAAGGCCGCCATGCAACCAGTCAGCTTCTGGATCTCTTTCTTCCCAGTCGGCGGTTTCATTCTCCGAATGGTGTCTATCTTCTCTGGGTTGGCTTGGATGCCTCTGTTGCTGACGATGAAGCCGAGTAGTTTCCCTTTTGGTACGCCAAAGACGCACTTAGTCTTGTTTAGCCTCCAGTTGAACCTGCGGAGATTATTGAACGTCTCGGAGAGGTCGGCGATGAACTCGGCTTCGATCTTCGTCTTGATGACTATGTCGTCAACGTAGGCCTCCGCGTTGCGACCGATCTGAGTGCCCAGGGTCAAGTTAATGGCCCTCTGGTAGGTGGCGCCAGCGTTGCGGAGTCCAAAGGTCATCTTGGTGTAGCAGTAGGCGCCGATCGGAGTAATGAAGGATGTCTTCTCTTGGTCTTCTTCTTTCAGGGCGATCTGGTGGTAGCCGGAGTAACAATCAAGAAAGCATAGGAGTACGCATCCGGGGTAGGACGAAGGGGTCCTTAGGGCAGTGCCTGTTGAGATCCGTGTAATCAACACACATTCTCCATTCATTATTCTTTTTTCTTACAAGGACTGGATTAGCAAGCCAGTCGGGATAAAAGACTTCTCTAATGAACCCGGCCGCTAACAGCCTTGTAATCTCTACCCTAATGGCCTCCTTGCGGTCCTGCGCGAAGCGTCGGAGCTTTTGGCAAACTGGCTTGGCGTTCGCGTCAACCTTCAAGGAGTACTCGACCACCTCCCTCGGAACACCCGGCATATCTGATGGGGTCCACGCAAATATGTCGGCGTTGTCCCGGAGGAAGGCGACGAGCGCGCTTTCCTATTTGGGGTCGAGCCCTGATCCAATCAGGGCAGTCTTGGAGGAGTCGGAGAGCCCAAGCGAGATGGGGCGTACTTCTTCAGCTGGCTGCATGGTGGTCGGCGCGGCTCTTCGCTTGGAGGACTCGGGGATGGAGCCCGGGTCTCCTTGGAAGGTTCTTGCCTCGTGGACCACCTCCATCTGGAGCACGCTGCGTTCGATGCCGGTGCAGAGGTGGAGCCCTTCTTTGTCGCAGCGCTTGGAGGTGGACGTCGCTGCGGATGGAGAGGACGCCGTTTGGTGCTGGCATCTTCATCAGCAGGTATGTGTAGTTGGGGATCGCCATGGACTTGGTGAGTGCTGGCCTCCCGAGTATGGCGTGGTAGGCGGTGGTGAAGTCGGCGACTTGGAAGTTGAGGTACTCGGTCCTGAAGTTCTCCTGATCGCCGAAGGTGACGGGCAGAGCTATCTGCCCGAATGGTTTGGAGCCTTTGCCTGGGATCAGCCCGTAGAACGGGTGGAGGGAAGGAGTCAGAGCGTCAAGGCCGATGCCCATGTCCTTCAGCGTTTGGGCGAAGATGATGTTGAGCCCGCGCCTTACTCTCGGTAGGGTCAATTCAGTTCTGTTTGAATTGTCGAATACCAGCGACTTGGTCGAAGCCAATCGCTTTCAATACTGCTTTTTTGGGGAATACTTCGTTCATATATGATTTGACGAGTTACAGTAAGCACCGCCTCGTTAAAAACCTCACCCCTTGGTCGGGGTCCCCTTGTGAGGAAAAGAGTACGGGCTTTTGGAAAGAGTAAAAATGCTATTCTACTTAGTGACTTTGTTTATAGAATACGAAGCCATTTTACATCTTTTTCATAGATAGTATTTGCGTAAGCTGTCTGCATTCCAGGAATGCGGCAGCTCATTGCCTTCATCGTCGCCTAAACGAAATGAGCCAGGCCTGTTGCTTTTGATGACCAGAAATGGGCCTTCCCATTTCTGTTGCAGCTTTCCAGCGGGCATGCTTGGATTTTTCCTTAGGACCCAGTCCCCTGCCTTGATATCTTTCTTGACCACCTTTTTGTCTCGCCATTTTCTTGTCTCAGCTTGATACTTGGAAATATTTTTTGCTGCTTGGAGCCTGTATATCTCAGTGAGATCCTTGTCAACGGCTTCGCTATCTTTGGGAGCTTCTTGTTGTGTGCGAAGCCCTTTGTGCAGTATTTCCTCTGGGCATACTGCTTCTTCACCATAAAGCAGTTTGAATGGAGTAAACTGTGTTGCCCTTGATGTGGTGGTGTTATGGGCCCAGATCACCTTCGGCATCTCTTCTACCCACTTGCCTTTTTTCTTACAATTTGCAAGGCACTTTCGAATGGCTGTGAAGATTAAGCCATTGGCTCTTTCAACTGCTCCGTTTGTTTGTGGGTGGTAGACCGAAGCGAATTTCGCTTTCGTTCCAATTGACATGCAATATTGCCTGAATTCATCGCAGTCAAACTGCTTCCCATTGTCCACTGTTATTTCCCTTGGTACTCCGAATCGGCACACAATTTGCTGCCAGAAGAATTTGATCACTGTTTTTGCTGTGATGTTAGCCAGTGGTCTGGCTTCGATCCACTTAGTAAAGTACTCAACTGCTACTATGGCGGATTTCAGATTTCCTTGTGCTGTTGGAAGTGAGCCAACTAGATCAATGCCCCATCTTTGCAAAGGCCATGTTGGAGTTATCAGCTGTGACTGCTCCGAAGGAGATTTTCTGTTTGCTGCACACTTTTGACACTGATCACATGTCTTGACCGTGTTTGTTGCATCCATGATGATTGCAGGCCAGTAGAACCCTTGCCTCATTGCCTTCCCAACTAGAGCTCTTGCCCCAAAGTGTGCTCCACATAAGCCACTGTGTATCTCTTGAATCAGTTCTTTTCCTTCGTTGTGAGAGATGCAACGAAGCCAAGGAGCTACAACTCCTTTCTTGTAAAGGACATCATCTATCATCTGATAGCATCGTGCTCTTTGTTGCATAGCTTTTAGATCATCTTCGTCAATTGGCTTATAGTATCCCCGAAGAAAAGCTATTATTGGGGATCGCCAATCTTTTGAGCTTATTGCATTGATCAGCTTCGGTGGGTCATCTGAGTCCTTTATCGATGGTGATGTTAATGTTTGAAAGAATACATCAGGTGGAAGCTTATCCCCCTTTGCAGCTGCCTTAGCCAAAGCATCTGCCTCTTCATTTTTTGCTCTTGGGATGTACTCCATAGTGAAACCTTTGAATTTTTTCTCCATTGAGCGTACAGTGGTCAAGTATTTGATGAGTTCTGGTTGCTTCGCTATGCTTTCTTTTTCAATGTGATCTGCTACCACCTTAGAATATGTTTTGACAGTGAATCTCTGAGCTCCCAAAGCCCTGGCTTTTCTGAGCCCAAGTAACACAGCTTCGTACTCAGCAACGTTGTTTGTGCTTCTGTCACTGCATTTGCAAAACTCTAAATTTGCTGCATATCTCATTTTTACACCCGAAGGCGATTGCACAATTGCTGCGATGCCAGCTCCTTTGTCCCCCCAAGCACCATCACAGTGTATCAGCCAATTTTCCTCTCTGATAGCATTTTGTGGTGAAGGCGATGTCCACTCCGCAATGAAGTCAGCTAGGACTTGCGATTTGATTGATGTTCTCCTTTCAAAGTCCACGACGTATTCAGAAAGCTCCGCAGCCCACTTGCGTATTCTGACGGAAGCCTCTTTGTTGTTCAAAAGCTCTTTGAGAGGCTGATCTGTGAGGACTTTGATGTTGTGGCCCTCAAAATAGTGTCTGAGCTTTCTGGAAGCCATTATCACTGCATAGATCATCTTCTCAATCTCTGTATAAAACAGCTTCGATGAGTTCAATGCCTCCGACACATAGTACACTGGCTGCTGAATGTTTCTGCCGTCTACCAGTTTTTCTGTGATGAGCGCTGCACTAACTGCTGATTGTGATGCTGCAATATACAGTAACAGTGGTGCTTTTGGGTTTGGTACTGTTAGCTTCGTGAGCTGCGTCAAGTATTGCCTTAGCTCGTGGAATGCTTTTGACTGCTCTGGCCCCCATTGGAACTTAGCTGCGTTTCTGAGTGTTGCAAAGAATGGTAAGCTTCGCTCTGCTGCTTTTGCGATGAATCTGTTGAGTGCGGCAATTCTGCCCGACAGCTTCTGTACGTCTCTCATGCACTTTGGCTCTTCCATGTCAAGTATTGCATTTATCTTGTCTGGATTAGCTTCTATCTCGTGAGCTGAAATCAGACAACCAAATATTTTGCCTTTGGTCACTCCAAATACACACTTTTCTGGGTTTAGCTTGAGACCAGCTTGTCTCATGCGAGCGAAGGCGGTTGCCAGATCTGATACGTGATCTTGCCTTTTTGCACTTTTGACCAAGATGTCGTCAACATATGCCAATATGGTTTTGAACAGTTCGTCCTTGAATACTGTGCTTGACATTCGGCAGAAGCTGCTTCCTGCATTCCGAAGCCCCTCGGGCATCCTGACGAAGCAAAAAGTGCCAACTGGTGTAATAAAGCTGGTTTTTTCCTCATCCTCTTTTTTCATCCAGATTTGGTGATAGCCAGAAAAGCAATCTAAGAGGGACATCATTTCACTTGCTGCTGCTTGATCAACAATCTTGTCGATTCTTGGTAGTGGGTAATCATCTTTTGGGCAAGCTTTGTTGAGGTCGGTGAAATCAATGCACATTCGCCATTTTCCATTCTTTTTCTGAACTGGTACAGTGTTTGCTAGCCATGTTGGATATTTGACTTCGCGTATGACATTGGCGTCCAGCAGCCTTTGCACTTCGGCTTTTACTGCATCAGCTTTCTCTTCTGACATCTTTCTCAACTTTTGCTTTTTTGGCTTCATATCAGGAGTGATTGCCAGCTTATGCTCAATTATGCTTCTGTCAACACCTGGTAGATCTTTGCTTGACCAAGCGAACACATCCTTGTTATTTCTCAGGAATTCGATGAGCCTATCTTCTTCGTCCGGCTCTAGATCTGAGCCAATGATCACTTCTCTGTCAAAGACATCAGGCTGCAACTGCACCTGCTTCGTGTCTGCAGCTTTCTGCATCTTTCTACTATCTTTCTCAATATTTGGCTTTTCTTCTGGGAAATATGGATCTTTTTCTTCAAGCAGATGCACATTTTGCTGACCAGGTGCTCCGGCTTTCTCGATGTTTCTGGCTTCCTCTGGTCACCATAAACAGTTATAACTCCTTTGAGAGCTGGCATTTTCATGCATAAGAATGACTGCCTTATGATGATATCAAAGGCGTTTATGACTCCTCTTCCGAAGATGACATTGTAATCAAAGACCATGTCTACTACATCAAAGGTGATGTATTCTGTTCTTGCATTGGATGTGTCACCGAAGGATACTTGCAGTGAAATTTTCCCGAGTGTTTGGGTTCGCTTCCCTCCGAAGCCGACCAACGGAGTGTCTGATGGCTCCAGGTTATCTGGGTTGATATTGGTCATGTTTCTCAGTGTTTTTGCTAGGATGATGTCAGCAGAGCTTCCTGTGTCCACTAGCACCTTTCCAATCGTCCAGCCAGCAATATTGTCTTCGATCGACATAGCATCGTTGTGTGGGTAATTGTGGAGCTTGAGATCTTCCTCAGTGAAGATGATGGGCATATGAGACCATTTCGACTTTTTGTACGGGCCATCAACAGAGATGTTGCTGACTTGGTGGAAATAGCTTTTCCTTTGCTTTTTGTTCTCAAAAGTAAGCGATGATCCTCCAGGAATGGGCATGATGTGTCCATAGCTTGGGAGTGGACTTGGAGCTTCTTTCTGATTGGCTTTTTGTTGTGAAAGTGGTGGTGGTGGTGGCAGCTCCTCAACCTTTATGTTTTGCGAAGCCACTTGCTGGGAGGTTTGAGGGTATAAGTGAGGATATATGGCTTGTGGGTAATAATGCTGAAAGGTTTGTGGCGAAGGCAAATATTGAGTTGCCATCGCTGTTGATGGGTGCACAGTGTTTGAGTTTAGCGAAGGATATACTGGGCAGTATGGTTGGATAGCTTGGGTAGGGTTTTGGGTATTTGGCTGCGAAGCGGATATTGGCTTCGTTTGGGTCGCTTGAATCTTCTCTGCTCTTAGCTTTTCTATTGTTTTCTTGATATCTCTGCACTGTTCTGTACCATGGGTGTGATTTTTGCCGTGGTATTGGCAAAACAGCTCAGGTCCCGCTGGACCTCTTCCTCTTCCTCGGCCTCTGCCGGCTTTTCCACCCCTTTGAGTGGGCTCATTTCTCTGGTTGGGGTATTGGCTTTCTGGGTACGGTGGTTTGGTTTCGTAGGAAGAAGGCGGATTGTCTACCTTCATGATTGTTTGGTGGGAGTAGTTTTGGTAGTTGTGGCTGTGGTGATGGGTTTTGGCTTGTGACTCATATTGGTTTCTCATGATGGCTTCTCTAGCCAATCTCATTCGGTTGTCATTGTCAGAGCGACAGTATTTTTTGAACTCCTCATACAGGTCTGCCAGAGTAGCTGGTGTCTCTCTTGCGATATGCTGTGCAAACAATCCGGGGCGAAGCCCTTGTATTGCTGCAAATTTTGCTGCTTCATCAGGGATATGTGGAGCTTGAGCACGTAGAGTGACGAATCTGCGGAAGTAGTCCTCTAGGGGCTCCTTCGGCTGCTGGTGTAGTGTGAGTTCAGCATATGAGAGTGATTGGTCTCCCATAATGCCAAAATTTTTGATAAGCTCCCTCTTCAGATCATACCAGCTGTTGATTGATAGGCCAGGCAGCTTCGTGTACCAGTTCATTGCTGTGCAATCGCAGACAATGATGAAGGATTTTGCTAGAACAACATCATCTCCCCCTGTCGAAGCTATTGCAGCTTCATAGCTCATTAGGAATTGCTTTGGGTCGGTGAGGCCATTGTATCTTGGTAGAGAAATGGGTTTATAGGAAGGTGGCCATCTTGCCAGTTGGAGGCTTTCTGAAAGTGGGCACGTATGGTCGATGGGGCGAGTGTGGAGTGTTTGGAAGCCAGTTTGGGATGAAGAGTTATGGTTTGGTGGGTTGATGGTGATGTTTGGCTCATTAAGCTCTACTTGGAGCTCAGCGACTTGCTTTTTGGCTTTCTTGAGTTCTTGACGCAGCTTTTCAGCTCTGCAGCTTGTGTTGTTCAGCCTCCTCTGCTTCGCTTGCCTCAGCTCCTCGAGCTGCTTTTTGACTTGCAGCAATTGATGCTGCTGCTCCTCTTCCTCCTCTTGCATTTGTTGCTCTAGTTTGAGCTATGCCGCATCCAGCTCTCTCTGCTGCTCGAGGCATCGAAGACGAAGCCTTTCTTCAAGTCGGTGCATTCTCTCCTCAGTGGTAAGGGTTTCTTCATCGATCTCTTGATCGTCGAGAATGGCTTCGGTTATTGGTGGTGGGTTTACTGGTGGAATTGTGGGTCGGGGGCGGCTTCGATGCTGAGGGTTGCATTTGGCACAGTGGTGGTTGGTTTGGTTGGTTTGATTGTCTTTTTGGGTGGCATGGTGGTTATCGTGGGTTTTGTTCGTGCACTGCACAAACGGTGGGCGCCAGTTGTTGGGTTAGTAGCCGAAGCGAATGTACCCAGACAACGGTTGAAACTGAACGACTGGGACAAGCAACAATATATTACTTATCAACAGTATTCTTGGAATCAACAACCTTTACATGTAGGAGAGGGGCCTCCTTTTATAGGGAGACCAAAGGTCTTTACATTCCCATTATACCCTTGGGATCAAGCATCATCCTCTAGACTATACAATACAAATAGCCTAGGGACACTTTGGTACATTTTCTCCTCCCAATGTGAATGCGTAGACTTGTGATTCCGTGTTTGACTCGGCTTAGACTTGGTCTTCTTGGACTTGGTCCACCCCTGCTTCGCCAGTTGAAAAAAGCTAAGTAGCCCCTGGATTCGGCTTCTTCCGAACTGAGACGACCCAAAGCCATCTCCCAGCGTCCAGAAAGCCGACGGCTCCTCCAAGAACCTGCAATATAGAGTGAGCTGAAGCTTGCCATTGACTCATTCATAGCTTTTGGCACTCAATAGTATCAATACTTCACCAAATTGGCTTCTAACTCGGTTCAGATAACGTCACTTTGGTATACTGCAAGGCGATGACCGAAGCCGATTGGCTTTAGTACACAGCGAGACGTGATCACCGAAGCCGATTGGCTTTAGTATACAACGAGACGTGATGACCGAAGCCGATTGTCTTTAGTATACAGTGAGCCGGGATCACCGAAGCCGATTGGCTTTAGTATACAGCGAGACGTGATCACCGAAGCCGATTGGCTTTAGTATACAACGAGACGTGACCACCGAAGCCGATTGTCTTTGGTCTAACTCGCCTGACCGAAGCCAGATTAGAGATCTGTAAAGCAGATGAAGCTAAATTGGCTTCATCTCCTTTGTTCATTGCTGCCCTTACGCATGAGATAGAGCAAAACAAGTAGAAGGCGTTTGTCGGCGGGCCAAATCCCCAACAAAAATTTTGCATGTTAATTCAGTAAATTGTATATTTGTGTCGCAATTTGTCATGTAACTCTGGACGGTAACTGTGAGGCCGGCATATGCAGGAGAAGACACAGGTGTGGCATGCTGTTGGAACTAGCAATAGCTTGCCAGGAAACTAACCACACTTCTGGGCATTGAACCCGGTGTATATCGCCTGAGTCTTAAACATGACTGATGACCTGTGGTCAGGGTCTTGCTGATACTTTCCATTCCTATCTCAGGGCAAGGAATGTGATACTGAAAGAGAAATTAGCTTCCTGTAGGTTGTTCATATTTTGCTTAACTTAGAATGAAAGATCATGGATGCGTAGGGGAACAAAAATCGAGCTAATATAACAAGTCAGAAAGTGAGTACGCGAAGCCACTAGCTGGGAAGTTATATAGAAGCAGATGATAAATAAGTAATGGACAAAGAGTTTCCGTTTCAAACTTTGACACTTCCTGATGTATAAAGATAATTCACAATTTTGGAACATGGTGGAAAGGTTCGGTAAATTATTTCTTTACAACGTTTTTTGCTTGAACAATTGATGTACATTTTTCCTTTTTATGGTAGTATAAAATTGTGCTAGTCAGCCTGGCTTAAATCATCGCACGATCATGGCTCAGAACATAACAAGAAGCTCCCCCATCCCCTGCACTTTCTTTTTGGATACCATGCCTCAGAACATAAAAAAATTGCGAAAATTCTTCAATCAGTTATGACCGGGTGTGAACTTAATCTTGACAACAGAACTGCAATTGCACCCTTCCTGATACTTCCCATTATGCTAGGTGTCCCTAGGCTTAAGGATTTTGCTTTCATTAGAAGCTGGGACTGATGTGTAATGATTGTTCACCATGTTTGCAAATCAATGCAACTATAGGCGCACCTATAGAAAAAATGAGTTAAAGCTTGTAGCAAGCCAACATTTATATTGGATCTTATTTGGAATAAAAATATTACAAACTTTATGTTTAATTACAGTGCCATACCTTTTCAAAATATGTGTAATAAAATTCAAAGAAATTGCAAACTACAAGACAATAATATCCACTACTACAGAAAACATTTGTAAAAGCCAGGTTTTTTTTAGGGGCGGCCTAAAAGGCAACGCACCTCTACAAATGCGCGCGCGCTACTGTAGCTAAGGGACGCCCCTATAGATACATTTCTAGGGGCGCGTCATGGCATGAGCCGCCCCTACAAATGCTGCCCTTTCCAGGGGCGGCCCATGCCATGACCCGCCCCTGGAAAGTATGTTTGTAGTTGTCCAATTTGAAATTTGAGATTTTTCAAAAGACCGGATGGAGAAACAGTCAAAATAAAAGTTGTAGATCACAATGAGTTATGAAACTTTATAGTTGACAACTTTTTTATTTGAAATCATCTTGTCAATGAAAACTAAGTTTTATTTGTCTCAAATTTGAAATTCAAATTCTGTAAACGACCTCGGATGGAGAAACCACCAAAATGAAAAATATAGATTTCAAAAAGTTATAAAACTTTGTAGTTCACAACTTTTTAATTTGAATTCGTTTAGAGCATCAAACAAACAATTTAAACTCAGTTTAGTATAATACGGGGGGAGTCAAAAGAGCATCCTAGCACAGGTGAGAGTCTGGTACAGTGGTAGAGGAGGTTACACGCGAGGGAGAGGTCGTGAGTTCGAATCCCACCAGCCACGGAGCGCGCGAATTTTACGCGAAAAATGGCGCAACGGTTGAGGGCCTTCACACATTAAAATATTTTTTTGCTATTTTTTCGATTTATTTCTGGTCGGCAAAAATAAACTTTGCAAATGGCGTAGCATTTCTAGGGGCGGGCTACTAACCCGCCCCTGCAAATGGCGGACCTGCCCCTAGAAACTCGTTTGCTGGGGCGGGCTACTAACCCGCCCCTGCAAATGGCCATTTTTAGCAGCCAATAGCAGGTGCGGATTTCGGCGCCGCCCCTAGAAACATCCGCTAACCCGCCCCTACAAACGTTTTCTGTAGTAGTGATCATCATAGAATAATATTACTTGACAGTATTTTAATTATAAAAACTGCCGAGTTGTCGGATGTGAGGTGTATTGATCTGGCTGGAATATGACACAACAGAACATTCATAACAAAACCAGCAAAGAATTGTTAATTATGTCCTTTTTCTGCCTGATTCTTCTTGGCCGCATAGTGCCAATGTTACGGAAGGCCAAGTATATGCAGTCCTCATATATACTCTACATGTGAGGAACAGTAATTCCCTTGCTGTCCTTCAATTTCAGCAGTTGAGCTTTTAATGAGGTCAGTGACTTCCTAATGTTAACAATAACAAAGCATTTTGAAACCCATCTATTGGAGTATTCCACCAATTGCTTGTTGAAGTATGGTTTTATGTACATACGCATGAAGAGCCTCACAGAGCACAATTGTCATTCTGTACTGTGGCTATTGCAATGGCCCAATGGTCACACACACCTGCATTGTGACACCCTATGGACCTTGTTCCAATTCACCACACAAATAGGTAACAGTCTGATGGCAATCCTATGTTTGAATCTTCCCAACAGAATCTTGGTCCAGATTTACAAAAAGGCGGTCAGAAATTTGTTGATGCTTCCCAATTCTTTAGCTACTACCATTTGCAATTTTTTTGTTTATGTAGTATATACACTACTGGAGAACCTCACATCGGTCCACCCTCATAGGTACCGGTTACTAAAGACCCGATACCAATGTAAGCATTGGTACCAGGTCTAAATTTGTTGACCCCCGAGAACCCTTTGGTACCGGGTGGTAACATGACCCGGTACCAAAGGGTGTCCTCCCCCCGGTACCAAAGGGTATGGACCCTTTGGTACCGGGTGGTAACACGACCCGGTACCAAAGGACACCCTTTGGTACCGGGTCGTGTTACCACCCGGTAGCAAAGTCCCCTCGGTTCCCTTCCCGTTCTCTTTTTTTATCTCCACTCGTTCGTTCCCTGAGCCTTATCCTCTACCAGTGCCCCCCTTCTTCTCCACCGGACTCCTCCTCTCTCTCTCCTCTCTCTCCTCTCAGCAGATCCGAGTTCGGCCGGCTCCTCGGGCTCTCGAGCTGAGGACGGCGCGCGGACCAACGCTGCCGGCTCCGGGACGAGGCGCGGGCGCGGGCTACCTGTGCGGGCTGCCGGCGCGGGATGAGGCGTGGGCTGCCGGCGCGGGACAAGTTCGTGGACGGGGACGCCGTGCGCGTCATGCCCGCCTGCGGCCACGGCTTCCACGCGCGCTGCATCGAGCGCTGGCTCGCGGGTGGCCGCAGCTCGTCCTGCCCAACGTGCCGCGCACCGCTGGCCGCCGCCGAGACCGGAGACGCGGCCCAGCCTGAGACTGCCGTCGCCGCATCTAGCAGCTTCCAGCACTGAATGTTCTTGGCAGGTGTTGCCCTTTCTCTTATTCTTTTTTTTCCCTTGTGTAAATATTCATGTCAGTAGAGCAGAGAGAAGTAATTGAGAATTTGATGTATGATTTGGTTTGATGCCTTGCTTGTCAATACTAGTTATTAGCTTGGATTGATTGCCGCACCTTCATTGTCTCTGAATTGAATTGGAGACGTGGAATCTATGGATTGTATCAATCTTGTTATGGAGCGTCGGGTTTTTGAATGATCTGCGAGATTCATGAACAAAAATTGATTGCACAAGATATTCATCATCCATCGTTTTTTTTCTTGATGAATATTCATGGATTGGAGAAACTGGATTGGAGAAACGGGATTGGAGAAACTGGATCGGAGAAACGGGAGTTTTTTTTTATTTCGTCAAAATTGCTTTGGTACCGGGTGGTGAGGATCCGTGACCAATGGCTCAAAGTCATCAGTCACGGATGCTGAGTACCGGTTCTATAACCGGTACCGATGACCGTTGTCACCCGGTACCGATGTATGGTTCTCCAGTAGTGATATGCTTTTGAGCAAGGCAATGAGCATGTAGTACTATGCCACACGATAGGTAAAATAAACACACGGAACTGAAGCATGATACTTTTTTAACAAGCATTGCCCGAGCTTGTTGGCTAGCATTAGTTGACAATTTCTTATCTTGTGTAGTACATATATGTATGAGTAATGCAATTCTGGATGACAAAATGTGGCACTATGGAGTATACAATAGTCTTATATATAGAAGAAGACCATAAGGGAAGGACGATACTGGGTGGGTGAGTGTGCAGCAAAAGCTATTATACCTTGCAGGTCAGATTTATCTGATGCGATCCATGTGATTTTCTTTTCAAACTTTCCACTAATGCTTGCGGTGTTAGGGTAGACACGCCATGATGTGTTCCATGGTGTGTGCGTGCGTCTAGTGTGTGTGTCCAAGTCGCTAGGCTAGCTGGTTCGCGGGTGCGTGCTCGTGAACGCGTGTGTGTGTGTCGCGCCGTGGACGTGCTCTACCGTGCACGGCGAGGCAGTGTCGCAGAGTGTTCGCGACGCGTTCTGTAGGGAGGATCGCGCATGGGAGGCTTGCTCCGGCGTGATTGCGTCAGGTGAATGGAGTGCAGTGTGAGTGGTGTGCGTGGCGCGGACCTTACGGAGGAGGCCACCATGAACGCACTGACCAGCGGCTCGGATCATGGCGTGCGCATTCCGCGGGTCGTGGCGCAACGGCCGGCGATGGAGTTGCTCCTCGAGGTCGTTAAGTAGCCCCTGTAATCCCCAGCGTCATTTGTGCGTGTTGAATTGCCAAGATACAGGAGCATCCGGCTCCGCGGCGTTTCCCGCCGGAAACTACTGCTCATCATCTTCCACCTCTAGACACAGGCGCAATTGAGAGCGGGGAGGATTTCGTGAGTGAAATTGAGGCCATTTTCTGACATGCGGTATAGTAAGTTGCTAATTTAGTACATTGTGTTTCTGTGGCCCACAATGTGACATGTAACCGGTGGGTGCCGCTCTTATCATGCATCGCTGATAGCATCTTATAAACATAAATGAAGGTTAATTGTGTTTCTGGTGGATCTTTTTAGGATTACATTGTGCCGAAAGCTAGAAATAAAATCAATTTCTTTCAAACATCAGCGTTATAGCAGTGCATTTTTTCTAAGTGCAGTCTGCCAACAGAGGTGCTAATTTGGGACAGATGTACCCTGTTGGGGATTTGGCCCGCCGACAAATGCCTTCTACTTGTTTTGCTCTATCACATACGTAAGGGCAGCAATGAACAAAGGAGATGAAGCCAATTTAGCTTCATCTGCTTTACAGATCTCTAATCTGGCTTCGGTCAGGCGAGTTAGACCAAAGACAATCGGCTTCGGTGCTCACGTCTCGCTGTATACTAAAGACAATCGGCTTCGGTCATCACGTCTCGCTGTATACTAAAGCCAATCGGCTTCGGTGATCACGTCTCGCTGTGTACTAAAGCCAATCGGCTTCGGTCATCGCCTTGCAGTATACCAAAGTGACGTTATCTGAACCGAGTTAGAAGCCAATTTGGTGAAGTATTGATACTATTGAGTGCCAAAAGCTATGAATGAGTTAATGGTAAGCTTCGGCTCACTCTATATTGCAGGTTCTTGGAGGAGCCGTCGGCTTTCTGGACGCTGGGAGATGGCTTTGGGTCGTCTCAGTTCGGAAGAAGCCGAATCCAGGGGCTACTTAGCTTTTTCCAGCTGGCGAAGCAGGGGTGGACCAAGTCCAAGAAGACCAAGTCTAAGCCGAGTCAAACACGGAATCACAAGTCTACGCATTCACATTGGGAGGAGAAAATGTACCAAAGTGTCCCTAGGCTATTTGTATTGTATAGTCTAGAGGATGATGCTTGATCCCAGGGGTATAATGGGAATGTAAAGACCTTTGGTCTCCCTATAAAAGGAGGCCCCTCTCCCACATGTAAAGGTTGTTGATTCCAAGAATACTGTTGATAAGTAATATATTGTTGCTTGTCCCAGTCGTTCAGTTTCAACCGTTGTCTGGGTTCATTCGCTTCGGCTACTAACCCAACAACTGGCGCCCACCGTTTGTGCAGTGCACAAACAAAACCCACGATAACCACCATGCCACCCAAAAAGCCAATCAAACCAACCAAACCAACCACCACTGTGCCAAAGCAACCCTCAGCATTGAAGCCGCCCCCCGACCCACAATTCCACCAACAAACCCACCACCAATAACCGAAGCCATTCTCGACGATCAAGAGATCGATGAAGAAACCCTTACCACTGAGGAGAGAATGCACCGACTTGAAGAAAGGCTTCGTCTTCGACGCCTCGAGCAGCAGAGAGAGCTGGATGCGGCACAGCTCGAACTAGAGCAACAAATGCAAGAGGAGGAAGAGGAGCAGCAGCATCAATTGCTGCAAGTCAAAAAGCAGCTCGAGGAGCTGAGGCAAGCGAAGCAGAGGAGGCTGAACAACACAAGCTCCAGAACTGAAAAGCTGCGTCAAGAACTCGAGAAAGCCAAAAAGCAAGTCGCTGAGCTCCAAGCAGAGCTTAATGAGCCAAACATCACCATCAACCCACCAAACCACAACTCTTCATCCCAAACTGGCTTCCAAACACTCCACACTCGCCCCATCGACCATACGTGCCCACTTTCAGAAAGCCTCCAACTGGCAAGATGGCCACCTTCCTATAAACCCATTTCTCTACCAAGATACAACGGCCTCACCGACCCAAAGCAATTCCTAATGAGCTATGAAGCTGCAATAGCTTCGGCAGGGGGAGATGATGTTGTTCTAGCAAAATCATTCATCGTTGTCTGCGATGGCACAGCAATGAACTGGTACACGAAGCTGCCTGGCCTATCAATCAACAGCTGGTATGATCTGAAGAGGGAGCTTATCAAAAATTTTGGCATTATGAGAGACCAATCACTCTCATATGCTGAACTCACACTACACCAGCAGCCGAAGGAGCCCCTAGAGGACTACTTCCGCAGATTCATCACTCTACGTGCTCAAGCTCCACATATCCCTGATGAAGCAGCAAAATTTGCAGCAATACAAGCGCTTCGCCCCGGATTGTTTGCACAGCATATCGCAAAAGAGACACCAGCTACTCTGGCAGACCTGTATGAGGAGTTCAAAAAATACTGTCGCTCTGACAATGATAACCGAATGAGATTGGCTAGAGAAGCCATCATGAGAAACCAATATGAGTCACAAGCCAAAACCCATCACCATAGCCACAACTACCAAAACTACTCCCACCAAACAATCATGAAGGTAGACAATCCGCCTTCTTCCTACGAAACCAAACCACCGTACCCAGAAAGCCAATACCCCAACCAGAGAAATGAGCCCACTCAAAGGGGTGGAAAAGCCGGCAGAGGCCGAGGAAGAGGAAGAGGTCCAGCGGGACCTGAGCTGTTTTGCCAATACCACGGCAAAAATCACACCCATGGTACAGAACAGTGCAGAGATATCAAGAAAACAATAGAAAAGCTAAGAGCAGAGAAGATTCAAGCGACCCAAACGAAGCCAATATCCGCTTCGCAGCCAAATACCCAAAACCCTACCCAAGCTATCCAACCATACTGCCCAGTATATCCTTCGCTAAACTCAAACACTGTGCACCCATCAACAGCGATGGCAACTCAATATTTGCCTTCGCCACAAACCTTTCAGCATTATTACCCACAAGCCATATATCCTCACTTATACCCTCAAACCTCCCAGCAAGTGGCTTCGCAAAACATAAAAGTTGAGGAGCTGCCACCACCACCACCACTTTCACAACAAAAAGCCAATCAGAAAGAAGCTCCAAGTCCACTCCCAAGCTATGGACACATCATGCCCATTTCTGGAGGATCATCGCTTGCTTTTGAGAACAAAAGCAAAGGAAAAGCTATTTCCGCCAAGTCAACAACATCTCTGTTGATGGCCCGTACAAAAAGTCAGAATGGTCTCATATGCCCATCACCTTCACTGAGGAAGATCTCAAGCTCCACAATTACCCACACAACGATGCTATGTCGATCGAAGACAATATTGCTGGCTGGACGATTGGAAAGGTGCTAGTGGACACAGGAAGCTCTGCTGACATCATCCTAGCAAAAACACTAAGAAACATGACCAATATCAACCCAGATAACCTGGAGCCATCAGACACTCCGTTGGTCGGCTTCGGAGGGAAGCGAACCCAAACACTCGGGAAAATTTCACTGCAAGTATCCTTCGGTGACACATCCAATGCAAGAACAGAATACATCACCTTTGATGTAGTAGACATGGTCTTTGATTACAATGTCATCTTCGGAAGAGGAGTCATAAACGCCTTTGATATCATCATAAGGCAGTCATTCTTATGCATGAAAATGCCAGCTCTCAAAGGAGTTATAACTGTATATGGCGACCAGAGGGAAGCCAGAAACATCGAGAAAGCCAGAGCACCTGGTCAGCGAAATGTGCATCTGCTTGAAGAAAAAGATCCATATTACCCAGAAGAAAAGCCAAATATTGAGAAAGATAGTAGAAAGATGCAGAAAGCTGTAGACACGAAGCAGGTGCAGTTGCAGCCTGATGTCTTTGACGGAGAAGTGATCATTGGCTCAGATCTAGAGCCGGACGAAGAAGATAGGCTCATCGAATTCCTGAGAAATAACAAGGATGTGTTCGCTTGGTCAAGCAAAGATCTACCAGGTGTTGACAGAAGCATAATTGAGCATAAGCTGGCAATCAGTCCTGATATGAAGCCAAAAAAGCAAAAGTTGAGAAAGATGTCAGAAGAGAAAGCTGATGCAGTAAAAGCCGAAGTGCAAAGGCTGCTGGACGCCAATGTCATACGCGAAGTCAAATATCCAACATGGCTAGCAAACACTGTACCAGTTCAGAAAAAGAATGGGAAATGGTGAATGTGCATTGATTTCACCGACCTCAACAAAGCTTGCCCAAAAGATGATTACACACTACCAAGAATCGACAAGATTGTTGATCAAGCAGCAGCAAGTGAAATAATGTCCCTCTTAGATTGCTTTTCTGGCTATCACCAAATCTGGATGAAAAAAGAGGATGAGGAAAAAACCAGCTTTATCACACCAGTTGGCACTTTTTGCTTCGTCAGGATGCCCGAGGGGTTTCGGAATGCAGGAAGCAGCTTCTGCCGAATGTCAAGCATAGTATTCAAGGACGAACTGTTCAAAACCATATTGGCATATGTTGACGACATCTTGGTCAAAAGTGCAAAAAGGCAAGATCACGTATCAGATCTGGCAACCGCCTTCGCTCGCATGAGACAAGCTGGTCTCAAGCTAAACCCAGAAAAGTGTGTATTTGGAGTGACCAAAGGCAAAATATTTGGTTGTCTGGTTTCAGCTCACGAGATAGAAGCTAATCCAGACAAGATAAATGCAATACTTGACATGGAAGAGCCAAAGTGCATGAGAGACGTACAGAAGCTGTCGGGCAGAATTGCCGCACTCAACAGATTCATCGCAAAAGCAGCAGAGCGAAGCTTACCATTCTTTGCAACACTCAGAAACGCAGCTAAGTTCCAATGGGGGCCAGAGCAGTCAAAAGCATTCCACGAGCTAAGGCAATACTTGACGCAGCTCACGAAGCTAACAGTACCAAACCCAAAAGCACCACTGCTACTGTACATTGCAGCATCACAATCAGCAGTTAGTGCAGCGCTCATCACAGAAAAGCTGGTAGACGGCAGAAACATTCAGCAGCCAGTGTACTATGTGTCGGAGGCATTGAACTCATCGAAGCTGTTTTACACAGAGATTGAGAAGATGATCTATGCAGTGATAATGGCTTCTAGAAAGCTCAGACACTATTTTGAGGGCCACAACATCAAAGTCCTCACAGATCAGCCTCTAAAAGAGCTTTTGAACAACAAAGAGGCTTCCGTCAGAATACACAAGTGGGCTGCGGAGCTTTCTAAATACGTCGTGGACTTTGAAAGGAGAACATCAATCAAATCGCAAGTCCTAGCTGACTTCATTGCGGAGTGGACATCGCCTTCACTACAAAATGCTATCAGAGAGGAAAATTGGCTGATACACTGTGATGGTGCTTGGGGGGGACAAAGGAGCTGGCATCGCAGCAATTGTGCAATCGCCTTCGGGTGTAAAAATGAGATATGCAGCAAATTTAGAGTTTTGCAAATGCAGTGACAGAAGCACAAACAACGTTGCTGAGTACGAAGCTGTGTTACTTGGGCTCAGAAAAGCCAGGGCTTTGGGAGCTCAGAGATTCACTGTCAAAACATATTCTAAGGTGGTAGCAGATCACATTGAAAAAGAAAGCATAGCGAAGCAACCAGAACTCATCAAATACTTGACCACTGTACGCTCAATGGAGAAAAAATTCAAAGGTTTCACTATGGAGTACATCCCAAGAGCAAAAAATGAAGAGGCAGATGCTTTGGCTAAGGCAGCTGCAAAGGGGGATAAGCTTCCACCTGATGTATTCTTTCAAACATTAACATCACCATCGATAAAGGACTCAGATGACCCACCGAAGCTGATCAATGCAATAAGCTCAAAAGATTGGCGATCCCCAATAATAGCTTTTCTTCGGGGATACTATGAGCCAATTGACGAAGATGATCTAAAAGCTATGCAACAAAGAGCACGATGCTATCAGATGATAGATGATGTCCTTTACAAGAAAGGAGTTGTAGCTCCTTGGCTTCGTTGCATCTCTCACAACGAAGGAAAAGAACTGATTCAAGAGATACACAGTGGCTTATGTGGAGCACACTTTGGGGCAAGAGCTCTAGTTGGGAAGGCAATGAGGCAAGGGTTCTACTGGCCTGCAATCATCATGGATGCAACAAACACGGTCAAGACATGTGATCAGTGTCAAAAGTGTGCAGCAAACAGGAAATCTCCTTCGGAGCAGTCACAGCTGATAACTCCAACATGGCCTTTGCAAAGATGGGGCATTGATCTAGTTGGCCCACTTCCAACAGCACAAGGAAATCTGAAATACGCCATAGTAGCAGTTGAGTACTTTACTAAGTGGATCGAAGCCAGACCACTGGCTAACATCACAGCAAAAACAGTGATCAAATTCTTCTGGCAGCAAATTGTGTGCCGATTCGGAGTACCAAGGGAAATAACAGTGGACAATGGGAAGCAGTTTGACTGCGATGAATTCAGGCAATATTGCATGTCAATTGGAACGAAAGCGAAATTCGCTTCGGTCTACCACCCACAAACAAACGGAGCAGTTGAAAGAGCCAATGGCTTAATCTTCACAGCTATTCGAAAGTGCCTTGCAAATTGTAAGAAAAAAGGCAAGTAGGTAGAAGAGATGCCGAAGGTGATCTGGGCCCATAACACCACCACATCAAGGGCAACACAGTTTACTCCATTCAAACTGCTTTATGGTGAAGAAACAGTATGCCCAGAGGAAATACTGCACAAAGGGCTTCGTACACAACAAGAAGCTCCCAAAGATAGCGAAGCCGTTGACAAGGATCTCACTGAGATATACAGGCTCCAAGCAGCAAAAAATATTTCCAAGTATCAAGCTGAGACAAGAAAATGGCGAGACAAAAAGGTGGTCAAGAAAGATATCAAGGCAGGGGACTGGGTCCTAAGGAAAAATCCAAGCATGCCCGCTGGAAAGCTGCAACAGAAATGGGAAGGCCCACAAAAGCTTGAAGGGGCTTCGGCAACTTGTTAGAACCCACAAAAGCAGCATCGAAAGCGATTGGCTTCGACCAAGTCGCTGATATTCGATAATTCAAATAGAACTGAATCGACCCTACCGAGAGTAAGGCCACTTCAGATCTAAGGAAAAGCCCACTCTAAAACAGAGTAAAAGGGGCTTCGGTACAAAAACGCTTACTCCAAACAGATCATAAGGGGCTTTGGCTCAAACATATATTTTAAATTAAAATCAGCTTCGGCTAACAGTATTTTAAAAAGATTAAAAATAAACATACGAAAAGAATACAAGCACAAATAATAGGGGCTTCGGAAAACTATGAAAACACATCCCCGTATAAAGCTCAAAAGAGCTAAGGCGGCTACAAACCACAAGAGCAAAACACTTGAACGAATAAAACCCCGCTTTGGGGGGGGGAGGAGGCGTTTCTTTCGCAACGAAGCCAAATCGAGCTTACATTCATTCAAGTGTTTCGAATTAAAACAATGAACAAGTGAATTACAGTGTGTTTTACAAAGAGATGACTCAGAACATCTCAAAAACATAGCCGTCAAAAAGCTGGCTAGATCTCCTAAATTTGGAGCATTAAATACATAAGCAAAATCCCTATCATCATCTAAATCTTCTGGCTCCACCTTAACTGGAAGCAGACGAGCAGCTTCGGCGTTTCTTGCACGAGCAAGTTCGACATGAGGAGAACGTCGAACGATGAAAGAGTTTAAAAAGTCAAATACATCGAATTCGCAATGACTAAAGAACTCGTGGCAAAATTCCCAGAAATCATCAAGTCTTTGACTTGGATACAACATCCGATACTGTTCCCATGCGAAGCCAGATACACACAAGGGACCATCGCGCATGGTGATTGGCACGGGTTCAAGAACAACTCCCTCACCAGGGATCTGAGTATATACAAATGTCACATCACTTAGTGTTACATTACAGCGAAAGCTAAAGTGTTATTTTACAGCAAAAGCTAAACAAGGCGATAGCCTCAGCAAATCTACACCTTCGGCTCTCCATCCTGTCTCTCATCAGCACCGGCATGAGACGATGAAGGGCCAGCAGTTGCAGCTTCAGCCTCGGCTTTCTGCTGCTGCTCAAGAGCAAGCTCCTCCTTGTGCTAAAAATAAACAAACCAATCAATATCAAAAGCAAGATAAACAGGATACGAGCAAAAGCAAAAATAACAAAAAGCAAAACTCAATCAGCTTTGTGTGAGCAGTCAAAAATTACCAACCATTCAGAGCGATAATCGGAATGTCATTTGGAGGACGAAAGCCGCCCTGCCGAAGCCGATCTGCAAGGGGGCCATACCCAGCATAACTTGCTTCTGAAGCAAAATAATCAACGTATCAAAAAAGCCATTATTAGACTTAAAATCGCCAGTATAACTGTTTTGCGAAACATACCTTTCGATTCAGGAACTGGCTTCAAAGGAGCTGATTCAACGTCCTTGGCAGGGGCAGATTGTCCGGCGTCAGTTGAATAAGCCAAATTAATCGGCAAAGTAGTGGTTCGAGTCAAATCGCCAGAACATCGCTCAGTCTCAAGAGCAAGAGCCACCTGCACAGGTTCCTCAACATCAGCAGAAGCCAACTGCATTGGCTCTTCAGTGTTATCCGCAACCGTCCGCGGAAGCTCCTCAATATTAGCCGAAGCCGACTGCATAAGCCCCTCAGAAATCTGAAGGGACTTGGCCGTGGCACCAGCCAACAAGTCCAAGGACGATGGCTGGAACGGGACAGATGATACTTCAGCTTCACCAAGTGCAAAATCCTTTGTTTCGTCCTCCCTTAAAAGACGACTGAAACTCACTTCATCCTCTTCGTCGTCGATGCATCCAAGTAGGCGCTCACGACAAAGAGGTGGAACAGCAGCTTTAACTATAATAAGATGACAGAAACAAATAAGCAAACCGAAGCTAAAAATAAAAAGACAAGTTATATAAGAAACAAACCTCCAGAAGAGGGCACAACAACTGCAACGGAAGCCGCAGGACGAACTTCCTTATGCGCGGCGGTGGTAGGCACTTCCATAGCCGAAGCAAAAGGACGAGGAGGAGCGCTAGAAAGCGGAGTGATGGGAAGAGCTTTCGCAAGCTTTTGACGCTTGAAAGTCTCCAGCGAAGAAGTATGCTTGGAAGTCTCCAAGGAAGAGGCAACCCGCTTTTTAGAGGCAGCTACCTTTGAGGTGTGTCCTCGGCTTTGGCCACCGCCACGGCTCGAAGGGGCTCTGGCTTCGCTACCCCCAGCTTCGTCACCGCCCTCGTCTGATTGACCGCTCCCACGGCCTCCAGCACACCTTTTCTTCCCACGACCACGACCTGGCTTCGGGGCTGGTAGCACGCTAGGGTGATCTTGAGCGGCGAACTTCTTCGATGGCTTGGATGGGGCCGTACGCTGAGGATAGCTAACGCCCATCTCATCAAACACCCTGTTAAGCCGGACTCCATCCACCAAAGCCAAACAGCTTTCATGCTCTTTGGAAGTATACTTCCCACAAATAATTTTAGCCATCAACTCGATGGACTGAACAAAAGCACAATCAGACATGTTCTCTGGCTTCTTCACTCCAAACTTAGGGAAACAAACGTGAGGAATCCCTCGGTAAAGCCTCGTCTCAACTGCAAATGGCTTCCAAGCCGCAGACAGAATGTTGACACCAACAGCAAGTCCCTCTTCAATCGAGTCTCGGCTGCTGGAGAATCGACTGGCTTTGAAAAAAGCACTTTCGCAACGGACGAAGCCGGGAGCATTTTTGTTGAACGGAGGGCAAGCCAAAAAATCACAAGGCCCAATAGAACTACGCAAAGGAAAAGATATCTGCTTCGTTCCATCATCCAACACACTCTCCAGCGCGGGCACCTTGACATAAAGCCAATAGCTTTTCCAGTTCTTGTCCCAGGTGTTTTTCTGGCAAAAGGTAAGTTCTACCTTTTGCGAATCAGTCTGCCTCCACCGTGCGCAGAAGGTAACACTGCCATAGTCTGGCTCGTACTCGAAGCCGTCAAGCTTAACACTTTTTGTCTGGCGATGCCCTTCAAAGTAACGGACGAAGCAGTCCACATTAACATCTGAGGCATTTGTTTTCACCGCCCAAAAGAAGCGAAGCAAATGAGTGATAGCATTGGGGGTAAGGTGATGGAACTGCAATCCGAACCTCCCAAGAATATCAGCAAGTATATTATCAATGGGCATCCGAAGCCCAGCACAGAAAAACTCCTTGAACACAACGGCTTCGTCCTCAAGAGGTGTCGGGGCAATTTCTGTGCCCGGGGCTCATCCGTGACCGGCTGGGAAATATCCTTTCGATTCATAAAAATGGATCAGCTCTGGGGTAACGAAGGATTTACCAAAGATAGTGGTCTTTGGCTTCTTCCGATAATCCAAAAGATCTGAGGCATCGGCTTCTACGTCCTCAAGGGCATCTAAGGCCGTAGATTCAGCATCCTCTGTGTTGTCGCCCCCTGCAGCCTCATCCTCCTCGGCAGGCCCCTTGCCCTGATCATCAATGACCATAGCAACTCCAGCTTCGGGGGCTACGGCCACGTTGCCTTCAATCTCCTGAGCAAAAGTTGCAGCTTCGGCAGAATCCATATCAACAGCATCCGAATTGTCTTCGTCAGAGACGTAGCCAATCAGACGAGCGGTTTGCTTAGTGCAAGACGCTACAACAAATAGAAAAAAACAATAAGTAAACGAAACAGCAAAAAGACAAAGGAAAAAACGAAGAAAATAGTAGAACACAAAAAGCAAAACTTACTTGTGTTGAGAAAGAAAAGCCAAAGCTTGAGTTCAAAAGCTTCCAAAGCCAGAGAAAACGTCAAGCTCAAGCTAAGTGAAAAAAACAGCCAAGCGAAGCAAGCAAAAATCGACCCCCCCCCTTCGGTCCTATTTATAGGCCAGTAAAATCTGACCGTTAAAATCTTGAAAAACGAGCCAGTGTTTCAAATTCGAACATACCGAAGCAAAATTTACAACAACGGTTAGAATAATTTAACCAGTTTCAAACAACCGAAGCCGGATGACATCACATAAGTTAGACAAACGAAGCAAAAATAGAATAATCACAACAAAACACTAAGGGGCTTTCTCCAACAAGGAGGAGGTGTTTCTCGGGCTGGCAAGCAATCCAAAATTCGTGGAGCTCGGCCTGTTGAAGAAAGCCCTCGTCCTCGAGGGGCTACTGTTGGGGATTTGGCCCGCCGACAAACGCCTTCTACTTGTTTTGCTCTATCTCATGCGTAAGGGCATCAATGAACAAAGGAGATGAAGCCAATTTAGCTTCATCTGCTTTACAGATCTCTAATCTGGCTTCGGTCAGGCGAGTTAGACCAAAGACAATCGGCTTCGGTGGTCACATCTCGTTGTATACTAAAGCCAATCGGCTTCGGTGATCACGTCTCGCTGTATACTAAAGCCAATCGGCTTCGGTGATCACGGCTCGCTGTATACTAAAGACAATCGGCTTCGGTCATCACATCTCGTTGTATACTAAAGCCAATCGGCTTCGGTGATCACGTCTCGCTGTGTACTAAAGCCAATCGGCTTCGGTCATCGCCTTGCAGTATACCAAAGTGACATTATCTGAACCGAGTTAGAAGCCAATTTGGTGAAGTATTGATACTATTGAGTGCCAAAAGCTATGAATGAGTTAATGGCAAGCTTCGGCTCACTCTATATTGCAGGTTCTTGGAGGAGCCGTCGGCTTTCTGGACACTGGGAGATGGCTTTGGGTCGTCTCAATTCGGAAGAAGCCGAATCCAGGGGCTACTTAGCTTTTTCCAGCTGGCGAAGTAGGGGTGGACCAAGTCTAAGCCGAGTCAAACACGGAATCACAAGTCTACGCATTCACATTGGGAGGAAAAAATGTACCAAAGTGTCCTTGGGCTATTTGTATTGTATAGTCTAGAGGATGATGCTTGATCCCAGGGGTATAATGGGAATGTAAAGACCTTTGGTCTCCCTATAAAAGGAGGCCCCTCTCCCACATGTAAAGGTTGTTGATTCCAAGAATACTGTTGATAAGTAATATATTGTTGCTTGTCCCAGTCGTTCAGTTTCAACCGTTGTCTGGTTTCATTCGCTTCGGCTACTAACCCAACAATTTTAAAGCAGCAACGTCTGCAAAGAAAATCACTTGGAACACATAAATCATATGTGCAACGGTGATCAAGGTGGTTTCTTTAATTACACTCAACCAACTAGTATTGTCCTTCCTTTAACGCCCGATTGTGCATATAGGATTATGTATTCATTGGTAGTAGGGAAGCTACAGAGACATGGGAAATGTTATGCTTCAATGCTATGATTGACCTGGCCTGTTGATGCATATATGTACACGTACACAGTGAGAAATGTTTATGAGTGGGAAGCATCAGCATGTTTTTGACCACATGTTGCAAAGTATGATCAAGATTTGTCACTGGGCTGCAGGACATGTGAACATGCAGAGAGCTGGCCACACATTGTAGATATGTGAACATGAGACCATTGCTTCCCACAGTGGACATCTACAAATCCCAATGGGGAACAGAGATCCTCAGTGAAATCCTGACTCATGGTGCTTGATGCTGATGCAGTACAGTAATAGTGATACTAGGTGAGATTTTTCTTCATGTGAATATAGTATTGTTAACATCAGATTGGTGGTTTTCCTTTTACTATCTTTAGATTGGTGATTTCTTTTCCAATTTGGATTCAGTTTCAATCGATTCATGGACGGTTCAGTGTTCTCTTCACTACATTTTTTATTATCAGATCTGTTCCTGTTCTTATTCAGCACCACGAAACAGTGCAGACTACAACGGACAGTTTTTGGGCTAATAATGTGATTGTTTTGGGGCTAATAATGTGTTTATCTCATGTACAAATCCAATTCCTCAGTCGGTCATTGGACTTCCAGTGGGAATCACTGTTTTTCGTACTAGTGGAAATGATTTTCGTACTCGTTTACATCCACAGTTAGTGTCAATAATGAATCGTGCGAAAGACCAATGGGGAGAGGAATGATTGTTCCAACTCCTTAATGGAACGAAGTGGGGCGGCAAACAGGATTCAGCTTGTTTTGACGACAATTTGGGGACCCAGTTTTTCTTGCTTGTGTTAAGGATTGAATAAATTATGCCAGAGTGCAGACTGTTATCACTAAATGTACTGCAACAACCAAGTTCCATAGGGCCATTTTTTTTCTCTTCTTCTGGCCGGGGCAGAGGAAAACCCCATAAGTGTGACTTATCCTTTATAAGTTCCTCTTCCCATAGATAGAATGCATCAGATCAATAAACTGAATTATTACATCAATCCTGTTGCTATTTCTTGTACACCTGTGTGTGCTTGATCTTTATTTCAAAACGGTTGAACAACGATGGTAGATGCTTGAACAGTAATGCTTCATTAAATGCATGATAAAAGATAGGAACCGGAAGTATCAGCGAAGTTTGCAACCACCAGTGACAGGTTGATTGCATGATTCGGGCCGCACCTCTCCCGCAGAGAGGATTCTAATGAAGAATGACTAGTCTCCTGCAGGCAACGTCTCGATCGAGTGCCAGGATACAATGTCCACATCAAGAACAGGATGCAACACTTCTGTGCAGACTTGTGAACACTTTGTCTATTATAAAGAAACTCCAAAGAAGACCAAATATGTGGTTTGCATATAAGTATACGCTAGTCCAGCAACAGTCACTACCAGAGAACTCTCTGTCCATCCTCCCTAATCGGTCACGGTTGGATTGAAGCCGTACCAATGGAAGCATTGGTACCGGGTCCAATCCCCAATAATTCTGCGCGCTCATTGGTACCGGGTGGTGGCACCACCCGGTACCAATGAGCCTCGGGGCCTTTGGTACCGGTTGGTGACACCAACCGGTACCAAAGGGGCCCCCTTTGGTACCGGGTGGTGCCACCACCCGGTACCAAAGGGGCCCTGCGTATAAAGGGGCCTTCTTCCTCCCCCAGCCCGAGCCATGGCTCATTTCTTCATCCTCCATTGAGCTCGGGTTGGGGGAGGTCATGCCTAAATTTTTCATAACTTTTGGAGATTTTGCAAACCAAGTCCACTAGAAGGTTAGCAACTTCATCCTCTCTCTTTTGACGGTTAGTATGGTCTACGTTGAGTTAGACGGGCAATTGTCTCCGCACTTACTCTTAGGATTTCATGTTCCACTGCGTTTCTGTGTTTTTATAAAATGATTTGAGCTGATGCCCCTTTTACTTTTTCTAGAGTAAGTATTTGCATGCAAGAATTAATCTGAGCTGAAGCCCCTTTTACTCCTTAGAGTAAGCATTTTAGATCTAGATTGGCCTTACCTTTGGTAGGGTCAATTTAGTTCTACTTGGTTTATCGAATACCAGCGATTTGGTCGAAGCCAATCGCTTTCGATGCAACTGTTTTAGGGAATAGCTCGTTCATATATTTTACATGAGTTACAATTAGCACTGCCTCGTTAAAAACCTCACCCCTTGGTAAGGGTTCCCCTGTGAGGAAAAGAGTACGGGCCTTTTCTGAAGGAAAAATTGGAAGCTATCCGCATTCCATGCTGTTCACAGGTAGTACCTTCGCAAGCTATCCGCATTCCATGGATGCGGCAGCTCATTGCCTTCTTCGTCTCCCAGGTGAAATGATCCTGGTCTGTTGCTCTTGATGACTAGGAATGGGCCTTCCCATTTGTTTTGCAACTTTCCCGAAGGCATACTCGGGTTCTTTCTTAGCACCCAGTCGCCTATCTTTATGTCTTTCCTTACTACTTTCTTGTCACGCCATTTTCTAGTTTCTTCTTGGTACTTGAAAATGTTTTTGGCTGCTTGCGGCCTCTAAATTTCTGTGAGGTCTTTGTCTATAGCTTCGCTATCTTTGGGCGCTTCCTGCTGAGTGCGAAGCCCCTTATGAAGAATTTCATCAGGACACATTGCTTTTTCGCCGTATAATAGCTTGAATGGTGTGAATTGGGTCGCTCTTGAAGTGGATGTGTTGTGAGCCCAGATTACCTTCGACATTTCCTCCACCCATTTGCCTTTTTTCTTACAATTTGCAAGGCATTTTCTGATGGTGGTGAATATGATGTCATTTGCTCTTTCAACTGCACCATTGGATTGCGGGTGGTATACTGATGCAAATCTTGTCTTCGTCCCGATGGACATACAGTACTACCTGAATTCATCGCAGTCGAATTGCTTCCCATTATCTACTATGATTTCCCTTGGGACTTCAAATCTGCAAACGATTTGCTGCCAGAAGAATTTGATGACTGTCTTCACTGTGATGTTTGCCAATGGCTTTGCCTCAATCCACTTGGTAAAATATTCCACTGCGACAATTGCATATTTCAAATTTCCTTGAGCTGTAGGAAGAGGACCCACCAGATCGATGCCCCATCTCTGCAGTGGCCAGGTTGGAGTTATCAGTTGTGATAGCTCCGAAGGCGATTTTCTGGTTGCTGCATATTTTTGACATTCATCATAAGTCTTGACTGTGTTGGTTGCGTCATTGATGATCGAAGGCCAATAAAACCCTTGTCGCAATGCCTTCCCCATAATTGCCCTCGCTCCAAAGTGAGCTCCGCATAAGCCACTGTGTATCTCTTGTATTAACTCTTTGCCTTCGCCTATTGACACGCAACGAAGCCAAGGAGCCACGACTCCTTTCTTGTATAGAATGTTGTCAATGATTTGATATGACCTTGCTATCTGCTGCATGGTTTTGAGGTCGTCTTTGTCAATTGGTTCATAGTATCCCCTGAGATATGCCATTATGGATGACCGCCAGTCTTCTGAGTTTATTGCATTGATCAATTTTGGCTGCTCATCAAGCTCTTTGATCGAAGGCATTGTCAATGTTTGGAAGAAGACATCGGGTGGCAGTTTATCCCCCTTTGCCGCTGCTTTGGCCAATGCATCGGCTTCTTCATTTTTTGACCTCGGGATGTATTCGACTGTAAAGCCCTTGAATTTTTCTCCATTGCTCGAACTGAATTCAGATACTTGATTAGCTCTGGCTGTTTTGCAACACTTTCTTTTTCAATATGATCTGCTACCACCTTTGGGTCAGTTTTCACAATGAAGCACTGAGCCTCCAGCGCCTTCGCTTTTCTGAGCCCCAATAGCACAGCTTCGTATTCAGCGACATTATTTGTACTTCTGTCGCTGTTTTTACAGAATTCAAGATTCGCTGCATACCTCATTTTTACGCCCGAAGGCGATTGCACAATCGCTGCGATGCCGGCTCCTTTGTCCCCCCAAGCGCCATCACAATGTATTAGCCAGCTTTCTTCTCTGGTCAGATTTTCTGCCGAAGGCGATGTCCACTCGGCTATTAAATCAGGCAAGACTTGTGATTTTACTGCTGTTCTTCGTTCGAAATCGACCACATATTCAGACAGCTCTGCAGCCCATTTGCGTATTCTTACTGAAGCTTCCTTGTTACTTAGCAGCTCTTTTAGTGGTTGATCTGTGAGCACTTTGATGTCGTGCCCCTCGAAATAATGCCTTAGCTTTCTGGATGCCATCACCATGGCATAGATCATTTTCTTGATCTCAGTGTAGAATAGCTTCGACGCAGTCAGTGCCTCAGAGACATAATACACTGGCTGCTGTGTTTTTCTGCCCTCAATTAGCTTTTCTGCAATAAGTTCGGCACTGACGGCTGATTGCGAAGCTGCGATGTATAACAGTAAGGGTGCCTTTTGGTCAGGTATTGTTAGCTTCGTGAGCTGCATTAGATATTGCCTTAACTCATGAAATGCCTTCGACTGCTCTTCTTCCCATTCAAAGTTTGTTGCATTTCTAAGGGTTGCGAAGAAGGGTAAACTGCGTTCAGCTGCCTTTGCAATAAATCTGTTAAGTGCTGCAATTCTGCCAGACAACTTCTGCACATCCCTGATGCATTTGGGCTCTTCCATGTTGAGGATTGCATTGATCTTGTCTAGATTGGCTTCGATTTCATTTGCTGACACTAGACAACCAAGTATCTTACCTTTGGTTACTCCGAAGACACATTTTTTCGGGTTGAGCTTGAGACCAGCTTGTCTCATTCTGGCGAAGGCAACTGCCAGATCTGAGATGTGATCTTGTCTTTTCACACTCTTGACCAGGATGTCATCAACATATGCCAGTATAGTTTTGAAAAGTTCCTCTTTGAATACGGTGCTTGACATGCGACAGAAAGTGGAATCAGTGTTGCGAAGCCCCTCGGGCATTCTGATGAAGCAAAATGTGCCAACGGGAGTGATGAAGCTGGTTTTTTCTTCGTCTTCTTTCTTCATCCATATCTGATGATAACCGGAGAAGCAATCTAAGAGAGACATCATCTCACTTGTAGCAGCTTGATCAATGATTTTGTCGATTCTTGGGAGTGGGAAGTCATCTTTTGGACATGCCTTATTGAGATCAGTGAAATCGATACACATTCTCCACTTACCATTTTCTTTTTCACTGGCACTGTGTTTGCTAACCACTGAGGATATTTGACTTCACGTATAACATTTGCATCTAGCAATCTTTGCACCTCAGCTTTAACTGCACTTACTTTTTCTTCGGACATTTTACTCAATTTCTGCTTCTTCGGCCTCATCTCTGGGCTGATTGCAAGTTTGTGCTCAACTATGCTCCTGTCGACACCTGGCAAATCGTTGCTTGACCATGCGAAGACATCTTTATTGTTTCTCAAGAACTCGACGAGTCTTTCTTCTTCGTCAGGTTCAAGATCTGAATCGATGATCACCTTTCTATCGAAGACATCAGGCTGCAATTGCACTTCTTTTGTTTCTGTTGCCCCTTTCATGCTTTTGCTATCTTTCTCAGCAATTGGCTTCTCCTCAGGATAGATAGGTTCTCTTTCTTCGAGTACGTGTACCTTTCGCTGGCCTGGGGTGCTGGCATACTCAAGTCTTCTTGCCTCTGTTTGGTCACCGAAGACGGTGATAACTCCTTTTAGAGCTGGCATTTTCATGCACAAGAAAGCTTGCCTTATGATGATGTCGAAGGCATTTATGACTCCTCTGCCGAAGATAACATTATAGTTGAAGAACATGTCGACGACGTCGAAAGTGATGTACTCAGTTCTTGCATTTGA